>CM076572.1:1030054158-1030432737 GCA_034641835.2 Pinus albicaulis | reverse complement strand
ATAGTAGAAATGGGTGGAATAAGTGTTCAAAAGTGATAATAATAATGGCATATTAACGGCCCAACAATTATCACAAAATCCTTCATTGTAGAAGCAACAGAATTACCAAGGCAAGGTGAACGATGGTTCCAAAACAAGGAATTTCACAATGAAGCATAGAGGCAGATGCTCAAAACACAAGGTATGGATATCTCGCTAAGAAAGGCATGCCTAGTTCGCTCTTGCAAGAATAAGTGGCTAAATATGTCACACTCCCGCAAAAGTTTATAACTTGGTGAGGGAAGGCCTGGCACCCCATATGTTTATCACATTCGATTTATGATGCATTTTCTAGATGAATAAGAATAATTTACCTTTTTCTCTACTCCATAGCCCAAAGATGATGGCTTCTAATGTCAAAAAAAGGGTCCAATTTTTAGAAACTACCTTGTATCACCATGGCCTAATTAAAATCCTAATTGAGAATCATTTGAAAAAGGTGGGAGATGCTTGGGATGAGTTCCTCTTATGAATCATTTTGAAGAACCAAAAGAAACTCCATCCGAAGGCAAACTTGCAAGAAGAAGGTGGAGAGGGAAAATTTCCAAATCATGGAAATTAAAATTCATAAATCCATACAAGAGGACAATGAGGATATTATCTCTAAAAAATTTGCCGAAACAAAGAAACAAGCTTTAAAAAGGAAAAGTACAATAAGGGAAGTATGCTAAGGAAAGAGGTGAGGGACCATCTAAATCTAAAAAGAAGCCATAGGCTTAGAGGCATATTGAAGGAAACAAAGTTAAGAAAATGGGAATCATAGATATTGAGACAATAGGACACCAATCGATAGATCTCCCCGAGTACCAAAGACAAAGAGGATCTTGATAGAGTGAACTCCTCGAGGGGACTCAACACAACAACAAATCTATAATTATGTTGAGTCATTGGGAAAGAGAGCCCTCGTAAAATGTGAGAAGAACTCCTAGCCCAAAGAATATTCAATTGAAGTACCGAGGAGAGATAAATATGAATTGGAAGTACTTAATAGGCACACATAAAAAATGAAAATGAAATTTTATGAACAAGTCATGCCGAAAAGTAATATGAATAATAACTTTCTATGTAAATGGAAAAATTGTACAAGGTTAGTGAGAAGCCGAAGAAGAAAAATAAAAAAGTCAGAGTAGGGCACTTATAAACCCTCGAGGTTCAAATCGTCATAAGGAAGCTTAGGATGCCATTGAACACCAATAAAAGCGTAAAAGGAAGTTAGATGTCTGTTTAAGTTTCATAATATATGGATGATCATGACATGAGGACATGCAAAGCTGGCAAGGGGGGCATGTTGAGCTTCAAAGATGTCATTTTTCACCAAATTTACTTCACCCCATTTGTACTTTATCAGCTATAGGATTAAAATATTTAAATAGGAATGATTAAAGTCACTTCTAAAGAATGCATGCAATGATCGATTTACTATACTTTTGTGGTTTTGTTGTTGTAGTGATTTTAATTAGACTTAGCCAAGTAATGCAATTATTCTCGTAGCTAGTCGCATATTTCACAAACTTATATTTATGTTCACACAAAGAAGGTGTGTCACTTAAAGGAAAAACGACATGGTTGAATTTTATAGTTCACCTACATCAATTTTCTCTACGAAGTCTCGAGAAAAATCGTAAGTGGTTATGCATGTGGAGGAAACCAAAACTAAGAAGTAGACTTCTACACAGACAAGGACTGCAGATGTCTTCGCAGAAAGTATGAGGCCTCTGGGTCAGAGTTCTAATTCAATTTTTATTGAAAATACACGTATCCCTACTTTTATTTTCAATGACAATATGCATTTTCTATAAAATAATTCCTGCGAACCTATATATTTTGCTTAGCTAGTTGATGTTTTGTTGTTAAGTTTTCCAAAACTATGATACTCTATTTCTAAAACGTTCTCCTTAATGAAAGAAGTACAACTTTAATGCATGATCTCAAGCAATATTGAGGATATTCATGCCAATCCGATGGTAGAGGGCCCCTACCTGTCCGAAAGGCTTTGTGCATATTTTCTAGATAAGTGACTTTCATTATGTTTCATTCCTAATTTTAGGCAGCTTTTTTGAACTTTATGTTTTATGTAAGTTCATTCAGCATCAATGTCATACCAATATAATCTTTATGAACTTTCCAATATATCACTAACACATTAATGAGATAGATTTATAATACTTCTGGAGGTTAATTGCATTCTAGTTCGGGCCTTGCTCATTGTATTTCAAGTTTTATTAATTGCATTCTAGTCTCGTTAAATTAGACTTAAAAGGCCTCATTATTTACAAACTTTCTTGTTCTTAATCTCTTCTAACACATCATTATCATATGGACATGAATAGCTATATCATTTTGAGTCCTTGACTATTCCTTCGCAATTTCCTCATAATTTTACAAAACAAACTTTTCCAAAGCTATTCCAAGAGATCTCTAACCCTTGAATGAGGCTTAATAGTAACATTTTGAGTGGCGTAATGGGTTAATTTTAGTGTCATAAGTCATTTTAGCATAGGTTCCTTACCATGTTTCAGTATAATGGCCAAATTGTTCCAAACAAATTTCTAACTATGGATGAGATTTTCTTTGTAATATTGTAAGTTGTTGCTTACTATAGAGAACTTCATTACATCAAACTTATTCTTCTCAAGTTATTCCAACATACTTTTAACAGAAATGAATTGACCAAGTTAATGTTATGAGTTACTTTCCTTTTCAAGCTTTGCAATTTGTGAATTAGCATTTTCTATTCTTAGGTGTCATACATGCGCTTAGAGTAAATTTTGTTTGTTTAGTATGATCTAGCTTCTCTTTGCCAAAAATTTAGTTATTTTCCTCTTAACACAAAATACAAAACCAAAAACACTAGAAAAACACTAAACACAACAAAGTAGGAAGAAGATACCTAGGCACATATAGTGCACTTCACTTCAACACTTTACTAGCCCCTGCTGATAATTTATGACATCAATTTAGGAGCACTAAGTTGAGTAGACAAGATGAAGTGAAGAAAGACAACTAATCCACAATAATGATTTTTCCGCATGAGGAACTTGAGAAGTCAAGAGAGTGGAAGACATGCATAGCATGGCGTGAGTCCAACTACGACCGAGAACAACAAGATGTAGTTAAGCTTGGCGTCAACCACTTCTACTTGCGTTGATTGTCTTCCTGTGTAACGTACTGGTAACTTTGAAACCTGTGGGTTTTGATTCTCGACCATCGAATGCCTCTAAGGCATTGCGAGACGATGAAAGAGCCGTAGAGCTACCGTTTTCCACAGTGATGACATGACACAAAGGGAAGCACCTTCATCAACAATGGCCCTATGGATGTTGAGGACGTTGATCCCGACTTGTATAACAAGAGAAATTTGATGTGTAAGTTAGGGAAAAATTTTCTAGGTCGAAGGTGAGAAGATTAGAATCGTGGGATCGATTCCACCGATTAAGGCATACCGTAGATTTCCTTTGTGATGGGAAACTTTGGCTGACCTAACGCACATGAAAAGGCGCCCGTGCTAAATCCTCAATACGATAGTGCCGAGCGGCACGGCATTTGGGTTGGGTGGTGGAAGATCTTCGTGTAACAACTTTAGAAGGTGGTCACAACAAGCCTTAACATTGCTACTTAATTTCCAAAGGACCAGAGATGTGGGGGAGGTGGGGCTATCCACGATTTTCCACGGTTCGGTGTGATCCTTCATAGTCATTCGAACGTGTAGAAATTGAGAAAGGTGCAAGACTATCCACGAAAGACCCTGGAATTCAAATGGTACAGATGTGGTGAAGGTCGTCAAACTATCCGGGTCCGCCGAGATGGGAACGGTTCTTTGAGAACTCGTTGATTCCCTTGGAGCCTTTGAGAAGTTGACTAATTTTAGATCGTCGAGGAAAATTCTTGTATAATGGTCTCCTTCACAAATAAAGCAGGGTACTTCGATTTATGTTACTTAACCGTCATCAATACGAGGTTTAGAAGACTCTCGTCAGTACCCAAGCTGATTTTCCTTTGCCTTTCTTCTTTCCTTTGGAGGTCTTTCCGTAGGATTAGAACGATATTGACCTCTCGCAATTTTTCCGCAATCCGGAGGGGCGGAAGAGAAGAAATATTGTAAGAATTGGACTTCTCGCTTTCCCATTCTATATTTTTGAGAATTTTGAGAAACAGATTCAATAATCGATCCAGATATTGAAAATACCCGCCTATTCCACTTGGGCCCCCACCATTGTCTCTTCTAGCTTTTCGCTGGCATAACTTACTATTTTTAGCAGCTTTTTGGGTCCTGAACTTCCGAAGCCGTTGAGGCCCTAAACGACGTTAGTATGAAATTTGTCGCGATTTTGATCATCAAAATCGTCAAAAGTTGTAGTCCTCTGATAGAGATTTCTAATGATGTATCATGTGGGCGTCAAACGGAGATAGTATGCCAAAGTTACGTCTCCGGAAGTTGGAAACACCAATTTACCTAAAACGGGGCCCATAGTTTTGGCGTCATCTCCCTAGGGTTAGGTTTTTGGGATGTTGAGGGCTCTCCATTGTTTCTCAATAATAAATAGGCCCTCGAGCCCTATCAGAATCCCGCCCAGGTCCGTAGCCACCACATCTCTCTCGGTAGATTCGCTACCAAGACCCTAGCTATTTTATTTCCATTATGTTCCGTAAGCATCTTTCCGTTATTTGATATTAATGAAATGAAGTGTTCTTTCCGCCGCATCTCGTATTTATGGTTATGTGTTTATTCTGCTATGCCTCTCGCATAAATCCTGACTGCTGGTATCGTAGCCGGCTCATTTTTTTCGATCCTTTCTGGTGGTATGTCCCCAACGAGGTTTGCATAAGGAGCTAGGGGCTTGATCTCAGGAACTTTGTAAGATCACCTCAGAACCCGACGGGGACGCCCATGGGGGACGAAAAGAAAGATGAGGGAGCAGAGATCCTATCAAAATATTGCTCGAGAGGCTCCTCGAAAAACAAAGGAACGCGATGATGGATAGCGATATTCGGACCCCAACTGCCGCCCATCGGCGCGCATCCGCATCCGTAGCCACTCCGGGAGTTGCGACTCCCTTTAAGGTACAAGTAAATTTTGACATTCCCATATTTGAGGGTCAAATAGATGCGTATGTCAGATAGATGGTTGAATATATTAGAAGGATATTTCGTTCATGACTTTTCGACCGGGAGAAGATTATTTTTGCACTCTCAAAGCTACCCCCCATGTTAAGGACTCGGTGGGAAACCTACCGTGAGAACAAGGACCAGACAGAATCCTCTCTCGTTTCTTACTGCACCAACTTGGAATTCTTTCCGAGACGCCGTCAAGAACAAAAACACTATCCCGTGGGGAGCTATCAGACAAGTACATACAATGGACCACGCTCGCGACAACAAAGGGATCAAGATGTGCATGAGCCGACGAACTGGCTCCATACCCTCGCGCACAAAGTTGGGTATCAAAGATTCGGGAGAAACATTTGGTGCTGTGGGCATGCCGCAATGAACCGTACGTATACATTCAGAGGAAATGGAGTTCCTCGACATCTCTCGCTTGGTACGGCATACCGGTATGTCGCCAAGATTGAGCCGTGTAACCAAACGTAAGAAGCGAGACTTTGATCCGTGAATCAAAAGGCGGAAAAGGTGCTTCCAAACCAAGGCACGAAAGGATGTAGCATGGCTAGCGAAAGACAACCCGTCAAAGCCACAAGACAAGAACAACATCGTAAAGCCAAAGAAGCGGACACGGGAAAGTGGTGTGAGTCTCCATAAGAGCTCCACCACAACACCGTTGAGTGTCGGCTGCTGGGCCGCTAGTGGCCGAGATGAGGGCTTCAGCCGATGGCGTTGGTGACTCCGAATCGTAACCCTCGAAAAGGGGGAATGAAAAAGGGAAATCGCATTATTGATGTGGAGCCCAACGCCATTGTTGCCACTACAAAGGTCCGTAAGGAGTGAACCTGAAGGATCCGCAGGGAGGAGGAACGTCTCTTCCACTCCCGTATGTGGGTAAAGGCCCCCGCATAGTTCATTGTCGATACGGGGGAGCCAAAAGAACCTCATTTCAGCGTACGCCTCGTGGAAGCGTTGGGTTTGCCGACCACATCTCACCCACATCCATACACCATCGGTGGCTTCACCAAGGACGAGATCTCCGTTGCCAGCGCGTTGCCGCCTTCCCTATAGCATCAAGCCCTTCAATGATGAGGCATTATGACGTTGCTCCTATTGATGTTTCGATGTATTATTAGGACAACCATACTTGTGGAAGCGTCATTCGTGGTATGAGTCTCGACCTCGTGCCGTTATTATTACTTTGGGGAAATAAGTTGTACAGATACTGTGAGGTACCACCCACGACTATCTCTTTGGTTATCGCAAACATGTAGTAAGTCTGCTTTCCCAAACCAGAAATCTGTTTTCTCGATGATCCGCCCCCGTGGCAAGAAGAAGACCGTGGCCACGACCTCCCGTGACAGGCCCTCCGCACGACAACAACAAATGGATAAGGTCGTGGAGGAGTACGGGGACATCTTCACTTTCACCTGGCTGTGGGTTCCTCTCGCATCGCTGTGTCAAGCACCCGATTGATCCGACCCTGTGTGCGCCACTACCCAATGGACCGATCTACCGACGCTCTCGTTCGGAAAATGATGAAATCAAGAGTGCGTATTCGTGGAGTCATGGCAGAAGGTCATGATCGACCAAGTTCATCGCCCCGGGGAGCCCGATCGTGTTGGTAATGGGTGAAGAAGGATGGACGTGGAGACTCCGTATTGACTACATTCGGCGCCTGGTCAAGATCATCGGTCCGCCGAATAGGTACCCAACCCACGGATTGATGACCTTCCGGACCAACTCCAAGGTGCAAAATATTTCCCGCAAGATCGACCGAAGTCCGGTATCACCAGGTACCAATTGAACCCTCGATGTGGTGGAAGACTCGCCTTCAAAGCTAAGGAAGGCCTTTTTGAATGGCTGGTCATGCCTTTCGGGTTGACCGTACGTTCCCGCAACCTTCATGAAGATGAGGGATCATATCTTGCGGCCATTCACCAACTCATTCGTAGTGGTGTATCGGATGACATTTCCGATCTTCAAGAAGACTTGGAAGAGCACCTTCATCACATCCGACAAGTCCGCAGAACACTGCGTTAACACAAGCGTGCCAATTCGAGAAGTGCATCGCTTAAGTATGACCCGTGTTCAATATCCGGGACATTATTGATGAAAAGGGGTGCATGTGGATCCAAACAAGATCCAAGTCATTCGTATCAGCTAGCCCCGACTACTACAACAAAGCTTCGCAAAATTTTCCGGGTCTTGCTAATTTCTACCGTAGATTCGTGTTTGGATTCTCTCATATCACTCTCGCCCTGAGTCAAGTCACCAAAGGAGGAGCGAGAGAAAATTCTTTTGGTCGAACTCCTCACCGTAAGGCATTCAAAGAATTGAAAATCGCCCGTTCTCGCCCTGTCACCTTACCAGACGGTACAGCCTATTTGAGATCGAGACAAGATGCCTTCGACTATGCTATTGGGGCAGTTCTACTAACAATGTATATCCAGTTGGCATATCACGTTGAGACATTGTCCGAGACAGCTTCGCAAGTATCCCACCTATGACAAAGAAATGTATTCCATTGTGCAAATTACCGACAATGGAAGCATTACATTTTGGGGAAGGAAACAATCATCCACACTGCATCACCGGCCCCTCATAGCCTATACAGACAGGGAAGTTGGCAAAATGACGTCATCGAAGTGGTCCACATATCTGTCAGTTTATTTGAACATCAAGTACAAGAAGGTAGCACCAATAATGTTGCAGACGTCTCACCGACCACCGATCGTGGCTTCACACCGTGTTCTCAACTCTTGTGGGCACGAGACTTCGATCGTCGCTCTATGAGAGTGACCCGCACTGGCCACACCTCATAAGGCACTCTTGGGGGGCACAAGTTCCAAATTTTCACCTCCAAGATGCACTTTATGTCACTCCTGGGACACCTTTGTGTTCCTTCAAGCGAGCGTGCCAAGATGATAAGGGAAGCACACTACGCCGAGTCAGCCGGGCATTTCGGGTCGAGAAAACAGAGCAATACTACGGCATTTCACAATAACCTCAAGGATGTCGAGAAGACACGTATCTGCACCGCTTGTGCCATTGCCAAACCGACCATCAAGAAGTAAGGCCTATATACTCCACTACCTACCCCTAGTCGACCGTGGGAATCCATTCCATGGGATTTGGCATAGTCGGGCCTCGCTCTACTAAGAATGAAATGACCGTGCTTTCGTGGTCATCGACAGATTTTCGAAGATGGCCATCATGGCGGCCTCGTAAGAAGAATATCACACAGGCTTCGATCGCTAAACTCTTCTTTGAACGAGTGTGGGGTGCACTTGGGATCCCACAACAATGGCACGCATCGAGATAGCAAAGTTCTTCGAAGACATTTTGGTCCAAATTTCTCCGGTCAATGTTGGACACAAAGTTTCACCAAGTCCACAAATTTTCCACCTCAAACAGATGGCCGTATTGCAGGTCGTCAACTGCACGATTAGGACATTCTGCATGTACAACTCAAAGCATCCATACACAGACTTGAGAGCCTCCCTATGTACAACACAAATATAATCACTGTGCTCTCCACAAGCTCAATTGGCCATAGCCCCTTCGTGGGTTTGGGATTCCACCATTATGTCCCATTGACATAGCCATGCCGTTTGGTGTACTAAGCCAGCCGATTCAGCTCATGTCCACCAAGTTGACAAAGCAAGTAGCTTCATCGAGCGCATTCAACACATCCGCTCAACAAAGCCTCCATGATATATTGGACGTAGCCAATGCGAAGTACAAACATCGCCATGATCAACACCGGTGCCACACCACTCGTGGGCGACAAAGTATGGCTACTGGCAGCAGACGCCTGATCGGACCTCACTCGCAAGCTTCGCCTCCTCGCTCCGACACGGGCCGTACACCATCACCAAGGTCAGAGGGGTAACAATGCCTTCGAGCTTGGTATTCCAATCTTCATTCCTTTGGTCCGCACCCTTACCACTGTGGATCGCCTTCTGCCCTTACTTTCCACCTCTACCGGACACCCCTGACATTGCGAACAACTCACACCAACAGAGTTAAACCTGCATCGCATGGAATAAAGCACCACAGATTGTATCATGGACATGCAAATCAAGAACATTCTCGTCACCAGATCCAATCAGACGGTTGTCAAAGCAATAACCGCACCAAGGAAAGTGGGTTCACCAGGGACCAAGTCTGCACAGAATTTCCTCATCTCATGAAGGAACTTTAACGCAATGGGGGACCATTGCTTCCTAAGGGGGAGGAATGATACAGGTGGATATTGGTGGCCACCGCCTATTCCACTTGGGCCCCCACCATTGTCTCTTTCAGCTTTTGGCATAACTTACTATTTTTAGCGCTTTTTGGGTCCCGAACTTCCCAGGGAGCTGTTTTGAGGCCCTAAACGACGTTTCATGAATGGTCGCTATTTTGATCATCAAAATCGTCACAAAAGTTGTAGTCCTCGGATGTGAGTCAATGATGTATCATGTGCGCTAAACGGAGATAGTATGCCAGTTATTAGCCCCCGGGAAGTTGAAACACCAATTTACCCAAACGGCCCATAGTTTGGCGCTTTCATCTCCTAGGTTAGGTTTTTTGGGATGTTGAGGGCTCTCCTTGTTTCTCAATAATAAATAGGCCCTCGAGCCTCATTGTAACTCGCCCGTAGGTCCGTAGCCACCACATCTCTTTCTCGTGAGATTCGCCAGCTCAAAGACCCTAGCTATTTTATTTCCATTGGTGTCTATAAGCATCTTTCTTTATTTGATATTAATGAAATGAAGTGTTATTTCCACAAGATTCGTATTTATGGTTATGTGTTTATTCTTGCGTTCTGCATAAATCCGGATCAATAACACCATCCACCACTGGGGTAGGTGGTGCTTTAGAGGTTCTCGACCATGGAGCATTAGTCAAAATGTCATAAAGTGTGCTAGACTGAGAGTACACCTCGATCCGGTGTAATCGGGCATGCGGATAGCTTGTTCTTCACTACACATGCCTCCATAGCAATATCTGAGTGATTTTGTTAACGAAGGAGGTGGTGAACCAATGAGTTAGTAGTTGATCGTGTATATCAAACTTGATCGTTCTTACGACGACGTTGCCACTCATGAATATGATCAGATATGGGTAATTTTTTTCTTACTTAAAAGAAGTCGTGATATGTGTCCCTAGCTTCGTAGCAAACCGGCAATCGGGAAGTGAGCCGAAAAGCCATAGCTAACGTATTGACGTTCTGAAAGATACTAGGTAATTCTATATACTACTTAGCGGAAGCACCAATAAGAGTGCACTGGAAGAGACATAGACTTAATAAAACATCCACCCAAGATTTAGACGAACACCACATATGGTGCAGGTGGTCATTACATGAGCTTGGGGTCCTCTCCAACTTTACCTTCAAACTTTTAGGGACAATCACAAATACCTTGATCTACCGGAGGCCAATAAGGATTGTGAAGAATCGATCATTGGTTAATTTAGAAACATCCCAGAATTCCAAGGTAGTGAAGAATAGAAATTGTGGATTGAAAGGTAATGCCAGGACTCCGATAAGGACCTATACCCGTACCCCCAATTTCGTTGAGCATAACCTTGCCCCCATGGGTTCCCGTCCCGAAGGATTTCGTGATAGGTGTAGCTATAACCGCCTTGATACAGCTTGTTGGTAACTAGTATATGGGGGTTGATAACTGTATGGACCTGACATATGTCGGCCTCCGTTTGAGCAAGATAGATTCACGTCGAGTATAGGTATAGCCCGGTTTTTCGTAATAATAATGGGAACCTCTGGGCAGTGTTGTAAATCGGTCGCAATTGACCTTGAGGATAATAATCACCTCAAGTTGAGCTGTCGACAGGACCACAGCTCGATAAGTAGGCGCACCGGTTTATTTAGTCATGTATCGAATAACCGATCGTTGAGCAAGGTTGCTGTGATGTGCATGTCAGCTCGGTTGGACAAAGTTGACGTGGCGGAACGCGGCCCCCGTTGAACAAAGTTGACCGAGGTGAAGCGGTCATACAAAAGTTGTATGTGCCGACCAGCACGAGAGACACCAGGTTGTACTAGATAATTTGGCCGTTTGGTAAGGTATGGGGCTAGTTGTGCTTGATAACCAACTTGACCTCGCAACAAGACCATAAGATGATCCCGGTTGTGAGACATTCGTACCAGGATACCGAGGTTGGCAAGAGGCTGACCATAGGTTGAGAAGGTTGAACTTTCCAAGATCGTACAATGTACTCGGTTGGTACTTCGCTTGACCCGTGGGTCCTCGAGTTTGCCCCGGCTGGACCACAGGTGAGGCTAGATAGTTGACTCCGAAGGATGTAGGACAAGCCCTTGCGACCATATAACAACCCCTCGCAGCTCCGGGGTTGGCCTTGTAAGGGGTTGCCTTGCGGGTCATAAAGATAAACGAAAGTCAGCTCAAGGCTGGCCCGAAAGGGTTGTCCTTGGTGGGTTGTACTTGCCACCACCGGGGTTAGACGAAAAATCTTGACTATGGAGATAGCCTCTAGAGCAAGAAACGTAAAGGGTCGGCCATCGTATTGACATGAAAATATAAACGGGGGTACCATCCCGTGCATAATGCAAAATATGGATGGCGATATTGGGAGGATTGGACCAACCTCGGGTTCGATTTTTTTAGGGACAATCGATACTCTTCAGAGATATTTTCCGGAATAGCGGATGCTATATAGATTTCTTTGGGAGGGACGTACCTTGTGACCGGAAAATAAATGTGTGTAGATGAGGCCACATGCATACACCGATGTGTAATGAGGTGACCTGAGGGGATGACGTGATGGGTGTCCTTGGAGACATCCCCAATGAAGGAATAACCGACCTCGTAGAAGGATTTGATATCCCCATGGAGGAAACGACGGTCATAATTTGACTGAAAGATCTATATCCCGCTGGAAGTGAGGGACCGGGCGAAGACATGACAGATAACTCGGGGTTGTCTTCTGGGAACAACAGGTAATCTTCACCAGACGTGGGGATTTCCTCACTAGGAGAATGGCTGGATGAGCCCATATCTGAACTTGTCGCTAGATCATGTAGTAGATGGAGAGGACTAGGAGGAATAATAGCAGCTAGAAAAGGCAAGCTCGATGTAAGAGGAGGTAAATATTCCCCTACTCCGAATCCGGACCAAGCATCGGATAAGGGCCAATTGAACTCAACTGATCCTCCAAAGGGAAGCTCAAATAGAATTGGTCCCCCATTGGGAAACTTGGAAATGATAGGCTATCGTGAGGGTTCGGTGAGGAGGACCGAGAGACTCTAATGAATCAGTCTCTGTATATGGATTACCAGTAGAAGAAAATGAGGGTTCCACCACTGTGACAATAACGACAAGAGGAAAAGATCAAACAGCTAACAAATCCAAGAGGAAAATCCAAGGCACACAATCAAACAGCTAACAAACTAAATCTAAAAGGGCATGTGATGGCAGGTGATGTATTTTACCACATTGAAACTTAGAAACTTCACCGTTTCATGTTTTAAGAGTTGAGAAACAGATGAAAGGTGACTCTATCTCTTCTAGCTTTGAAGCAAGCATGAAAGGACAAGCACTTGGTGATATTTTCAAATTTAAGGAGTTAGAAACGATCAAAATGACTGCTAAGGAATTTTAGGCAAAGGGCATACCAAATAACCATGAACTACAATATACACCTTGGTTTCAAAATGAAAGAGAAATCAACCAAGGACTTAACGTACATGGGCAATCTCCCGAATGTTGTGTCCGGTGTATCACGTATAGGGGTGCGTATTCTGGCCTATGGATAAATGATAACAACCTAGTGGTGTCTCCCTTTATATATGTGATGCAGGCTGTGGAGCACAAGTCCGTACTAGCGTCAGTTTCAAAGCCAAGAGGTGAACGATGCCTACTAGGTTTAACGACGCCTCTAAACACGTCTCTAACCTAGACCGCTAAATGTTTTGTTAATGTTTCCGTTCTTTAGTGTAACTGAATAAATTTTAATGTTAATCTTCAATTATGTTTCAATTTTCAGGCCCTAACGAGTGTTATGTATCAAAATATCCTAAATGCACACTACATGCCACAGTATATCATTTCATTCGATGAAAGCTAATTACGAGAGTTAAGAGATTTTCATACAATAACAAAATGACCAGAAAATAATCTCTAATGTCTCTAATGCAAGCTAATGAAAACTAAAAAAATCTTTTTCAAAGTTATAAATCATTAATAACACATAAAATATTCGATTTGCATTAACTAATCAAGAGAAAAAGAGATTTTTTTTATATTTTCAAGAGCTTGAGAGCAAAGTACCCAAAAAAGTGAAAACTAATGAAACGAGAAATTTGAGAAGCGATAGAAAAAGGAGTAAAAACAAGCAAGTATCACCTAATGCAAACACACACCGTACCTCAAATTGACAAACAATCCCCTCAAAACCAAGAGAATCCCAAAGACTCAAAATGAACCATGTAATCTATGCCTAAAATGAGACAAGGTGGAATTCGAATGAGGAAAAAACCAATCACTCAAACAACGCAAAAAAATGATAGACAACCACCAAATGAATGCAGAGAAGCAATCATAAAGTTGACTGAACGGATAAAAACCAGAAACTCTCATGGAAGGCTCGACACACTATAGCCCCTAGATGCCCTAGGGCTAGAATGTAAAATTGGTAGAAGATGGAAAAACACCAAAGGATGAAGGTCACACCTGCTACCAAACAAGGGCTCTAGAACACTCAAAGAAATATAAAAAAATGAAACCAAAATCACATATCAAGCTCAGAAAGCTCAGGACAGAGAAAATTGTAGCACCTTATAGAATTGGCGCGACTGTTAGGCTACAACTAGCGCCGAAAAGCATTGGCGCGGGTAATAAACTGGCAACATTCACCAATTGGCATGACTGTCAGGCTAATAAGTGCGCCAGTTGAGTTTACTAAGTAAAAATAAAAAAGAGAAATCCAAGAAATAGACTAGTGATGGTGGAGCTAAACAAAAGTTTAACACATGAAAAGAGCCAGCCAAAAGAG
Organism: Pinus albicaulis; assembly: GCA_034641835.2. Lineage (NCBI taxonomy): Eukaryota > Viridiplantae > Streptophyta > Pinopsida > Pinales > Pinaceae > Pinus > Pinus albicaulis. Next base: position 1,030,418,574 of record CM076572.1, on the reverse strand, counting down.
ATGATCAAGCAAGAAAAGTCAAGAATCGACCGAAAGGACAAGACAATACTCAAATCAATGTCTCCCCAGCGGAGTCGCCAATTTGCTGTAGAGGTAAATCCCCTCTATGGACAGAGGTGATCCCTACTAGCCCAGATCGGGTCTAGCAACAATCGTGTCACTCTAAGGCGCAATTTCCTAATTACAATAGACCAAATTAAGTAGAAAGGCCTACCTTAAGTCCTCGTTTGCAGAGAAGATAGCACTCTCAAGCTCTTGCTCTCAGAAGGATCACAATTCTCCCGCTTGTCACGTATCGAACACCTACACATACAAGAAACACGATGAACACACAAGCATAAAACCCAATATATGCAATTATGTATCAATCGCAGAAGATACAACTCATGATCACAAAGTATGAACAATACGAGTTGAACCATAACCAAAGTCGCTTATCATTAATCAAAACAAAGGAAAGATACAAGATGCGCTCTCGATGTTGGATCTTCCTTCGGCGGGTCGACGTTAAGAGTACATCTCGGAGCAAAGCTAGTTTCCGGAATGGGACAAGCCTCTCTTTCGCCTGTCTCGCACAATAATCTCCTTGCTACCGATTTGGCTCTATGAGGACCATCAAGGCTCTTTCAACATTCTATAGGCTATTGAGGGCTCTTAAAGGCTAGATTATTAAAAGGAAAATGGAAAGCTTATATAGATGGTGGAAGGGGGAGTTGGGATCCCCATAATCATGGGATTAGCCCTATCCTCAAGGAAGCTTCCATGAGAGGTGGAAACCACTCCCTCTACATGGAGATCCAGAGCCAAACTCCCCAACTCAATTTAGAGACCAAGCCAAAGAATTGGTTGGAGTCACTCTTCCGCCTATTTATTTTTTAAAACACTCCTTAATAAGCCCTGTATGAGTACAAAGATCGGGACAACGTGCCATCCGCGCGCCCTCTTTGGAGGATTTCTCCATTGGTGCGAGGGTTGAATCGGGCTATTCGTGCCAAGGCAAAAAAGGCTATTTTTAGGGTTTTCACAAGGAATTGTCTTCTGGGAATGATTTTCCTTTTTCCAAGGGGATGCCATGAAAGTGGTTTCCGTGTCATGTCACTAGTCACATGTCACGGAATACTGCTTCCCATGATGGGGATTGTAGGGACGGTGACAAATGCTGTGTAACAAATGATATCCAACTTAAAACTTAGGGTTTACTTAGGGGTTTCATTCCATTCAATAAAATGATGACAAAAATAAATTTTTAATATGAGCTCATGTTATGTACTTACTCTCTTCCCAATGCCTTAGAAAACTTTGGAGGAAATTCTGAAAGTGTTTTGAAGTTGTTTGAATGGTCCTATATTGCAAAGCCAAGAGAAAAGTCAATGGGCGCCACCTCCCTAGGTGCTCATCGCCTGAAATTTCATGAAGGAAAATGCCATGGGTGCACACTTAGCCTAAAAGCACAACACAAGCAAATTTGGTCAAATTTCTTCTTGAAAAATCACAACTTCTCCCTTGTTGAGCTTTATTTTTTGACAAGGAAAATGATCTACGCAAGTGAAAAATGAGCTTTTATATACTTGGGAGTTAAATTTAACCTTTACAAACCCATTTTCTAATGTTTGAAACCTTTTTTTCCTTTTCGAATAACTCTTTTACACTATTTTTTCTTTGGTAAGTGTCTAAAATGATGAATTTGACCTTTCTTTTGTCATAGAGGCATGATAAGATCATTTGACACTTTTGGGATTCATCCATACAAAAGAGCATGTTCAAAATCATCTTTGCTTCCACTATGGAGTTCAACTTACCATTTTACTTTCTATGGCCACTTTCCCAAAACCCTAGGTGTTCAGAGTGCTTTGCAGCACTATCAAGTATATTCCATAAGGTCTCTATAGTTCCTTTCAAGTTCATTCATTTCTATCCAGCTCACTCATTTTTCCAAATCTCATCAATCTCTTTCCTCGATAGACTTTCTTCATGTTTGGCCTTGTGTTCTTCCTCCATGTCATTTTCCTGTAAGTGATCACTACTTTGGCATTTAACTCAACCATCAGTTCAAAACCCTAGTTCTCTACAAGACCAGGCGTTTTCTCTTTTCCTTGCTATAATTTGTTTTTATATTCCGTGGTAGATAATCTACCTCATCAAGATTTTGTTGACACAACTTTCAACACTTCGCAGAAGTGCCAAAATTTGTCCATTTTTCATTTACGGATTCCCTCTGAATCGATAAGGTAATCATATTTAAACTTTTTAGGCCTTCTTCAATAACCATGTCTTGAAATTCTATTATATTTGAGCCAAATTATAGCAAAGGAAAAGTAGTGGCTGAAACATCCAATGATGACCTTAAAACATGTAGAAACCCTAATGGCCTAGTGAGGGTCTCGACTTGATTTTGACTAAAATTGTGCTCTAAGATCTTCAAGTGAAACAAAGTATGGTCAAAAGTGCTCGCATTGAAGATCCAAAATCCAATATACTTGATTTATCTAAATAGCTCTGCTGTGAGATAGTTTCAGAGACCATTAACTCAAGAACCCTGGGAACATGGGAACATACAGTAGGAAACCTAGAGGGAGTTTGGAATGGGGCCTGTGGAAATGAGGCAATAAGGGGTTTACAGGCATGGAAGGAGGTTGCAAATTATGTAAAAACTCTGCAAGGAGTTTTAGGAGTGACAGATGACCACGAAATGAAACTAATAGAGTAGAAAAAGTTTCTATAAGGATAGAAGGCAATGAGGTTTTTGAAACTCATAATATTCAAGGAATTTTGTTTTCTGTAAAATATATGATCACCTATAGTCATCTAAATATGGTGAAAAATATTGATTAATTAATGCTGGGTCCTACTTGGGGGAGGGAAGCTCCTTTTAAGGAGGTGTCAAGAACCTTAGAGTTCGATTCTAAGTTTTGAAGATCATTACCTTATCAGGATTGAAGCATCCTTCTTTCTTCACTTTATAATTGGTCGATGTTCTGAAGTCGTGATTTTCTAATCTTGAAACATGATTGCTTCAATATCATCTCTACTCACTCCATCATACTTTTTCCCTAACATTTTTTCTTCAATTGGGTGCATTTGGATTAGCAAACTCGAACATGATCTTTTCCTTTGGAAAGCATAAAAAATATCTATGTCTACCCTTATCACTTCCAAGAGCTCGATTAGACTAATGAGCCCTTTTATTCAATTAATCTACTTATCCTTGCGGAAGGTTAATAGTTTGACAAATTTTCATTCTCTAATCTATCAACATGTAATTTAAAACATGGCCAAATCAAGGTTAAGTTGTTTGATTTATCATGAGCCGTGGCATTTTGAACAAACCGCACATGTATTTTATTTTTTCACAAGTAAAACTTAGAAATTTGAGGGTCGTAATGTAGAATGTGTTATTCATCCCTCTCTTTTCTTTGGTTCATACTTGATCTTTGGGAACCAACATGTTTTCCAACCTAGTCTACCGATGAGCCAAGTTTAAATGGTTTGGAAAATCTTGATTTTATAACTTATTAGTAGAAATTTAAAACATGTTCAATCATAGTTAGGTTGTAATTAGTTACTAAACAAGGCTTCTTTTCTTTCCGCAGGTAGTGGTATTTAGACTTGCACACTCGCATATTCTTTTGGTATGGGTCTTTACCTCTTTCTTTTAATCATTCTTTTCTCGCTTTTCTATGTTTGGTGTTTCATTTTGTTTTAATCTTTTGCTCAAGCAATGTTATGTACAATGCATGAGGCTTAAAAACTAAGAAATTTAACAAAATCATGCTTGAGCATCCTCCCATTGATAGGACCTCCAAACAACTCGTTCCATCCATTTTCTTGTAGAAAGAATTCATTGTTACCTTCAATAATGGATGATGAAGTGGCCTTTCCACGTATTTTAAAATTTTCCATGCTTCATTTCTTTTTTCCTCTTTCTTGAATCCCACTTTAGTAATTTTTCTCCAATCTAGAAATTATTGGTTTTGGTCCTCTTGCCTAAAAATATTGTTAATTCTTTCTTACATCGCTTTTGTTTTGTTGTAAACTTGCTCCCCTTGATTGCTGGAAATGAATGGTTTGGTTTAGCCTCTTTGTATATCATTCTCCTTTGGTTGTACCTCATGGAAGGAGTTTCATCACTCTGACCTCCCAAGGATGTTGGAAAAACTGCATCCATGCCATACACTAGTTGAAAGGGAGACATATTAATTGATTTCTTTGTTTGTTAATATGTCAAAATTTACAGAGCATGCACCAAATATACCATGAATTTTTGTTTCCTTTCCAAAAGCTTCTTGATGATGTTTACCAAAATTTTGTTAGGGGATTCAACCACTCTATTAGCTTGAGGGTAATAAGTTGTATAATTCCCTAATGTGATGTCATACTTGTGGCAAAATTCCATCATTCTCTTGATTTGAATGCAGCAACATTTTTCGCAATAATTTTTCTTGATATCCAAATCTGGACACAATATTGGTCTTAAGGAATTTGATTATTAACAAGCAAGACATTCTTTGAAGGGATGGCCTCTATCCATTTGGTGAAATAATTAGTTGTGGTGAGGATCCATTTGTGTTAGTTTAAGAGGTAGGGTGGATTTATAATGAAATCTAAAACCCCCACTATTAAAAGGAGTTTACCGTTGTTATGGTGCAAAGGCAAAGGAAATAGTTTTCTTTCCCTCAAATATTTGGCTTTTATGGCAAGTTACTACTAGCTTGTGGATATCAAGGAAAGGAGTGGGCCAATAGAAACCAAATTTAAGGATTTTGTTGGCAAAGTGGTTTTCAAAGAGAGATGACCTCCACACTCTCCTTCATGAAACTCATGCATGATTCTTTCTCAAGATCATCTTAAAGTAAACATTTAAGCAAGATACTCAACAAAAATTTCCAATATAAATATTTATCTAGGATGCAAAAATTTACAAATTTTTTTCAAGAATCTAGCTTTTGTTTTGGACAAATTAAGAGAAGAATTTTAGATTAAAAAGTACATAATATGTCAAAGATACCGTATTGAGTTAAGAAATTCTTTTTCTTCAATAGGCGTAGTCACCATTTACTCTTGTTCATCCAAAGAATGTATCATGTTTATGTCCAATGCTTTGAAATTTTGCTTCAACCCTTAGTTTGTCTAGTTGTTTCCTTGATTAGCTTGGTGGGCTTTATTTCTAGATCATACTCTAAAATGACAGAAATCCACTCTTTTTTACCATTAGATCTTGAGTTATTATGTCCTTAACAATTGCATGAGGAACAAAAGCAATGACATGTGAATACAAAAATGTAAACTATGAAATATTTTAAGGTTTTTATTAAGGAAAAGCTTGTTTTTCCATGATGTTATATTCTAGAGGTGCATCTTCTGTAGCTCATTAAGAAATATATGGGTTGTTATTGTCCCATCGTGTTCTTTGGAGTAATATTGCAAAGAATTGTGTGTTTCCGATGGCAAATGAGAAGATGAAATCCTTGGTAAAGTTTGCTACTGCTAGAATCCGGTGTTTGGGTAAGTGCCTTTTAACCAGCTTCAAAGTATTTCTTTGCTTGAATGTTCCATTTGACTCGATTTATTTTTTTATCATGTTTTTAATGTTTCTTAGAGCTCAAGTAAGGTTTGCATGAACCTTTCTTAGAATTTGATCTTTCCAATGAAAGATTACAACTCTTTGATGTTTCTAGGGTGACTTATTTGTAACATCCCCAAATCCTTGGGTCTATCTTAATACCTTCTTTAGATATGATATTGCCTAAAATTTTTCCCTTCTTGAAGGCCAAAATAGTTTTCTTTAGATTTAAAGATAAACCATATTGCCTACATCTTTCAAAGACCTTTCTTAGGTGAACTAGGTGTTCTTCATCAGCTTTAGAATAGACAAGCTATAATATCAAGGTATATCGCAATGAAGTAACCTATTTCTTCGTAAAAGAAATGTCCATGGTTTCTTGAAAGATGCTCCCGCATAACCCAAAAGTGCATTTTAACATACACAAAGGTGCCCCAAGGTGTAGTGAAGCAGCTTTGTGTTGATCACTTGAAGTACTAGCACTCCAATATACCCTAAAACCATCACAAAGATATTATTTTAAACTCCACTACCATTTACATGATATGATCCATATTAGGTAAATGGTAGTTGTCTTTTAGGGAGGCTTTGCTCAAATTTCTAAAGTTTGCGGCATAGCCGGTTCTCTTTGTTTTCTTCCCTCACCACACAAGGTTTAAGACCCATTCTAAGCACTGAGTGGGACTATTATCTTTTAAAAGATCATACATATTTTTAATTCCTTTCTCAACTAGAGGCATTTAGGACATGTTTTATCCTACACAATTTTTTTCTTGAATGGTTTCTGGTTTTCCTTGAGAGGAATATATGCTGAATGATGTTTGTGTCATAGGACTTCAAGTCCTCATCTCCCCATGCAAACACATCCTTAAATTTTTAGTATCTCAATGTATTTATCTTTATAAGAGCTGGTAATGTTTGAAAACTTTTTTATCATTTTAGGTTCTTTCTCACTTATGTTGCATTCTTCTACATATGTCAGTGATTCCATTTCTCAAAGCTTCCTAGCAACATCATTTGAAATTCAAACAATTTACTAAGGGGGCAAGAACCTGGAAATAAGTTGTTTTGCATTTCATTTCAAGGTATCTTTGATCAAGATCCCCATACAATTCTATCTCATGAGGGTGTTTCATTATTTTACATCAACAAGATAAGGTGGCTATGTTTTGTGTGTTTGTTATTCATCGGTCACTCTTCCTCATGATCTAAGTTTGCTTTGGCATTTCAAATTCATTTTTGGATTGTAGGAAGTCTTCAATATGTTTCTCTCCTTCAAACACTTGACATTAATCTATGTTATCGCACCGTAGGCCTCCGTTTGACCTTTATCGTGTATTTTTCATTGGCATGAGGTACTTGGCAGCGCCTCGGCAACAAAAGGCTAGTTCATTTGCAAGGCTCTTTTTTATTTCAAGATAGAGGTGAGTTCATATTTTTCAAAAGTTTTCGTGGAGGTGTATGAAAATGAGCTGTATATTCTCTAGCCTAGGTTGGCTAAATATTCTCCTCTTTGATTTTCCTAATGATTCACTCCTGAATCTCCTTGAACAGAAATTTTCAGTTTTAGTAGTTTTAAGTATTTGTAACCCTAAGAGAAGAGCTTAAACTCTATAATATTGTTTGTGTACTGAAAATATAGCTTGTAAGAGTGACCTTCACAAGGTTATTCTATCCAAACACCTTTCTCCTAAACTAAATTTCTACAAGAGGCATCAAAGCTCATGTTCCAAAGTGTTTCAAGTTCAGATTTGCCATTATGTTGTTGTGCATGGCTGCTAGGGTTTTGCTGTCATATTCTTCATTTTGTGTTTGGTATGACTGTTTCGACCAAATACCGTCTTCTCTTTTTCATTTACTTGATCATTGATGCATCTTCTACTGTGACAAGAATAAATGAATTAAGATCTGAATGGATAGAACAGACAGGTGTTTTTTTTTTCCTATATTAGCTCCTTACCATGTATTTCCTATGAGATTCTCTCAGGGATAGTATTCTTGTTTAGTTAAAGACTGAATGGTAGTGTATGTCATGTCCATTTGGAGGTTTCCTTGGAGTTTGGATCCCCATGATATAGATAAAAGCATGCCATATTTTTGGGGTATGCCAACCACTACAATGTCCATGAATAGGTTCTTGGATGGTATTTGTGCCATATTGACACATAGATCTTTGATTAGACCTAGAAATTAACCTCTAATTGAATCAAAAGAGTATAAGTATTTGTAAGGTTTGGTTATCTAGAGGCCTAATATCTCCATCACTACCTTGGCATGTCAGAATACCAAAGTCTAGCATAACATTGTGTAGGATTTTGTCATGGATGTTTAAATGATATAGAATGGAGGTAAAAAGGGCGTATCCCCTTGGAAATTTCCTCTATCTATGTATCCAAACAACAAATCTGGCTTGGTCATCGCTTAGATTTAGAATATCGCTGTCATTTCCTATGTTTAATGCCTTCAAACTTGAGAGAGTATATCTTGAGTCACTAGTTTAAGGGGTATGGCTATTTTGATTTTGGAAATTTCTCCTCTAATACCGAATGGTTTTTGTGTTCTTGGCATATTTACATTATTTTTATCATATGTTTTTATCTTTTCAACAACTTTAGTCATTGATTTTTGTTTAGATCTCACAGAAGTAGTTTTTCTAGGCCACTACTTGATGTACGGAAGCTTTGGTCACTATCATGTTGGTTGTTTTTTTTGGCTTTGATAAATATTCTAGCCATTATGTTGGTATTTTATTCTATCTTTTGAAGAATTTTTTCAGGTCTTCCTAGAAGAAATCTCTGGTTTGCTTTTCTTCGGGTATCTTGGGTTTTCCTACTTCTAACGTCATACTTCCCGTGAACCTCGATGATAGAATTTTAAACCCTAGTTTTGTACTTTTCATATAATCCTCATATGTTCTTTTAGTTTGGCTTGATGAGAACATACCTTATTCTTCGTCAGAGAAAAAAATCATCTTCATTATTTGAGTTCATTAGATCTATATGATTTCATTTCGACTCTTTAGTCTCTTCTCTTCATCTACATAGTTTTATTGGAAAGGAGGTTTGATTTGCCGGGTCATTTTCTCTTTGTCGATTTGAGGACGATCTCTTCAAGTTTTGGTTTCTCGTTTCGTTTTGAGGGTTTTCTTGGTTTTCCTTATGGGGTTCTCTTCATTCAAGTTGATTCTCTCCATCATACTTTCCATTTCCTAACTAGATTTTCAATTTTAACATCGATGTGGAGGTCACAGTTTTCTTCTTGTATGTAACCCTCTTTTCTCATTTCCTCATCCTAGCCCTTTTATCAATTAGGTTGGCTTTGGCACTTACTTCTCCTTTTTCATGTCTTCTAAGGTGAGGGGATCTTCTCTTTCTCTCAATTGGTAAGCCATGTTGAGATCAAATCCATCCAGAAAATTTACTAGGGCTAGTCAGTTTCTATGTGGGGAGGGGAGGCATTGTATCCACTATTGAACCTAGTGCGTAGGCTCCTGGGGATGGGGCTTCAATATTCTCTTTTTAAGGTTATCATAATTTGATAGGATTTGAAGAGGATTTTTCTTAGTCTCCCACTTGTTTGTGAATGTTTTATACAGAAGGGAGATCATGAATGTTGTTAGGAGTTAAGTTCTTGAACCATTTCTTTACTTCTCCTCCAAAAATTTGGGCAAAAATTACTTTAATGGTTTCTTCTTCTATCTCTTAAGAGTCAAAAGCATCATTCATCTTGTCTACATGATGCTGGGAAGTTGTAGAATCGCACTAGTGAAGTGAGGGATTTTAGATTTATATTCCCCGTGTAGTAGTAAAGGCTGTGTAGCATCGCAGGGCATACCATGCCGCCATGATGGGAGGTAATGAATCCAAGGAGGATTTACAAGACGAGGGTTTATGAGGAGGTGAAGGATGAAATGGAGTGGTTTTCATAATGGATGCATGAATGGGGTGGAAGATGTACTTGGACCACTTAGATGATTTTTAGCATATGTAGAATGGAAGGAGTCAAATTTTGAAATAGTTTCTAAGATTAGGGGGAGTGGAAGGAGAGGCTTCTCTTAATAGGATTCCCACTGTAGTTTGTAGGACTGTCTACCTGGTCTATCCAACTTGAGACTTACCTTATGGATAGGTTTCTTCTATGGTGTAAGTCAAATTAGATATCTTGTAAGGATGTGAGGTTTTCATGAACAAACTTGCTTTGTGAATGGGTCTAACACTAATTGAATCTTTAGTCCTAGAAGCTTTTTCAAGATTCTTTCCAAAGTCATCAACTATGGTATGAGTTTGGGCAAGGTGAGGTCCTTTCACACTTGTGAAGCCGCATTTCGCACCACAACATAGAGAGGCTAAAAATTTATGTGAGTTTTGAAAAAAGACCTTATATGTAAGAATACCGATTTCACATAGTATGTAACCAAGATTTATAGTATTAGGACCGACTGATACAACTCGTTGGGGAGTTCTATGAGAGTCATGGAGTCGCCAAGTCTACCGAATACCGTTGGAGTCACTAAGTGGATGATGCTAATCGTTTTGAGGATTTGTTTTTTGTCCACCATCAACAATTGAATACCAATCTAGATGTTTTTGGGTTTTCTAAGTTCTTTATGTAACACTAATATTTTTAATGAGTGTTTTCCAAGATGGTCACCATTGTGTTAGTATGGTGAATCAATCGTATATCATTCTTGGCTAACACTTGATTTATCTAAGTTTGATGGGGGATTTTGAGTTTTGAAGGAATATTTAAGTTGTTAATTACTATGTCCCATCATGATCACTATTATGTTAGGTCCTCAGACTTTGGAATATTGGAAATGACCAAATAGACAAGGATAACATCAAACCAAATTTGGATTTCTAGGACCTAGCCTTCTCGGACTCGTAGAGGGCCTTCGTATTTGTATAAAAGGTATGAATTTTTTTTTTTTAGGATGTTTATTTTTTAGGCTAGTTATAAGGATAGGGTTTGTTTTGCTTGTTTTTTTTGGTTGGGTAGGTTTTCAAGTAGAATGAGTAGAGTAAGAGAGGTTCAAACCATTGGGCTATGGGGTCTATGAAAAGCTTGAAAATACAACAATGAATCATGTTTATAAGGCAAGTTAACAAAGCTAAATGGATCTTAGTAGCTTGTGTGAGTGAAATGAACATTAAATTTGTGAACATAGTAGGTTTAAAGGGAAATTAAGAATCATTTAATAAATACTATAAAAAGAAGTGCCTTTCAAGGTCATTATGCTTAAGAAATAAAGAAAGATAGGGCACACCATAAGCTTCTCTCAAGGTCAAACTTCACCAAGCAACTTTAAAGAAAACAATTCAAGAAACCTCAAAGAGCAAGGAACTCCTAAATTCTCTAGTTATTCACCTTCGCAGAAAGAAAACATGTAAGATAACACATTAGTAATGATTAAAGAGTAGGGAACCTCAAATTACTTAATAAAACTATAAAATACCTTCAAAGATATTATTCAAGATGGGATTAAAAGGATAAGGAAAACCATAAAACTTTCATCGAAACCCTAATTAGTAAATCAAACAAAAGGCCCTAAGAACAATAAGCTTATGACACCAAAGGACATTTCATAACATAAAATTCTTGGGCTTGACTCCATTAAATCATTCTTAAGACAAAAAGCTATGGGAACTAGAGAGAAACCAAGAATTCTCCATTCGTACCTAGTAGAGGAAAACATCTAAGCAATAGAAGGCAAAACAGACTTAAGGTGCTTCTAACAACATATCTTAATCCCAAATTTTTTTCTCTATTGCATGAGCAGTATTAACAATCATGGAAAAAGAAGGAAAAATTACTAAATTAGAACAAAATCACCATTAAACAAAGTTCATGAATCCTATGAATTTTCTTGCTCCATTGATGCTCAATCCAAAACAAACACAAAGCTCCAAGACCAATTCTTCACAACTCAAAATCTATATCATATTCATCTCAATAATCACAACCAACCCACAAAACTATGAAGCATTACATGGAAGTATTTAACCTGGCCAAATGGTGAAGTAACCCCAGATATGGTTTTAGGAAGTCATTAAATTACATCATAAATGCATTTGACCATTGAGACCATGCAAGGCCCAAGGCACAAATATCCCAAAATATTTAAATGCAAAAATAATCTCAACATAACCTCACTTAATTTTAGAGATATTTGTCCTTAACACCTTAAAAATATATTTTTTAATAACTTGTTGTGTATTTTATTGAATTGGCAAGGGCTAGCTGGGCCATTGGTTGAGGGTGCAACACCAAGCCAAGGGCACTACAACTAGAAACATCAATTGCTTTGGCAAATTCTGAGTTTGGGGGCCTTTCAAAGTGTCCAAATGAGCTCCATGACAGTCATTATAGTCTGCCCTCTCTAGTTTCCAAACCTAAATTTATTTTCTATATTAGTGTCCACTTTCCTGGTCAAAAACCCATTCTCCCAAGACTTCTAGGCCAGTAGCGCCCAAGGTTTAAAAGAGGGCAAGTAAAGGTATTGTTTTGCTAGGTTTTGGCCCTTTTAAGGGACCAATTTTGCTCCAAATGACCTAAAATATTCCGAGGGTGATGTCCTCCTGGCCTCGAGAAACATGAATATGTGAACATTTTCGAAATTGAGTACCCCAAAAAAGAGCACAATGCTAGTGGATATACACGTTTGGCCCTTTCTCTTACTAGCCAAACAAATAAAATTTCAAAATGTACACCAAGTGCCATAATTTTGATTTTTTATTTTCCGATCATGTTTGGGAGGCTTTGAGGATACATCATCAAGTATTTCATGTTTCTTCTTCTTACTTCATTTAGGTTTGGAACTTGCAAGGGCTCTTTGAGCTTGGCCCTTGCAATCATGTTTCTCATGGCATAATGCTTTGTCATCTTCTTCTCCGGGTCAATGTCTTTTTCCTTCTCAAGTTGACCCTCTAGGTGCACATTGGCTCTTTATAGCCAAGATTCTCCGTGCATAGTTGATTTCCATGGCAAAGAAGCTCACTGAGTGAGCTACTTCCGCCAATGCTATCTCTTGCTCTCTTTCCCAAGCTAAATCTTTCTTCAACCCAATTTTCCTTGACCTATTCCCTTTGTAGTTGTTATTCCTCATCCTCACTGCCATCAAGAGTGCCCAAGGTCTCTTATTTATCTTAGCCTTGGCATTTTCAAACTCTTTTTGAATGTCAAGGAAATTGATCACATTCTTTGCCTAACTAAGATTGGATTGTAGCTCACTAATCTAGGCATCCTTGCTCCCGATCAACATGTTTGTAATCCTCTCCTCATCCTCACCAAGGTCAATAATTTGAAACTCTTGTTCAGTTTCATGCTCATCCTCCTTTTCATCAATAACATGCTTCACAACCTTTTCCTTACCTTTTTCAAGCTATTTTATGATGATGAAGGTAGGGCTCCCTTCCCACAACCTCTCGGATAAAACACCTGCCTATGACCTCTTTCATATGTCAAAGGAAAAGGCCCTATGTCAACCATCTCGCAATAACTGCCCCACTGCCCTCATCACCGTGTTATGTTGTGGGTGTCATGAGATGAGGGTGAAAGGATGTGGGAAGGTGGTGAAGGAGGATCATCATGAGGTGAAGGAATGTGAGTGGATGGTGATGTGAAGGGTCATCAAGGGGAAAAAATGTGAGTGGGAGTGGAGATGTGTGAATAGTAGGAATTTATGGAGAAGTAGGAATGGGAGGATGAGATGAGGAAGGCATATCTTGTTGATGATGGCCATGTGGAGTGTAAACCTCATTGGAAATGAAGTTATGCCATGGAATGCCTTTCTATTATACTTGGTACACAAGCACCATCTTGATAAGTGAGTGATAGAATATACTTTTCATTTAAATGAGGGTAGCCCTCTTTTCACTATGTAGGACATTTTTCAAAGGTTTCCGGAAGCGGTAATATGCTATATGTGATATCCCCACCGTAATGAAATCCATAAGAAGTCGGATGTGATATGAGTAAATACAGGAAAACCTTTCCTCACATGTGAAATACTTCTCATTATGATCCTCATCATAGGCATATATCAAGAAAATGATAAACAGGAAAGATGGACTTGTGGTGGTATTTATATCTAGGCCTTAGGTAGGGTTCAAGGTAACTCAGTGTCTAGGTTTTCTCGTTTGAACCACTTTTTCCCACACTTGGTATCCCAGTCGCAGTAATAGCATCAATGGACATCTCCACGTCAAAATCGCAAGTTTAACTTGTTTGTCATGAACCGATAACAAATAGTCTTGTTAGCTCGTGGTGGGTTTTACTTACAAAAATCTTCTCGTCAAAAAATCAAAGTAGCCCATGTGTTTGAAGAAGGAAAAGTAAGAGGATATGCCATGAGCTCTTTGTATTGAGGGTTCATGTCTATTTATCTTCCTCCTTGTGATCATGCCTCTTTGGAATCCGTGCTTCCCACCACCACTAGTATTGTCCTCTCCTCGACATTGCAAACTCTCGCTTTTATAAACTCTCTAGAGCGTAAATGGAAATGAGATGTAGAAAGGTAGCCTTGTATATGAGGGAATGAGTGAGTGAGGTTATAGGTGTATGAGAATGAGTGAGGGAGGAAAACAACTCAATGAAAAACTCTCCAACTATGTAATTACCCCCGTCTATCAATGACACTTTCTGTGAAGATGAAATGAGGCTTAAATAGTGATCTCCAACTTGAAACTTAGGGTTTGATTAGGGTTTAATTTTCATTCAATAAATGATGACCAAAATAGTTTGGAAGATGAGTCATGTTATGTACTTACCTCTTTCCTGGGCCTTGGAAAATTTTGGAGGAACAAAGTGCTTCTTTTGAAGTGGCTCGATTAAGTTGGAGGGCTTAGCGCCAAGAGGAAACTATACCGGTTGTGTCGAGAAAGACTGCAGGCTCCTCCGTGCACGTAATGCCATCTCCTGCATGTAGTGCACCTTCATAAATTGCAGAAGAAAATTCAAGGCACACACCTGGGCCTAGGCGTGCAGCCGGGGCCAAGTCGAGGGGCATAGCGCCTGCCACCTACTGTTCACGGAAACTCACAAAATCTCCCTTGAGCGCGGCTTCTGATATTTTGACAAGCAAGAACGATTCATTGAAGAAAATGAGATTTTATAGACTTGGGAATTAAATTTAACTTTCCAAACCCATTTTGTAATGTTTGAAACCTTCTTTCCCTTTTTTCACTAACTCTTTTATTAATCGTTTTGCTTGACAGACTCGAAATAATGAATTTGACCTTTCAGTCACAGAGACATGATAAGCTCATTTGACACTTTTGGGATTTAGCCACATAAGAATAGCATCTTCAAAATCCTCTTTTTCTTCCACCATGGGGTTCAACTTACCATTTTACCGGCCACTTTCCCTAAACTTAGGTGTCTAGAGTGCTTTTAGAGCAATCATTAGTGTTGTGCACTAAGTTCTCTATAGGCCTTTCAAGTTCATTCATTTTTTTCAGTTCACCTCACCTTTTCCATATCTCATTAATCTTTTCTTACAGAATTTCTTCATGTTTGGCCTTGTGTGCTTCCTCCATGTAATTTTCACAAGTGATCATTGTTTTGCATTCAACCGAACCATCAAGTTCAAAACCCTAGTTCTCTACAAGAATAGGTGTTTTCTTTTTCTTGTTGTAATTTTTTTTCCATTCGTGGGTAGATAATCTACCTCATCAGTACCTTCTGCTGGACACAAGTTTCAACACTCCCCGTAAGTGCCAAAATTTGTCAATTTTTCTCATTTGCGTACTTTGAACTCATAAGGTAATCTTTGCAGGGCCTCTTAGGTCTCCTTCAATAACCATGTCTTGAAATTCTATTATATCTTAGCTAGATTCTAGAAAAGGAAAAATAGTTCCCCAAAACATCCAATGATGACCTTAAAACATGTAGAAACCATAAATAACCTAGTGGGAGGATCCTTTGACTTGATTTTTTACTTAAATTGGGCTTGGAGATCTTCAACTTAAAATAGATTATGGTCAAAAGTGTTGCATTGAAGATCCAAAATCCAATATACTTGATTTATCTAAAGAGCCCACAGAGATAGTTTTGAGACCACACTTGAGCAACCTAGGGAACATGGGAATGAGTTAGCTATAGAAACTCCAAGAGGAGGATGGAATCTATTGCTAGGGAAAATGAGACAATGAGGCTGGGTGGGTAGGAGTAGAGGAGGTTGAAATGATAGTTAAAATCCCATAAGGAGTTTGTACGAGTGACAGGGTGACCATGAAATGACAAACCGATAGAGTGGAAACATTTTATATAAGGATAATGAAGGAGTGCGTGAGATTTCTGAAACTCACAATATTCATGGAATGTTGTTTTCAAAAATCTAGAACTAATCTTATAGTCATCTAAAGATGGTGAAAAATAATCGATGATTAACACATCCGAAGAAATGTATAATATCTAGCAGAAGATTTTGTAATATTGATATTGAATATTCTATACACGTGATAAGAACATCTGTTATGTGAGGGCTTTAAGGGCCTAAAAAGAGAATAGAGGGAATTACCATGGTATTAGTCTCGCAGGGATTGAACGCCATGTTGTCTATTTGATTTCGCCCCAAGGATACCATCGCGCTGCATGGTTTGGACTCATGGTATTGGTAAAGGCTAACTCATATAAGGAGAAGAAGATCATAGTAAAGCATGCATGTGGAAGGGCTATCACTAATACTTCTCTCCGAAGTATATCCGCATAGGTTGAACTCTCATATTATTGATAAATCTGAAGTTATGATGCACCCTTGATAGATTGATGGATCAAGATCTCTAGACCTGAAATGACTATGTTCTTGCATGATCCCTTAAAGAGATGATTAGATATGAGACTCCGGTACATGTCCGCCGAAGTGGAGTGAATAAATTTGGGTAAGTTCTTATAGTTCTCGAAACATTCTACCGAATTATTATTTATGAATCGTACGCTGTCTGCTCCTTAATAAAAGTTACATACAATGGTTTTCTTCTGCAGGAGCGTATGAAAGTTATGGTTTTCTAAAACTCATTGCGCAGGCTTCTTCGTTATTGTTGCTATATTTCTGCTATCTCGTTAATGAAGTATTCATTTAGATCTCAAGGTTTCGATTACCTATCATACTACTAAGTTGATTATATACAATTCTAACCAATGAGTGAGAAACATGTGTTATTATGACCGATTGATCAAGGTTTCTGCTAATTTTGAAAAGATATATGATCGAATGAATCATATTCAGATCCGAGATCGAATATATTCTAAACCAATACTCTCACTATTCTGATCGAAGTTTGGGTTAATTATATTATTGATGATCTTATTATGAGTTGTGTTGAAGTCATGGGATTCGTGAAAACGGATGAAACGTGTCCGTGTTGATTCTAAGGAAGTATAAGCTTCCCACTGCAAGAGAAGCTAGTGTCTCCATCAGGGGGTTTGAATACCTTTTCCGTAGTGGTCAAACGAGATCGTGGGTTATATCTCCTTCCAAGCATAAAAATGTAAATGAGAGAAAGGTACCTTTCCGTAGATAGATGCCTGTACCGATATGAGTAAGCATCAATACAATATTGTAAGTCATTTTCCATATAATAAATATTGAAGACAAAGATGAAAAAAACAATGAGGATATTTTCTCTCGAATTTGCTCTAATTTTAAATCTTGGTGTCTTAAAGTTTTCTTATGTGACAATTTAATCATATTACCGTTCATACGATCGATTAACTAATAGACGCATTATCGATAAACTAAGTTAAATAATGCTTCGAAAATTTTTCTAACAATAAAATGTATCAAGATAATGCTAGTTTATCTGTGCATATGCACTTGTATATGCAATTTGGTTCATCAAAGTCAAGGGCGGAATTCAGGTAGTATCAAAACATGCAAGAAGTTTAAGAATACTATCTACCCGCCCTCTCAAGAATTTTCCAACAATTGGAATCAGAAGGGTCCTTCAAGAAGCTTAATCACTAGAAGGAAGATCAACCAAGATAAGGAATCAAGATGGGACAATATCTATCGCCTCCACTCTTCAACGAAACAACTTAATCTTCTAGAATACATGGACCAGATCCTATCTTCAGTTTTGGAGTAGATGTATGGGCTATAGTTGAAGGAGATTATCAATATCCATCTTCCATTCCAACAAGATAGCTACAATAAAGAACTATGAAACCAATGCACGTGCAGCTAATGCTATCGTGGGTTCAACTAACCATAATTTGTCAAAGTTATGGAGTTGAATACGCGAAAGGAGATAGGGAAAAAATCATTATAAACTATGAAGGTGATGCCAAGGTAAAAGTAACCCAAACTCGTGACCAATATGAAAAAATCACAATGCTAATGAAGAAATAATTGCCACTCCCTTTACATTTAGATGATATTGTAAATTGTATGATAACCGGGGTGAAACTATATCCTATTAATTAATTTGGTCGAAAATGTTTTAAGATCTCTAACTCAAATTTGAATCAAACATGTTCCGCCATTGAAGAGAAGCAGGATCTACAAAATCTCACAATTGTTCAACTTCATGGGATTCCGATTGCTTGTGAAATGAGAAAAAAATAGGTCCATCCGATGTCAAAGAAGTTGTCTTTAGGGCTGCTCCAAAAGGAAAGGAGGTAGAAGAACAAGAAGGATCTGGGTATGTTTCAAGAAAATGAGATAAATTTTGTAAAGAAGTTACAACTTGGCACCGGAAGGTCTGCAGTAAGCTTGCTTAAATGTTTTTCTTGTCAAAGTGTTGGTCACTATGCTACTAAATTTCGTCATAAAGATAATCAGGAAAAGGGAAAGGAAGTGGTTAAAGAAATAAAAAATGGTTTATCAATATAAAAAGATATTATACCAAGGAATATAGTGATGGCCTCACAAATAGCAGGAGAATCCGATCAAGATATTAGACTACTCATGGATTTTGAAAGGACTCTAGTGATAATTTATGGATGTTTTAGAAGAAAATGATTTTATTGAAGAAATAAATCATCTCAAAATATGTTTGGAAGAAAACTAAATTTCCATAGATACTCTAAAAAATCAAATTTTATGGAAAAGGAGAAGTTCAATGAGAAATGAGAATGTGAAATTAGAGTCTAAGAAAGGAAGCCGAGAAAGGGAAAATTTAAATCTTAGATTTGTTAAAGGAAATGAAACCCTAGATGAAATTATCAAGGTACAACTCTCTCCTCTTATAAATATAGGTCTTTGATATATTGGAGAATCATCTCGCATTCAAAAGACCAAGCTATCTAAATGCAACAAAACCAGCCTCTACAACATTCCTTGCCTCTCAAAGAAAAGAACAAAGAAACTACACAGTGAAACACGACCACTTTAATACAAGGAAGAACAATAATAGAAATATCAATCAGCAGTAAATATAAATATAAGGTTTCATGTTCACAAAAAATTTTCTTGCTGATTAATGTTTCCCCCCTAAAATACAATTTCTGTTCAATATGGTTACCTAATCGTGTTGCATAAAACCATCATGAGCGCAGAAGCAAGAAAGCAAAGAAATGAGAATGAATAAAGAAGAATACTTATAAAAACATTTCTCCTTCAAAAATGAAAGTGAAGGTGCTTATTGCAATAAATTTGGTCACAAAGAATCAACAAGGTGAGCAAATCCCCCGCCCAAAGAGTTATACCTTCAAATTCCAAGGTTCGTAAAAGAAGAACTTGGTATAATTTAAAAAAGTTGTGGCATAGCATTATTTGCGTATAAATAAAATCAATGGTACATTGATAGTGGATGCTCAAAAAAACACATGACAGGTGATAGAAATAAAATCCTTTTCATACAATTCTCAGAGAAAGAAAAGAATGTTACTTTTGGAAATTACTCTCCTTACTCTCATTAAAAGGAAAAGATTATGTTTTTCTAAAAGAAAAATGTGAAAGCTAACAATTTTTTGTATGTGGTTGGATTAAAGCACAACCCGTTAAGTGTGAGTTGTTATAAAATTAAATATTACAGAGCAATGAAAAACACATAAAATATAAATAAAATACAAGCACAAAACACATAAAAACTGCAGAGACACAGATATACGTGTTCACCCAAGCCATTACGTTCAATTTCCGAATGTACCTACTCTTCCTTTATATTATCCAACAAAATGAAGAGACAAAACCTACAAACAGTATCCACCGTAATATTCTCTCGTTCTCTCTCGCTACTTCCCTCTGCTTTCACTCCGATAATACACACCTCACAGCCAATAAGCCGCAATTGCAATGCCCCCATATATACAAGGGGGTTGCTCTCTAGGGCAAAAACCCTAATCTAAACATGAATCCCCTACCGTCGACTACGACCTAATGAACTATTCGTATTGACTAGAAAATTACTATACTTTATAAGGCAATTTTACACCGTTTATTTGGGGCGTTGCCCCGACCCTCACCGTGGGGGTCTAAAAGCACTACGGTACCCCCCCCGGGACTTCACTCAGAGCGACAAATTTCGGGCGGTGTCACGTCTTTAAGGTACACTGTGGTCCAATGTCAGATACAAAAGCAAACAAGATAACTGTGCTCCACACCCAACAATATCCCACTTGAGACTGGACAGAAACTCCATCGTTGCTTCATTTGTCGGAAAATGACTCCTCTTTGGACCTCGGGTCGCTTCTCATCTTCATTGTCATCCTTGAAGACCAATTGGAACCGAGCATGTTCGCTTTTCCTGGTTACAACTTGTTACATATTCGTAGGACTTCGGCTAGTGTGTATCTTTTCCAAATTTCAACTCTCCATCTTCCAATACCGACCGTATGAAATGGTACTTGAGATGTATGTGTTTAGTACTGGAATGAAATGTTGAGTTCTTTGGAAAGATGAACAGTAATTTTTGCTTAATAATCGTATAGTGTGCCCATATCATGCTTCTACTCCATCTATCCATAAACTCGTAACCAAATCATTTCTTTACTAGCCTCCGTAGCAGCAACATACTACTTATTGTTGAAAGTAACAACACTTGATTTTTTGAAACCCAACTGACAAATGCTCCACCTACAAATAAATACATATCCCGTAGTGCTCCTCCCGTTATCTCCGTCACTCCGCCATATCTCGCATCAACATATCCCCGTAGAGAAATGTTTGAACCACCAAAGCATAATGCTTGATTTGTGGTACCTCTCAAATATCCGAGAATCCATTTTACTTCCATCCAATGTTCTTTTCCGGATTGTTCATACCGCTACAACTCCCACCGCATGTGCAATATTAGGCTCGTTGCACTATCGTATACATTAAGCTTCCAATCGCCGATGCATATGGAACTTTTAGACATATAATCCATGTCTTCGGGTCTTTGGGCACATCTCCTTACTTCGTTTGAAATGGATAGCAAAAGGTGTGATAATCCGGTTTTGCATTCCGCATATTAAATCTTTTTCAACACCTTTTCTATGTACTTCATTTCGAGACGTTGCTAATTTGTGATTTTTCCCGCTCTCTAGTTATCCTCATACCAAGGATTTGTTTTGCGCTCCCATATCTCATTGCAAATGAATTTGCCAATTTTCTTTTGAGTACATTTTTTTCCTCGCATGTTAGACCCCGCAACAAGCATGCCATCTACATACACAATAGTATAATATAGTCGCCATCATTTCCTTCTTTCGATAAACATACGACTGTGAGTGACATCTAGTATAACCTTGTTCGTACATAAACTTGTCAATTTAGATACCACCGTCAGTCTGCTTTAAGCCATACAAGCTCTTCTTTAACTCCGTACACCAATTTTTCTTTCCCTTTTACCTCATCCTTCTAGTTGTCAGTATGTATATCTCTTCTCCAAATCTCCATGGAGAAATGTTGTCTTCTTTACATCTAACCGTTCAAGATGTAAATCTTCCACCGCTACAAGACTTAAAACAAGCTCGATTGAATTCATTTTAACAACAGAGAAAATATTTCATCAAAATCAATACCTTCTTCCGTGCAAACCTCTTCACCACAAGTCTAGCTTTGTACCTCTGGCCTTCCATCTTCTTCCTTCACCAGAACCCATTTATTCTGCAATGCAAACTTTACCCGTGTGTGCAACTTGACTAAGTCCCAAGTCCTGTTATGCATTAAGGAGTCCATCTCTCTTCCATGGCTCGCTCCCACTTTCCTCGCTTAACCTCGCATTGCTTCTTCTTACAATATCTTACAGTTCACCGTAACCTCACTAATAATAAATAATATAATGAAGGAGAGTATCGTTCGTGGGTCTACGACTCGGTAGATCTTCTTTAACACCACTTTTAGGTGTTTGAGGTGCTCGCGTCGTTTGGTGGTAGTTGCCGTTGTCGTGGTTGTTGATTATTATTTTCAGCACCTTTAATTTTCCAGTTTATCTCATCAAGAACCGTGTATTCTTTGCTTTTTCCGTTTCTTTTCGTGTACCGATTCTTATACAAGACCTTTTCATTGAATATTACATCTCTTTCTCCTAATGATTTTTGTGATTTTCATAATCATATGTTTATAACCAAAATCATTAGCACCATATCCAATAAAGGTACATTTCTTTTTATTTTGCTTCAAGCTTTGTTCTATTTTCTTTCTTTATTAATATGGACAAAGGCCTCACAAATCAAAAGGCTTCAAAAAGAGTAGTTTACCTTTTACCTGTCCATGCTTCTTCCGGAATACCACCATCCAAGGAACTTGAAGGCCCTCTGTTTATTAGATAAAATGTTAGAGTATCTGCTGTGCGCACCGCTCAAAATTGTAAAGGCAATCCCCGCATGCAATCTCATGCACCTTGCACGCTCCATGATTGTTCTCGTTCATCCTTTCGACACACCATTTTATTGTGGTGTTCTTGGAACTATCTTTCTCTACGAATTCCATGCTCCGAACAAGACTTCCACGAAACCTCTTTGTCGTAATACTACTCCTCCACAACCGATCCGAGACACTTCAACTTCTTTCCGTCTCAATCTCAACCAAAGCTTCATTTCTGAAAGTATCAAATACATCGTATTTATTCTAATACACAAATCCATGTTTAGTTGCATCATCAATAAAAGGCACATAACAACGAGCCACCGAGAGATGATACCCGAGTAGTCCCCATACATCCGTATGTACAAGCTCCAATTTTTCGCTCTTCTTTTCCCAACTTAAGAAATCCGGGACTCTCTTTCCGTTTTCCATAAATGCAATTCTCACGTAAATCCAAATCAACATTCTCCTAAGCCCCGGCAACAAATTTCTTGAGTGAGAATCTTCATTCCTCTTCACTCATGTGTCCGAGCCTATGATGCCATAATGCCGTATCCGTTTTCCTTTGGAAGTTAAAGAATTAACAGTAGTTAGAAATACCATTGCATAAATACAATGTACCAACCTTTTTCGCTTTGGTTATTACTGCCTCGGTGACCTTCCAAGTTTTATCTCAGAAAGTTGTCACACAACTCACTCGCCTAACCGCCCGTTTAAATAATATTTTTTCTTCGTACTCCGGAACATGCCTTACCTCCTTTAGTAGCCATTGGTTTCCCATTTTGTTGTTTTACAAGAACTTTACCCATTCCAACAATTTTTTGCTGTGGTTTATCACTCCAAATGAATCTCTGTCCAAAATCTCCTTGGACATAGTCATGAAAATATTTCTTATCGTGTGGCATGGAATGGCTTCTCCCCGAATCTACAACCCAATAATCGCAACATTTTCGAAAGAAAGAATCAAAGCATCTTGTAACACATCACCTCGTCACATTTGCTCTATGATTGTTTTCTTGTTGTGTGTCTCCTTCTTTCCTTTCCGAGATCTACGCCTTTTCTTTAGGTGTCCTTTTTTTCCGCAATTCCAAAGACACTATCCCCGATCTGACTTGGATCTACCTTTCTCTGATTTATCGCGATATCCCGAGCTCTTTCCTCTTTCCATTCTTCGTCCTCGCCAGACTTCGTACTCAAAGAATTACTCGATGTATCACCGTAGGCTTTTCCATCGCATTTCTCGCTAAGGATAGCACCAACAACATCATCAAACTTTAAAGTACTAGGATCTAGAGACAGAAAGCATACTTGGGCTATTACTAAACCATTCCAACTCTTAGCAACACGATACAAGAATAACATAGCTCTAACTTCATCATCAAAGCCACTCTTAAATTAGCCGATCGGTAATCGGGGATAAATTCATTTAAAATGAACTGCAAATGTATCCACCTTCCGACATCTTCATATTAAATAGTCTTTTCATAAGAAATACCTTGTTTGAGGCCGAGGGCTTTTCCTACGCTTTCGCCTAACGTTTGCATCAAACCCTCTCGTTGTTGTTTCCTTTGAAATATCAAGGGTGACGACGCCGCAAGACACAAACTGCATCGTTCCGAGTTTTCTATCGAGGAATGTTCCATTCTCGCGTCCGTCATGGTCGTTGGCTCTTACTTGCTTTTCCGCTCAATGGTAGGCAATGCATCTTTCTCGATACGTACACCTCTCCATCCGCATCTTCCACAAAATGCGCAAAGTTTTGGTCGTTAAATTTAATCTCAACCACCATAGTCCGCCATTACTCCCACTCGAACTGCAGAACCCTTTTTTCCGTGATTTATCGGCTCAAATATACGTTCGATACTCGCCTGTTAGAAAATTAAATATTACGTAGAAATGAAACACATAAATATAAGAAATACAAGCACACAAAACACAGGAAACCAAGAGAGAGCAGACAGATATATGTGGTTCACCTGGGCCAGGCTACGTCCACCCCGGAATGCCTGGGCCCTTTTTCCTTTATATTATCCAACAAAATGAAGAGACAAAACCTATAGCAGATCCACCGTAATATCCTCTCGTTTCTCGTCAGCTTCTCTTCGTTTTCGCTCCGATAATACACACCTCATACACAAACTCGCAATACAATGCCCCCATATATACAAGGGGGTTGCCTTCTAGGGAAAAACCCTAATCTTAAACATAACTTCTACCGTCGATCATTTGCCTAATGAACGGTCGATTGACTAGAAATTACTATACTTTACAAGGCAATTTTACATATGTTTTTAGCTTCGGTGCGTCATTTCAACTCCTCGGGGCCAGGAGGGTTCGAAAAGCGTTTTACCGCCCCCCGGACCCCCCTTACCAAGAATATTAACTTCGAGGGCGTTGCCACCTCTTTTAAGGTACAAGGGTCCAATGTTATGATACAAAGTAAACAAGATAATCAAAGCTCCACACCCAACATGAGTCAAAATGTGTGATCAAGGAAATAAATTTGTCTTTAGTTCAAAAGAATGTAATACATGAACTTGACACAGAAAATGATCATAAAAGTAACTACAACTCAAAGCAATCAGATGTACCAAAAAGAACAAGAACAATGATACTTGGGTAACTCGTAAAATTGGCTATGTTATTGCATGCTTGGGACTTTGAGCTTTCCTCGTTAAGAGAACTAAAGCAGACTCAAATTTGTTTGTGTTCTTCCTACATCACTTAACTGAATTTCCATCTACAAATCATGTCAATTTGGTGAGCTAAAAAGGGTCCAATTCAATGCTAAGGAAGGATCAACAAGTAAGCCTCTTTATCTTATATACTAATCTATGTGGTCTTATAAGGAAAATTCACCGTGGAGAAAAATACTACATTTTATTATCATGACTTTCTAGAATGTTGGATCGAAGCCATCGAAACATAAAGATGAAGCATTTCAAAAATACAATCTCTTTCAAAGCTTTGGTTGAAATGAATTAGATCTTAAAATAAAATTTCTTAGACTTACCGAGAGGAGAATATATATCACATGAATCCTATTTCTCTTGAACACTGCGAGCATAAAAATATATTTTTATGTAGCCGGAACACCACAAAAATGGGTGGAAGAAAGGATGAATAGAACTATTCAAAAAATGGCCTTGACTATGCTGGATGAATCTAGAACTCTGATACCTTTTGGGGAGAAGAAACTCATATTGCAAGAATATTCTAGAACAAGTCTCATGTTCATGAACAATGATGAAACTCCTATGAACTCTTGTATGGAAATCTTCCCACCATAAAGAATTTTAGGAGTTTTCGGAAGCAAATGTTTTATCAAGAAAAATGATGAAAAACTTGGTAGGTTTGGAATCAGAGCATGAAGGAATATTTGTTGGTTACTTCCTCTAGAAGAAGCATATAACTATTACAATAAAATACTTTAAGATTGTTTAGGTATTGATACAGTAATCGATGAGTCTCTCAAAGACCAAAAGGGAAATACCAACAACAAATGAAGATGACAATGATGAATATCCTCCTACATCAAATAGCAATGATATAGAAGGTGAACCCAATGAAACACCGAAGAGGATCTATATGAAAAGGCTCCACTGTGGTATGTTCAAAAAGAATCATCCAAAGAATCTCAAATTTTGGGAGAAAAGGGACTAGGTGTCCAAACAAGAAGAACTCTGTAGGATCTCCTAGCTATCTCAGCATTTTTATCCACTATTGAACCACAAAATTTCAATCACGCTAGAAAAGATGAATTTTGGATTCAAGCAATGAATGAATAACTTGATCAGGATCGAAAAGAATCATACTTGGGAATTGGTTCCAAGACCTTATTATAAAATGTGATTGGAACTAAATGATATTCAAAATCAAGTTAAATGGAAATGGATATGTTATTAGAAATGAAAGCCAGAATTTGTTGAAAGCTATGCTCAACAAGAAGGTATAGAATTTGAAGAAACATTTTCTTCAGAGCTAGACTCTGAAGCCATAAGAATGTTTCTTTCTTTCAAGTTTTCAACAATTCAAAGTTTATCAAATGGATGTTAAATATGCCTTCCTCAATGGTGATCTAGAAGAAAAAGTTTATATAAAACAACCAAAAGGATTCATTTTGGGAAATGATGAAAAATTTGTTTGCAAACTTAAAATGTTTATATGGTCGCAAACAAAATTCTCAGTATGGTATTGTTGTTCGACAAATGTCTTCATCAACAAGGTTTTACAAATGGATTCATTGATAGTAACTTATAAAAAAAATTGAGAATGATAAATTGTTGATTGTGGTTGTATATGTTGATGAAATCATTTTTGGAAGTAATGAAGAATCCATGAGTCAGAAATTTTCTCAGTTATGCAACAAGAATTTGAAATTTCTTTACTTGGGAACTAACATTCTTTTCGGGGTTTACAAGTGCAAATAAGCACTGATGGCATATTTTTATCACAAGAAAAATATCTTAAGAAAATTCAAAAGAAGTATGGGATGGAAGACTCAGTAAACCTATGAGCACGCCAATGGTAACCGGATGTAACCTTATTTCTCATGATGATTCTCCCATGGTGAATCAACCCGTAATATAGATCCATGATTGGAAGTATCCTTTATCTAAACGGGACAAGTCCGTGACATGATGCATGTATTTGGGATTTTTGGATGATTCCAAGCTAATCCAAACAAGTCTCATCTTCAAAGAAAAAGAATATTCAAATATCTACTTAGGGACTCCAAGACTTTGGTTTATGGTATCCAAAGAATGCTAATCTAACTCTCCAAGGCCATACGTATTTACATTGTCAGGAATGCTGATGATTAAAAATCACTAGTGGAGGTGCATTCTATATGGGGTCCTTGATTGGTATCTTGGTTCAGCAAGAAACAAAGTTCTATTGCCTTATCTACGCTAAGAAGAATATGTGGATGTTGCATCATGTTGCACACAAATTCTTTGGATGATGTAGACTTTACAAGACATTCAAATCAAATTTTCACCACCCATCTCCATTTTATGTAATAATAAAAGTGTTATTAGCATCTCAAATACCCTATTATGAATTCCAAGATCAAGCACATTCTTATCAAGTATCACTTCCTACATGAACAAGTGCTTGAACAAAAGGTTAAAATTGGAGTATGTTCCTCCAAAGAATGTTGTTGATATATTTACTAAACCTCTTCCCTAGGGAAGCATTTGAATATATCGACGTAAGCTGGGAGTTTTCTCTACCAATTTGATCAAATCTGCCTAATTTCAAAAGTTTAAGTTTGATACTTGTGTTTCTTAAAGACGAATCGCATATATGCCGAGTTTCGTGCATAAAATCGTGTATGGGATTTCCTTTGATATAGTAAATATTTTGGTCAAAACTTATAACAGAGTGTGGTACCGTTGGGTAATCTCTCGTTGTTGTTACAATATTCATATTTTTATATCATTCTCTGATGAATATGCTTTGATTAATTGGTTATTGAAGATAAATTGATGCATCAACTTAGGGGCACTTGTCTTGTCGAAATGATAAGGGTTGTTGAAATTGAGCAGTGATTGGTTTATGAAATATGATCTCTCTCTTTGAGATATTTTGGTTCCGTTAATGATATATCATTTCGTATTTTGACAGTGATGTTGACTCTTTATGTGATGTAAATTTTTTCTATTTAGTCATGTACAAACTTGTTCTACCTTTAAATCCACTTGGTTGGATAGTCGGAAATAAATATGTAATTCCTCTGGTTGAATCATTGATGTAAGTATGAGTCATTGGTGATAGGAAATCTTATATTTGGCTGAGTTATAGAGTCATATACTTCATTGAAAAGTTATCCTAAGTTTGTAGGATACACTCAAGGGGAGCATGAATAAAATAGTGGCTCCTTTCGATGTAAAAGGGGGAGAGAATTGTGATATTTGTAGTATTTGAATAATGGTTATGTATAATGTATCTATATGTTCTCATGATCAACACTCCACCATGGTTGCCAACTAGAATAAAGGGGGCGATTGTTGGCAATATGATTCCTATGTCTTAATATGTTGTCCTTAATGGAAACTGTGTACAAGATGAAGTATATCTTGATTAAGCTCACAAGAGTCCATTCAAGAAATGTAATATCCAATATAAGTTTTTGTAATATTCATATTGAAGATTCTATACGTATAGATAAGAATGATCCAAGTCGGTATGCCTTTGCATTCCAAAAAGATATTAATATTGTGGGCATTACCATGGTATTAGCACACAGATCGAATGTCATGTCATCTCTTGATTTCTTCCAAGGATACCATCGCGCAGTATGGTTTTCACTCATGGTATTGGTAAAGGCTAAATATATAAGGAGAAGAATATCATAGTGCAAAGTGTGTGCATGTGAAGGGCTATCACTAATACTTATGAAGTATATATGCATAGGTTGAGCTCCTTTATTGATAAATCTGAAGTTATGATGCACCATTTGATAGATAGGGTGATCAAGATTTCTAGACATGAAATGACTATGTTCTTGTATGATCCATTGAAGAGATACTAGGATCTATGTCTGGCGCATGTTTTCTGAAGTGGAGGAAGAAATTTGCACGATATAGTGCTGACTAGAAAACTGTCCCGGCCAATGCTATGATCTTCCTGTGAAAGGTCCCAATTTAGACCTTGAACCGTTTGGAATAGGGATCCCGCGTCCGGTGTGGGTCCGGCTACCACCGATTTCTCCTTTGCTTTGGGTCTCGCTGAACTCTATAAAACAATGGGTACACACCTTAATCAATTGATACAAGACATATGATTGATGCATTAAATGTACATGCAAGACTATGAGTAGCAAGAGGAAATAATAAAGCATGAAGACCGATAAAGTGTCAATAGCAACACTTCATTAGGCAG
Source organism: Pinus albicaulis (assembly GCA_034641835.2). Taxonomy (NCBI): domain Eukaryota; kingdom Viridiplantae; phylum Streptophyta; class Pinopsida; order Pinales; family Pinaceae; genus Pinus; species Pinus albicaulis. The sequence goes on along the minus strand of CM076572.1, from coordinate 1,030,389,400 downwards.
TCATGCTTGCAAATCGTCTCACCGCAAGAGAAATAGTTCCTCACGACGAGAACACATTTCACTTCCTAAAAAGTTTAAATTATAAATAACGCAAATAAACAAAGTCATCAACATTAGCTAAGAAAGTGAAACAAACTCAACCACCATTAACATACCTTTAAAATCGTTATGCAATTGTGATAGAGACTCTGAAAAATACGCCTCTCTTTTAATCTTAGGATGTTCAGAAACCGAAAATAAAATACTGCATGCTGGCCGATACATAAGACAACACCAGTATCCCATAGGAGAATTTTCAAAATGCTTGTATTAATGTTTCTCTGAAGCATAATCCCTTCCGGTAATACAATATACTCGCTTCTCGAGTCCCAAACCAAAAGTCCACGACCAACTCCCGAAGAAGTATTTATAAAAAAAAAAACCCTCGCCCTTGGGCTCCCTTGACCTTCATCTTCCCCGACCGTTGTCAGCGTGCGACCCGCCTCCTGGCGACTCCGCGACCGGGTCGTCGTTATGACCAAGGACCGACCGGGTCACGTGGTCGCAAGTTGTAAGAAAATGAGACTAGGCGACTTGCGACCTTGCGACTAGGCTCAGGTCGCAGTGGTCGCAAAGGTCGAAAACCGATGATATGCGACTTTGCGACCTTGCGATCAGGTCGTCGGTCGGCAGGTCGCAAAAGGTCAAAAACCGATGATATGCGACCATGACCCGTGACTAGGTCGTTGGGTCGTAGGGTCACAAAAGGTCGAAAACCAATGATATAAGCACTTGCGAATTCAGGTCGCTCGGGTCCAGTGGTCGCAAAGGCGAAAAACCAAGATATAGGACGGCGACCATGCATTGTGTCATCGGGTCGCGAGGTCGCTGAGCCCATGGAAAGATAAAATACATTTTCAGAAAAATCAGAGATGCGACTCAGACCCTCACGGGATTTGCACTGCGACTTCAAAAGGGTTGCAGATCCGCGGATTTGCAGTTGTTCCTTATCTCATGTTCTTCACTTTGAAAATTCCGTCCTCCGTCATTGAAACTCTACTCTTATCGGCAAAACCCAAAGGTTCTTCCCGCAATAAAATAAAATAGGTCACGGAAATGCTAAGGTCATTTTAATTAATTTGCAAAGAGAAAAATACGGAATTTAGACCCCGTGTGGTCAAATGTTATGTCACAGTCATGGTCCTTATCAAGTTCTCTTGGGATTCGAATGTTTGCGTTGAAAACCCACGATGAGGCAAGGGCTTTCGCTTTGTGCCATCTTCCATTGCATGTTCTACCCACTTTGGATAATGACGTTCTACATATTGACCATGCAAGCAGTTGCGTACACACGTTCAATGTTTAGGACTTATATGGTTTGGGTGAAACTTCAAGAGCATAAACTCGCGCCGGGTCTCAAAACTCCTTAGAAGAATCGAGTGGTTGAGAGCTTCGTGCAATCTTCCATGGCACCATGAATAAAATTTCATCTCGTGAAATTCTATGACAAATGCATCGATAGATCACAGCCTCTTGGCTCCATCAATTTTAATTCCACGCTCGAAAGGCGTGACTCAAGATTCCTCGCGTTGAACCAAAAACCCAGATTACAGCTCTTTGGGCTCCATCGATTCAAACGGCACATCATAGCTCTTTGGGATCCATTGATTCTAATTCCAATGCAGAGGCTATAGGTACGACAGAGAACGCTATCCGGTGTAGGAGCCATGGTTTTTTCCATCATTTTGTGAAAATCATTTTCCATAGTCGCTCGTGTGTTTTTTCAAACGAGAGTTCCTACTTTTCCTCGTACAAATCAATATTCCTATGGCATGACAGCGGTTATGGCTAGATCCATGCACAGCTTATCTTAAAGGAATTATGATAGTTTTTTGTGTCATTGTACGGCTAAATCTACTGAGAATAGCCAAATGATGCTCGGCATCAGAAACCACGCTTTCCATAATTAAATTCACCGTAATCTGTGACGTTGCAAATGGGAGGGTAAAGGAAAATAACCCTCCATGCGAAGCCTTAATCACGGCCGGAAGTGCGCCTCCCAACATGGGGATCAAACAAAAACGCAGAAACAAACTTAATGACGATCATGACTGAGGCCGACAAGAATGAGGAAATCTCTCGTATCTCGCCGTTAAGTAAAGGAGACCAAATCATCTTATGGCAACACGAATTAACAATGCGATCTTTGCCACATGTTTTCTCAAACTTTCTAGGGTTACATCGAATGTCAGAACATGAGAAAATTGAATGTCGACGACTACCTTAGAGAGCCTTGGCCGCAACTACCGTGTGGCAAATTCTACCTTTTGTTCGATCAAGCTCAAGCAGCCAGGTTATTATAAAATTGCTATCACAGTCATTTCCAAAATGTTTTAATACTGGTGTAGAAGCACATGAACACGCCGCAAATTGGTTCGCGCCATGTCTCCAACGTGAATGCGCTGGATCAAGCACATAAACAATTGCTGAGTTGGAAACCTCGCCATTAAATGCCAATGTGTTGCACCATCTCTCACTTCGCTTTAAATGTATGGCTTCATCCCTTTCGCTACTTTAGTTGCACGCACCATAATTATTATGACCGTTATATATGTATGTTCTCCAAACGCTTATCCAAAAAATTGGCAACATGTCTTTTGTGTATAGTTCGGCATTCTCTTGATTAAACCTGGCCATCAGTTTTTACGACATTTCCATTGTAAATCCATTATAAAATGCGTGCTTGACCACTTATTGTGGTATCTTCGCCCATGCTAACGAACGTCAGTCTATGCTACGCGCCATGTAGTTTCATTGCTACAAGACTCGGCCTAATGCGGTATGTATAAATGTTGAAAGGTTTAAGTTTGAACATTAACCACCACGTATAAACGCTTTCCATTTGGCTCCACGCAACGCATATGCTCTAATGTATGACTCCATGCGATGTGTATTCATATCATTCAAGACCTACCAACGTAAAGTTGACCAAACATTTGTCAACCTTTGCCCGCCCTCCACATTTTACAACAACCGTTGTATGTCAAACAAACCCGCCATCGACGTTGAACTCCCCGCAACGTGCCCATGCACGTTTGCGCCATGCAACATCGACTTCGTGCATTGCGTGTTCATGCAACGTGTTTCCATATAGTTGTGATCCACCATTTCAAACATAAATTTGACCACCCCATGTACGTGCCATCGAATGTTTGACATTTATGTGCTTCTGAAAATGACATGGGTTTGCACTTTGGTTTTATTACATAACATTTAAAACCATAGTTCAGTCCACCGTATGCGCAACATCTATAATTTTTTCCATAGTTTACCACGCTTTGAACATAACTTTGAAAACTCCATCATAAAAATAATGTGTTTCAATTGCAATGGGTTTTGATATGGTTCTAATCGTTTTCTAATACGGCCTTAAAAACATATGTTGGTGCCTTGTATTGATATGGATGTGCCCACTTACCAAGTTTTCGCCATGTTTTGTTCCACGGTCTCCGGGTGGTTTTGAACCACATGTTTTCGAACTTGGTCTTAATTCGATCATTTGTTTTATTTCATAATATGAAGGCTTCTGTTTTGAAAGATCGAGAGTCGAAATATGCTACTCTGCCTACACGATGGCCCTTTAATACTGTCATTTCTCAGGAACCTGCAGACTATTTTCATATGCATCAATGCGCCCGGAAACCAAAAGGTGCATGCGTTTAAACATCACTCCGTTAGGTTCAATTTTAAGTTTCATCCCTTATGGTCCCGCATAGACAAACTTTATGGATATGAAAGAGCAAAGGAGACTAGGGTTTTAATGCCATTTCCTACCTCCACGTTGTACTTTTGCAGCATAAATAATTTCACACCATGTAGCTTAGGGATTCATAAATAAGTTGCTTCTCAAATATGCCCTCACATATTTGAAAAACCTTCTTGGCTTGCCACACTACCATGTGTGCTTTCATGACCGCTTATCCGGCACGTGAACGCCCTCGACGAGATGGCCATTTTCTAGGAGAAAACTTCGAGTCCGGGCGTGTTCAATCGGGCTATACTAGACTCCATCGTAAGGGACAACATGTTTTCATAGCCACTCAACATTGAGATGGTATGATGCAGATCCGGACATTTACAAGATGCTTTTAAGCATCCGGCGCGCACTCAGTGAAGAAAGCTCTTGCATCACCGACATAAACATGGTTCTCTCCGGGAACAACAGCATCACACCATCCTCCTTTAATGGTATTGGTTGCTCTCTCCTCCTCCTCCCTTGTTTTTACAACTTGGCTTTTTTTTTTTAGCCCAATTTGATACCCTTGATGTCGTGACACGACCGAGGAGTCATTACCCATGGGGTCAATTCGTGGAACATTACAACATCATAGTTATTCTTTGATAATGGTGACCACATATAATGACATGAAACTAACAAGAGAAATAAATCAAACAACATGCTTAATGGCCCACTGTGAGAAGGCCTTTAATTGTTAAATCAAAAGGGTTTCCATTCAAACGTATGCATGGCAATATCATTACCCATATGCCGATCGTTATGAATGTTCGAGCGATAAGTTAGATGATCTTTCCCACGCATTGCATGATTGCAAAGACATCAATGGGTCATGGTGATGGGACAACTCGTGAGGGGTTGGGGATAGGTCGGCGGGATGTCGTCGATTGTAGGCCGTGAAAGACTTTAACGCTCAGGCGAGCGCAGGGGGAACCTCGAAATTTTAAATATACCCAAAATTTTGGGTTGTGTTGTAGCGGCTACAACATATAGATATGAAAACATTCTACGAATTAATATTTACAGATCTATACTCTAGTTCGTCTCAGTAAAAAGAACGTATATACGTGGGTTTCTTTCAAAAAGGAGCGTATGGAAGTTAAGGTTTTATGAAGCTCATTTGGCAGAGGTTTTATGTTATTGTTGCTATTCTTCTTCGTTGTCTCGTTAATGAAGTCTTCATACGTATTTGGGTTTTTGATTACCGAATATACCGATAAGTTGATTATATACAAATCTGATCAATGAGTGAGAAAATATGTGTTATTATGAATAGTCGATCAAGGGGTTCTCAAATTATGAAAAGAGGATCAATGACTCAGATTCGTATCCGAGACCGAATATATTCCGAAAAACGTAATCTAACCATTCTCGATTGAATTTTGGGTTAAGTATATTATTGATGATCTTATGATGAGTTGTGTTGAAGTCAGGATTCAAGGCAGAAATCTCGATAAAATGTGGCTTGCGTTGATTCCGAGGGAAGCAGAAGCTCGCCAATGGAAGCTAGTGTTATAATTAGGGGGTTGAATCTCCCTTCCAGAGTGGCTACTAAGAGACTAGGGGGTTGTAGCTCCTCTCTAGTCATAGCTTCGGAAACCGAGAGAAAGTTTGGCAGCCCCTTCTATAAGTAGATGTCACAGATCGATATGAGTCCGCATCAATACAATATTTTAAGAAATTTTTCATATAATAAATATTGAAAACAGAGATGACAAAGAATCTTATTATTTTCTCCACCTGAGTTTCAACCTTAAATTTTGGTGTTCATGTGTGTTTCTCTTTATGTGATAATTTAATTCACGCATATATCGTTCATATTTACTCGATTAAATTAACAGATGCATGAATGATAAATGAGTTAACTATTGTTTCGAAAACTTTTCTAACAATAAAATTATACGTATATTCTAGCTTTTTCGACATATGTGCATGTATACGCGAGTTGCTTTTTATCAAAACTCGTGTATGAAATATAGTAAAGAAAAATTCAAAATTAATTTACAAGCTCTAAATATCGATTCACCTCCCCTCTCAATTTTTTTTCCCAACAAACTTGGTATCAGAGCGGGTCCTTTTGAAGAAGCTTAATCGCTAGAAGCAAGATCAACCAAGATGAGAAATGAAGATGGGACATCATCTAATGTGCCCTTCTCTTCAATGGAAACAACTTAAACTTCGGAAGACAAGGTCTAGATCCTATCTTCACTTTGTAGCAGATGTATGGTCGAAGAAGGAGGTTATCGATATGCAATCCTTGTTCCAAAAGATGCAGTAGCAAGAAAGAAATCATATGAAACCAATGCAAAGGTGGTTAATGCGTCATTGGGAAGTTTTACGTAACTTAATTTGTTGCTATGCGCTTGAATACAGCAAAGGAGACATGGGACAAAATCATTATTCTAAGCTATGGTGAAGGTGATGCCAAGGTAAAAAGTGCTAAAATCCAAACTCTTACTCCGAAAATGAAAAACTCGAATGCACAATGAAGAAAGCATTGCCAGCTTTATTTGTACATCTAGATGATATTTTAAATTGTATGAGAAACTGGGTGAAACCATATCCGACACTAATTTGGTAGAAAAAGGTTTTAAGATCTCTAACTCCCAAATTTGAATCAAAAGTTTCGCCATTGAAGAGAAGCAGGATCTACAAAATCTTACTATTGTTCAACTTCATGGGATCTCCACTACTTGTTAAATGAGAAAAGGAGTCCATCTCAAGTCAAATAAGTTGTCTTTGTGGCTAATGCAGAAAAGGAACGGAGGTAGAAGAACAAGAAGGATCAGTATGATTCAAAATAAGATGAGATTAATTTTGTAAAGAAGCTACAACTTGGCACTAGAAGGTTCAGAGGTAAGTTTACTTTTAAAATTTTTTCTTAGGAAGAGTTGGTCATTATGCTACTAAATGTCCTCATAGAGATAATTAGGAAAGGGAAAGGAAGTGTCAAATAGTGAAGAAGGAAAATCTGATCAAGATATTTGTTTACTCATGGCTTTGGAAAAGGAATCTCATGATACTTTTGTGGGATTCTTTAGAAGAAAATTATTCCCTTTAAGAAATAAATCATCTCAAAGTATTTAAACAAAATTAACAAATATAATTTCAAAAAATTAGCTTATGGAAAAGGAGAAACACAATGAGATATTAGAATTTGAAATTATAAGTCTAAGAAAGGAAGGAGAAAGGAAAACTTTTAAATCTTAGATTTGTTAAATGATATGAAACCTGTGATGAAAATTATCAAGGTATAATGCCTCTCCTTATATATATGGGTCTTGGATATATCGGAGAATCATCTCCTACTTTCAAGACCAAGCTATCTAATTGCAAGTAAAAGCAACTATGTTTTACAACATTTTGGTCTTTACAAAAGAAAAAATAAACTACACAGTGAAGCATGAACACTTTAATACAAGGAAGAAAAATAACTGTAAATATCACTCACTAAAAAATATAAATAGAAGGTTTCATGTTCGGGCAGTAAATTTCTTATTTAATGGACAATGTTTCTCATGTCATAATTTATTATAAGGCCTACTAACAAAAGGTATACAACCATCATGACCAAAGAGAAGCAAGAAAGCAAAGAAATGAGAATGGAATAAAGAAGAATACTCTTATAACAATTTTTTATCCTCTTCAAAAATGAAAGTGAATGTGCTTATTGCAATAACTTTTGGTCACAAAGAAGCTGAATGTAGGAGAAATCCCGCCTAAAAGAGCATATACCTTCAAATTCCAAGGTTTGGAAAAGGAAGGACTTACAAGTTAAAAAGTTGTGGTATAGCATTATTTGCAGAAGGGGGAAGAAAATCAATGGTACATTGATAGTGGATGCTCAAAACACATGAGATATGATAGAAATAAACTCTTTCATACAATGCTCTAGAGAAAGAAAAGAATGTTACTTTTGGAAATGATTCTCCCTGGCCACATTAAAAGAAAAGATTGTATTTTTATAAAAGGAAAGGTGAAAAGCTAACAATGTTATGTATGTGGATGGATTAAAGCACAACATTTTAAGTGTGAGTCAAATGTGTGATCAAGGAAATGAAGTTGTCTTTATTTCAAAAGAATGTGTAGTACATGAAATTGACACAGAAAACGATCATAAAAGGAAATACAAATTTCAAAAACAATTTCAGAGTGTACTAAAAGGTGGCCAGGAACAATGCTACTTGGGTAAATATTTAGAAATTTGGCTATGGCATAGAAGGTTGTGACATTTGAGCTTTCAAATAAGAGATTCCAAGCAGACTAAATCCATTCGTGGATCTTCCCAAAAGATCACTCTACGTGAAAGTACCATCGCAAATCATGTCAATTTGGTAAGAAAACAAGTGTCAAATTCAATGCTAAAGAAGGATCGTTAGCAAGCCTCTTGATCTTACATGACCGATAGTGGTCCTATAAGGAAAAATTCACCTCGTGGAGAACAATACTATATTTTATTTATTGATGGATTCTCTAGAATTTGTTGATCGGCTTTCATTAAAACATAAAGATGAAGCATTTGAAAAATTTAAGATCTTGAAAGCTTTGTTGAAAATGAATTAGATTTTAAAATCAAATGTCTTATATCCTAATTTATGAGTGAGAATATATATCAAATGAATCCTTTTGATTTCTTTGAACATCATGGGCACAAAAAGACAAGCTTTTATAGAAATGAACACCACAAAAAAATGGCTATGGAAGAAAGCGATGAACAGAACTATTCAACAAATGGCTCTGACTATGTCGATGAATCGAACTCCCGATACATTCGGGAGAAGCAACTCATACCGCAGTAAATATTCTAAACAAGGCTCATGTTCAAGTGAACAGCGATAAAAATCCTTATGAACTCTCGGGTATGGAAATCTTCCCACCGTAAAGCATTTGTGAGTTTTCTGAAGAAAATGTTTTGTCAAGAACAATGATGAAAAAAATTGGTATGTTTGAACCTAGAGCACATGAAGGAATATTGCTTCCGTTGGCCTTCTCTAGAAGTAAAGCATATAATTGTTACAATAAAAGACTTTTAAGATTGTTGAATGTATTGATGTTTGCACTGATGAGTCTCTTCAGCCTCCAAAAAGGGAAATACCAACAACAAATGAAGATGATGAATATCCTCCGCATCAAATAGCAACACATAGACGGTGAACCCAATGAAACAATGTATGAAGATCTATATGAAAGGGCCTCCATTAGGGTATGTTCAAAACAATCATTCAAATCTCAAATTTTGAGAGAAAAGGGATTAGGTGTCCAAACAAGAAGAACCTCAGAGGATCTCCTAGCTATCCTGGCATTTTTATCCACTATTGAACCACTGTGTCAATCAAGCTATAAAAGATGAATTTTGGATTTAAGCCATGAATTAATAACTTGATCAGATTGAAAATAATTATTCTGGGAATTAAGCCCAAGACCTCATTATAAAAATGATTGAACAAAATGATATTCAAAATCAAGATAAATGAAAATGGAGATGTTATTAGAAACAAAGTTAGACTTGTTTGTGAAGTGTATGTCAATAATAAGGTATATAATTGAAGAAACATTTTTGTAGCTAACTTGAAGCCATACAAATGTTTCTTTGCCTTTTCAAGTTTTCAACAATTCAAAGTTTATCAAATGGATGTTAAATATGCCTTCTCTCAATGGTGACTAGGAAGAAGTTTATATAGAAAAACAAGAAGGATTAATTATGGAAATGATTAACAAATTGTTTGAAAAAATTAAAAAGTCTTTATATGGTCTCAAACAAGCCCTCGCATGGTACAGTCATTTGACAAATGTCTTCATCAACAAGGTTTTACAAAGGGGGATCTCGATAGTAACTTATAAAACAAAAATTGAGAATGATAAACTGTTGATTGTAGTTGTATATGTTGATGACATAATTTTTGAAGTAATGAATAGTCCATGAGTCAAAAAATTTTCTCTATTACGCAAAAGAATTTGAAATGTCTTCACTTGGGGAACTAAAATTTTTCTTATTTACAAGTAAATAAGCACTCAAATGGCATATTTTTATCACAAGAAAAATATCTTAAGAAAATTGTAAAGAAGTATGGGATGGAAGACAGCAAACCTGTGAGCACACCAATGGTGTTCAGGGATGTAACCTCAAGCTATGATGATTCTCCTATGGTGAATCAAACTTAATATAGATACATGATTAAAGTCTTTATCTAAATGGGACAAGACTAGATATGATGCATGTATTGGGATTGTTGGATGATTCCAAGCTAATCCAAAAGAGTCTCATCTTCAGGTTATAAAAACAATATTCAAATATCTATGTGGAATCAAGACTTTGGTTTGGTGGTATCGAGAGAATGTTAATTTCACTCTTCATGCTTACACAGATGCAGATGAATGGAAATGTTGATGATCGAAAAAGAACTAGTGGAGGTGCATCTATATGGGGTCTTGATTAGTATCTTGGTTCACTAAGAGACAAAGTTCTATTGCCTGCCCTGGCTGCAAGATAAGCAGAATATGTGGTTGTCGATCATGTTGCACACAACTTTGGATGATGTAGACTACAAGACACTTAAGTCAATGTTCACCACCCATATCCATTTTATGTGATAATACAAGCAAAGCATAGTATCTCAAAAAAATATTGTTTATGATTCCAAGACCAAGCACATTCCTATCAAGTATCATTTCCTACGTGGAACAAGTGCTTGAACAAAAGATTAAATTCGCGGATGTTCCCTCCAAAGAACAAGTTGTCGATATATTTACTAAACCTCTTTCCCAGTGAAGAATTCTATCATCTTAGAAAGAAGCTAGGAGTTGTCTTTGCTACTTGGTCAAATCTACCTAATTTCAGAAGTTTAAGCTTGATACACAGGTTTCTTAAAGATCTAATCACGACATACATGGGTTTCTATGCATAAAATCGCCAGATAGATTTTCCCCGACAAAAATATTTTGTCAAGACTGCATCGTATGTATTTTTGGTTAATATTTGTTGTTGTTCCAACATTCAAGAGCTATATCATTCTCTGTTGAATATGATTTGATGAATTGCTGAGAAGATGAAACGGATCCATCAACTTAGGGGGAGCACTTGTCTTGCCGAAAAGGATACATTGTTGGCATTATGATTGGTTTTTAAAATATGATCTCTCCCTGAGATCTTTCGGCCTTGTTAATGACATATCATTTCGTATTTGGATGAAAAATGGGATGTTGACTATGATGTAAATTGTTCTATTTAGTCATGTACAAACTTGTTCTACTTCTTGTAAATCCACTTTTCGTCGGAGAGTTATTCAAACATGTAATTCCTCTTTGTTGAATCATCGATGTAAGTATGATTCCTTGGTTATAGAAAGGTTATACTTGTTGAGTTATAGAGTCATATACTTCATTGAAAATATCTAAAGCTTGCAGGATACACTCATGTGGAGCATGGTTTGCAAATAGTGCCTCTTTCTCTCTTGATGTCAAAGGGGGGAGAGAATTGTTGATATTTGTAGTATTTTAATAATGGTGATGTCTAATGTATCTATTTGTTTTGGTGGATCAAACACCATCATGGTTACCATCTAGTCCAAAGGGGGGGATTATTGGCAATATGATTCCTATGTCTTAATATGTTGTCCTTAATGGAAACTCTTCCTCGGTACAAGATGAAGTATATGTCTTGAGTGGAAGCTCATGAGTCCGTTTGAAGAAATGTGTAATATCCAATGGCTAGTTTTGTAATATTCATATTGAAGATTATATACACGTGGATAATAACGATCCAAGTTGTGTATGCCTTTTGCATTCCCAAAAAGATAATTACCTTGTGGGCATTACCATGGTATTATCCCACAAGATTGAACACCATGTCATCTATTTGATTTTCCAATGATACCATTGGCAACAAGACGTTTTGACTCATGGTATTGGTAAAGGATAAATATATATAAGGAAAAGAATATCATAGTGCAAAGTGTGCATGGGAAGGGGTTATCACTAATATCGCTATATCCGCATAGTTTGAGTTTTGTTTTATTGATAAATCTAAAGTTATGATGCACCTTGATATATCGATGATCAAGATCTCTAGACCTGAAAATACCATGTTCTCGAATGATCCATTGAAGAGATGATTAGATATAAGACTCGGCACATGTTTGCTAAATCGAGTGAAGAACTGGGTAAGTTCTATAGATCTTAAAAATTCTATCGAATTAATATTGATGATCTATAGTCTATTTCATCTCAGTGAAAAGCATGTATATACGTGGGGCTTTTTTAGAAAGGAGTGTATGGAAGTTAGGTTTTTATAGTTCATCACAGAGGTTTTCTTGCTATTGTTGCTATCTTTCTCGTTATCCGTTAATGAATTCTTAATATATATCTCGGGTTGCTTGATTACCGAATACATCGCTATTGATTATATAAAAATCTGATCAATGAGTGAGAAAATAAAGTGTGTTGTGATGACCTAATCGATAAAGGGTTCTTAAATTCTAAAAAGATATCTGATCAATAACTCGCATCTTGATCCGAGATCGAATATATTATGAAAAATAGCACCCACTGCTCTAATCGTGAGTTTGGGTTAAGTATATTATTGATCATATTATGATGATTTGTGTTGAAGTCAGATCCAGCAGGAAATTAATGAAATGTGGTCTCAGTTGATTCTCGAGGGAAGTAGAAGCTAGTGTTCTAATTAGGGGGTTGAAGCTCCCTTCTAGTAGTGGTCGGTAAAATGAGATCGAGTAGCCAGGGTTCCTCTCTAGTCACAACTAGAAAACGAGAGAAGTTTGGCACTTTCTACAGTAAATGTCTATGTACCGATATGAGTCCGCATTAGTCCAATATTGTGCGCTTTACATATAATAAATATTTAAGACAAAGATGACAACAATGATGGTTCTCTCCGAATTGGGTTTCAACCTTAAATTTTAGTGTTCATGTGTTGCTCTTATGTGATAATTTAATCACATATTGTTCATGTTTTACCGACAATTCAATGATGCATGACCGATAAAATGAGTTAAAGATTGTTTCGGAAATTTTTCTAACAATGAAATTATACCAATATATGCTAGTTCTTCGGATATATGCATGTTTATACGCAAGGTTCATCAAAGCCTATCCGGAATTTAGTAAAGAAAATTCAAAATTATCACTAAGCTCTAAATACTAATTCAATTTCCTCTCAAGCAAGATTTTCGCAACAATTGGTATCAAAGCGAGTCCTTATGAAGAAGCTTAATTGCTAGAAGGAAGATCAACCAAGATGAGAAATGAAGATGGGACAAAATCTATCGACTCCTTTCTCTTCAATGAAACAACTTAATCTTCTCGGAAGAAAAGACCTCGCATCCTATCTTCGCCCCTTGTATCGTATGTATGGGCTATAGTTGGCCGAGGTTATCAATATCCAACTCGTTCTAAATGATGCAACAGAAGAAAGAACTATGAAACCAATCCAAAGAAGCACGTTATTGGGAAGTTTTAAAGAATTAGAATTTTTCAAAGTTATGTAGTTGAATACAAAGAAAGGAGATATGGGAGAAAAATCATTCTAAGCTATGAAGGTGATGCCAAGGCAAAAAATGCTGAACTCCAAACTCGAATTCAATATGAAAAACTCGTAATGCACAATGAAGAAAGTATCTAACTTATTTTTTACATCTAGATGATATTGTAAATTGTCCGAGAAATCTAGGTGAAAATACATCCGACAATTACTTTGGTAGAAAACATTTTCGCATATCTAACTCCCAATGAATTTGGTGTCCGCCATTGACGAGAAGCAGATCTACAAACTCATAATTTTGTTCAAATTCATGGGATTCTGATCATTTGTGAAATGAGAAAAGGAGGTCCATTCAAGTCTAATAATCTATCTTCGGGCCGTGCAGGAGGTAGAAGAACAAGAAGGATCATTGTGTGGGGTGTTTCAAAAGAAGATGAGATAAATTTTGTAAAGAAGCTACAACTTGGCACTGGAAGGTTCGAGGTAAGATCTCTTTTAAATGTTTTTCATGTGGAAGAGTTGGTCATTATGTCAGTTAAATGTCCTCATAGAGATAATCAAGTGAAAAGGGAAAGGACGTTTCAAATATCGTAGGAAGGAAAATCTAATCAAGATATTAGTTTACTCATGGCTTTTGAAAAGGACTAGTGATACTCAGGTTGATTTAGAAGAAAAATGATTTCCTTAAGAAATAAATCATCTCAAAATATGTTTGGAAGAAAAAAATTGCCATAAATATTCTAAAAAATCAAACTCTTTTATGGAAAAGGAGAAGCACAATGAGATATTAGAATGTGAAATAGTAAGTCTAAGAAAGGAAGTTGGAGAAAGTGAAAACATTAAATCTTAGATTTGCTAACGATTCCAAACCATAGATGAAATTATCAAGGTACAATGCTCTCTCTATAAACACAGGTCTTGGATATATTGGAGAATCATCTCAAAGATTTAGCACCATGCTAGCTAAATGCGCAAAAATAGCCTACAACATTTTGTCTCTCGGAAAAAGAACAAAGAAACTACACAAAAGGAAGCTACGGAACACTTTAATACAAGGAAAAAAATAGAAATATCAATTAGCAGTAAATATAAATAGAAGGTTTCCCATGTTTATGTAAATTTTATTTCATGGACAATTTTTTCTATTTCATAATTTTGGTTATAAGGCTGCTCAATGTTGCATACAAAACCATCATGACCAAAGAAGCAAGAAATCAAATAAATGAGAATGGGAATAAATAAGAATACTTATAGCAATTTTTCTCCTCTTCAAAAATGAAAGTGAATGTGTTTATTGTGTAGATTTGGTCATGAAGAATCTAAATGCAGAGAAAACTTCTGCCCAAAAGAGCATATACCTTCAAATTCCAAGGTTTGGAAAAGGAAGGACTTACAAGTTGAAAGATTTTGCATAGCATTATTTGTAGATAGTAGTTGATAAACTTCATATCTTCCCAACATCACTCTACCTGAAAGTACCATTCATGAACAATGCCAATTTGGTAAGAAAATCTAGGTGCAATTCAATGCTAAAGAAGGATCAACAAGTAAGCCTCTTGAACTTATACATATTGATCTATGTGGTCCTGTATGGAAAAAGTCACTCTATCGAGAACAATAATATATTTTATTTATTGATGACTTATGATGTGTTGGATTGGTTTACCGAAATATAAAGATGAAGCATTTGGAAAATTTAATATCTTCAAAGCTTTGGTTGAAAATGAATTAGATCTAAAAATAAAATTTCTAGATCTGACCAAGGAGGAGAATATATATCGATGAATTCTTTAATTTCTCCGTGAACATCATGGCATAAAAGGAAATTTTTCTATAGCTAGAACCCTACAAACAAAAATGAAGCGTAGAAAATATGAACTATTCAACAAATGGCCTGTGCTATGCTTGATGAATCTGAACTCGATACCTTTTTTGGGGAGAAGAAACTCATAATAATAAAGAAATATTCCCAAACAAGGCTCATGTTCGAGTAACATTTACAACCCCTATGAACGCTGGTATGAAATCTTCCCACCATAAAAGCATTTTAGAGTTTTTAGAAGAAAATATTTTATCAAGAACAATGATGGAAAAGCTTGGTAAGTTTGAACCTAGAGCAAATGAAGGAATATTTCTTGGTTACTCTTCTAGAAGTAAAGCATATGAATGTTATAATAAAATACTTCAAGATTGTTGATTGTATTGATGTTTTAATTGATGAGTTTCTCTCAGCCTCCAAAAATGGAAATACTCAACAACAAATGAAGATGATGATGATGTATATCCTCCTGCATCAAATAGTAACAATATATAAGGTGAACCAATGAAGAAGAAGAAGATCTATCCGAAAAAGGCTTCATCTAGGTATGTTCAAAAGAATCATCCTAATCTCAACTGGGAGAAAAGGAATCGTGTGTCCAAACAAGAACTCTTGTAGGATCTCCTATTTATCCTGCATTTTTATCCATTATCAAACTACGTAATTTCAATCAAGATAGGAAAGATGAATTTTGGATTCAAGCCATGAATGAAGAACTTGATCGATTGAAAATAATCATACTTTGGAATTGGTTCCAAGACATCATGATAAAAAATGTGATTGGAACAAAATGGATATTCAAAACAAGTTAAAATGAAAATGGAGATGTTATTAGAAACAAAGCTAGACATTTTTGGGGCGTATGCTCAACAAGAAGGTATAGACTTCTGAAGAAACATTTTCCGTAGGGCCAGAGTTGAAGCCATAAGAATGTTTCTTGTTTTTTCAAGTTTTTCAAATAATTCAAAGTTTATCAAATGGATGTTAAATATGTCTTCCTCAATGGTGATCTAGAAGAAGTTTATGAAAACTGTATGATTCATTTTGGAAAATGATGAAAAACTTGTTTGCAAACTTAGGAAAGGCTTTTATATGGTCTCAAAAGAGCTCTCGAGCATGGTACTATCATCTTGAAAATATCTTTCATCAACAAGGTTTTACAAAGGGATCCGTTGATAGTAACTTATACACAAAAATTGAGAATGATGAACTCGTTGATTGTAGTTATATATGTTGGATAGCATCATTTTTGGGAAGTAATGAAGAGTCCACGAGTCAAAAATTTGTATATGTTATGTAAAAAAAGAATTTGAAATGTCTTACTTTGGGAACTAAGCCCTTTTCTTGGCTTACAAGGAAAAAGTACCCGCATGGCATATTTTTATCACAAGAAAAATATCTTGCCAAATTCCAAAGAAGTATGGGATGGATGATCACAATTGCGGAGTACGCTAATGGTAATCGGATGTAACCTCGCTATCATGATGATTCTCCCCTAATGAATCAACTAGAATATAGATCCATGATTGGAATTCATATTTATCTAACCAGGACAAGACCAAACATGATGCATGCGTTGGAATTGTTGGACGATTCTAAGATAATCCAAAAGAGCCTCATCTTCAAAGCCGTAAAAAGAATATTCGCATATCTACAAGGACTCCAAGACTTTGTTTTATGGTATCTAAAGAATTATGATCTCACTCTTCATGCCATACGTATGTAGATTTACCGGAAATGTTGATGATCGGCAAATCAATTAGTGGAGGTGCATTCAATATGGGGCCCCGATTAGTATCTTGGTTCAAAGAAACAAAGTTCTATTGCCTTATCTATCAAGAAGAATATGTGGTTTGCCGTATCATGTTGCACAAACTTCTTTAGATGATGCAAGACTCTACAAGAAACTGAAATCGAATGTTCACCACCCATCTCCATTTTATGTGATAATACAAGTGCTATTACCATCTCAAGGAATAGTTATACTAGTCCAAGACCAAGCACATTCCTATCAAGTATCACTTCCTACGTGAAAAGTGCTTTGAACAAAAGGTTAATTTGGGAGTATGTTCCTCCAAAGAATAAGTTGCTGATATATTTAGTAAACCCGTTCCTGTGGAAGAATTAGAATATCTCGTATAGAAGTTGGCAGTTTTTCTACCACTTTAGTTAAATTTACCTACTCTTTAAGTTTAAGTTGATACCAGGTTTCTTTAAATACGAATTGTGTATATACACGATTTTCATGCATATAAACACGTATGGGTTTTATTTACGAAAATATTTTCGTCAACACCGAGAATCGCATGTGATATTGTTGGGTGATATCTATTGTTGTTCCAACATTCATATTTTTATATCATTTCATGAATATTCTTTCATGAATTGGTCATTGAAGATGTTTAGGATGCATGAGCTTAGGGTGAGCACCGTTCTTCGAAAGGAAACATTGTTGGCATTATGATTGGTTTCTCATATATGATCACTCGAGATCTTTTGGTCTTATTAGTGACATATCATTTCTCGTATTTTGATGAAAAAGGGAATGTTGACTCCCATGATGTAAATTGTTCGGATGAATATGTATGGAATCACGACTTTGTAAATCTTCGTTGGATAGTTGAGTTAAATATGTAATTCCCTCTTGGTTGAATCATCGATGTAAGTATGAGTCCTTGCGTGATAGGAAAGGTAATACTTGCTACAGTTATAAGGCCATACTTTCATTGAAAATATTTAACTTTCAAAAGACACACACTAGGAGCATGTGGTCGAAATAGTTCCCTTTGCTCGATGTCAAAGGGGGAGAGAATTGTGGATGTTTGAAGTTTTTGAATAATGGTTATGTCTAATGTATATATTCGTTGTGGTGATAAAACACCATCATGGTTTCCATCAAGTCTAAAGGCGGAGATTGTTGGAAATATGATTCCTATGTATTAATATGTTGTCCTCGATGGAACTTCTGAAGACAAGATGAAATATATGTCTTGAGTAGAAGCTCATGAGTCCATTCAAGAAATGTGTAACATCCAAATTCTAATTTTTTGTAATATTCATATTGAAGATTGTATACATGCGGATAAGATCCAAGTCCCGTATGCCTTTTGAACTCCAAAAGATAATACCAGGGGGCATTACAATGGCATTAGCCCACAATATTAAATGCCATGTTGTCTATTTGATTTTCAGCCCAAGGATACCATTGAAAGTGGTATGGTTTTGACTCATGGTATCGGGTAAAGGCCAAATCTATAAGGAGAAGAAGATCATAGAGCAAAAGCATGCATGTGGAAGGGCTATCACTTCAATACTTCTCTAAAGTATATCTACATAGGTTGAACTCTATTTTTATTGATAAATCTTAAGCTATGATGCACGCTTGGATAGGATTGATGGATCAAGACCCTAGACCTCGAAATGACTATGTTCTTGCATGATACATCAAGAGATGATTAGATCTAATACTCCGATGCATTTTGTTGAAGTGGAGTGAAGAAATCAGTAAGTTCTAAATATCTAAAAAAAATTATTCGAATTAATATTTACAGATATATATACTATTTTGTCTAAGTAAAAGCGCGTATATACGTGGGGGTTTGATTCAAAAGCAACAGATGGAAGTTAGGTTTTGTGAAGCCTATCAGCAGAGAGGGTTTTATGTTATTACGTTTATCTTTTTGTTGTCTATTAATGAAGTATTCATATATATTTGGGTTGCTTGATTATCGAATATACCGTTTACGTTGATTATATACAAATTTGATCATCGAGTGAGAAAATATGTGTTATGATGACCGATTGATCAAGGGTTCTACAAGCTTTGAAAGATATTTGACTAAATGACTCGTATCTTGATCTAAGACTGAATATATTTTGAAAAACAAGACCCCACTATTTGATCAAGTTTGGGTTAAGTATATTATCGATGATCTTATGATGAGTTGTGTTGAATCTATGGGATCCAAAGGTGAAAATTGATGCGAAACATGGTCTACGCGATTCTCGTAGGAAGAAGAAGCTTCCTACTAGTAGAAGCTTGGGTTTTGATCAGTTGAAGTCTTTCTAGTAGTGGCTATTAAATGAGACTGTGTTGTACCTTCCTAGTAGTCAGTACCGAAAAATGAGAGAAGGTTGAAGCACAGTTTCAGCAGTAGATGCATGCGTAATGATATGAGTCTGCATTAGTACAATATTGTAAGAAGTTTCATATAATAAATATTGAAGACGGTTTTATAACAACGGTGTTTTTCTCCAAATTGGGTTTCCACCTAAATCTTGGTGTTCATGGTGAGTTTTATGTGATAATTTAATCAATAAGTTACTTTTCATATTTAATGATTAAATATCGTATGCATGACTCGACAACTAAGTTAAATATTGTTTCAAATGTTTTCTAACAATAAAATTATATTCAAGATATCGCTTATTTTCTTTTGGCATATGTGTGTATATGCAGGTGTTGGGTTCATCAAAGTCGTATGGAATTCAAGAAAGAAAAAGTCAAAATTATCAATAAGCTCTAAATAATGATTCACCTCACTCTCAAGATTTTTCCCAACACAAATGTCCTACATCTTTCAAAGATCTCTTAATTCATGCAAATGATTGTTTCTATCTTTGAATATATGGGGATATCATCAAGGTATACCGCCATTGTTTTATTTATCAATTATTCGAATGCAATATTCATGGCTCTCTCGAATGTGGCTCCTCCATTCATTAATCCGAAGGGCATCTTCGATATGCATAAGTTCACCATTTGGTTCGAAATGTTGTTTTCAAATGATCTTCTGATGAACCAAAATCGAGTTGTACCCGAAAATCCATCTAAAAAATACATTAATTCGGAACCTACTACTAATTTTAAAACTGTCTATCGACTCGAAAAGGAAAAACATTCTTTGACATGATTTGCTCAAATTCCTTAAATCAATACAAATTCGAATATCTCCATCTTTTTCCCCTACTGTACTAAATTAGAAACCCATTTTGAATGTCTAACAAGAAAAATGATCTTGGCTTTCAATACTCTTTTCTTATTTCATTTTTCATTTGAGTTTCCAATTTTGGATGAATTTTCCCCGATTTTTTCTCGAATAGGTTTAATATCAAAATTATAGGAATAGTATATTGAATGATTGATGGGTCATATGTTTTAAGATCTTGGTAATCCCATACAAAATATCTTTGTATCGTTTCAATAATGAAATGAATGCATTTTTTTCTTCCAATTAAAGGCTAAGCCCTAGATTTATATTTTAATGTAACTCAAAGAGATCCTAAGTTAAATAATTCATGCCTTAGAGTGGAACTCGTAGCTTATAATTCTTGAATTTCTTGAACCGATATTTTTAAATATATAAACCTTCAAGCTTGTATACAACATTTTTAAAATATTTCTATTAGTTTGTTTCTTGATTTGATTATGATTTTCATCTTCATCCATAATTTGATCATCATATTTTTTCTCATAAGTAATAAAAATTAAAATATCACTATCGCTATTAAAAACCCGCCCACTAGTACATCATGCTTATAGGATGGCCGTAAAATTAATTCAATAGAAAATATGTCATGACTAAAATATTCGTGGAATGTTTGAGGAAACATTAGCCAAAATTTCAGCATCACAGTTTCTATAATCTACGAATAGCAAAGATATTGAATGCAAAAATGAGATGTGAGGTCCCGAACCAAAGTGTGTTACACAACATTTTGTCACCGTTCCTACAATCCCTTGTCCCGCATATTGGAGGATCATCCCCATGACTTCAGAACAAGGCATACTCTCAAAACACCTTATTTGCATCCTGATAAGGACATCATTTATCCCGTTGGACATTTCCTAAAGCACACAAAACCTATGTTTTGGGCCTCCTTGCCAGCTGATAGCCGCCCATCCCTCACACCGACAGGAAGATTTTCACTAGAGCCTCGCACCACCAAGTCGTTTTAGGAATGTTTTTAAAAATATAGGCGTGCTCTTCTGGCACCAGGGCTGAGCCACCGGAAGTGTGTTTAAGCTGATGATCTGGATCTCTTTCTAGGTAGTGGTTTTTACCCCCCATGGAACACTACTTGAAGATAGGGACTCCCTTCGATGATTATAGGGATCCTAACCTCTCCCCTCTCCCTCTCCTTATATAAATAGGCCTTCCCCCTTTATGAAAGCGAGAGCCGGGACCAGATAGCCAAGTAGTCAACAGATAGCCAAGGAGCTGAACTTGGGGAAGAATACTATAGCTGAGTAATTGTTATTGAGAAGGTAGAACCAAGGAGAATTCGTAGAGAGAGTCCCATCCAAATTCCCGACGAGCCTTTGTGAGATGCGCTCTGCTTGAACCCCGCCGGGAGGAGATCGTAACGTTGAAGCTTTGGTTGTACTTTTCCTTCCATTTATTAATATACTCGACTATGCAGTGTTGGTTCCATCATTGTGTTATGTTGTTTATGTAATGCAATTGATTTAGCCCTCTTCAACCGACCGATAGTTACTAATGAATTAGTATGTTGTATATTTTCGTGTTTCTTGTGTAAAAGTGTGTCTGGGTGTGAAAGCGAGCAGATCGATATGTCAAAACCAGTGGGTGAGGGAGGGAGCCACTTTTTCAATGACAACAACAACGTAGGATCTCCTCGGTAAGTCATATCGAATCTCCGTCCATTCCTTCACTAGGAATTATCACAGAAGCTTGTCTTGTTTGTGGCTAGACCCACCCTCTAGGGCTAGTGGACCACCGTCCGTCGAGGGACACCACCACTGGCGACTCCACCGGGATTATGAAGTTTTATTTCCCACTGATTAGGTCTTTTGGGTATTTCTTTTCGTTTGTTTTTCCTTTCTTATTATTCTGGCTAAGTCTAAGAGCTTTTGCTGCCCTAGAGGATCAGATCTCGACCTCTATCTTTCAATTTTTTTTCCTTTTACCTGAGTTAAACAGATTGCCATTACTTTGCCGACAGCTTGTGCTTAACCGGGCGTCATTGTTGTTAGTTTTTTCCGTGCCATCCCCCCGTTTGGCGTCGTTTATAGCCAAATGTCACGCTTAATCCCTATAGGTTTTAGGGAAGTTTGGTCTTTTTTGAAGCTTTTTGGTCGTTGGTTGCCTCGAAGATTTTATATGTCTTGAGGCCTTGGGGATTGTTTTTTATTTTTGAACAATTTCTTCCTCCAGCTTGTTTGTTCTGTTTCTCCTATCGCATCATAGCGTTGTTTTTTATGCTGTATGCCGAGCCTCTTGTAGGAGTTGGATCCCTTTTATTTCGCAGTCAACGTCATTCCTTGTTTAATTGTATTCAGATCCCTTCATCCATTTGATTTATTGCATTGGTTGAAGTATTCTTGTTTTCTTTCTATTCAAGTTTTTGTTTCTTGTCACTCCAAGCATAGATCACATTGCTTGTATGGCCACTACAAGAAAACAAACACATTGGTGAGGGTCATGCTTGTGACGGACCTTTAAGCTCCGTCACCAATGTCACATATGGTAGAAGATCTCGAAAAAACCATCACTATAAGTGTATATAGTGATGGTCCTTTATGGTTCCGTCACCAAAGAAATTTTCAATGACACTTTTGGTGAGGGTTGTAAAAGTCCCATCACTAATTTCTTTGGTGACACTTCTAGTGATGAACTTTTAATGATCCTCACCATTTCTTCTTTTGTTATTTTTAGTGATGGTCAAAAAATGTCCATCATCATTGATCATTAAAAATCGTCAGTAAGCATATAGTGATGGTCCTTTAGTGTCCGTCACCAAAGACATTTTCAATGACACTTTTAATGAGGGTCAGCAAAGGCCCATCACTAATTATCTCTTTGCGACACTTCTAGTGACAAACTTTAATGACCTCTCATCAATACTCTTTTTGTTACTTTTTGCGATGGTCAAAAAATGTCCATCGCCATTGATCCTTCCAATGAATTTTTGATGATGCTATGTGCCTATTAATATATTTTTTGTCAAAAGATAACGATTTAATACCATTATTGTGGAGTATTTTTTATAATATTTCCAAGGCCATAGTGGTTAGGGTCACTAATTTTAAGAAATAATTAGCTTGTATCATTTCAAGTAATGACCACTAATAGAGATTTCCTATGAGTCAACACATGATTCATATCTATTAAATTTATTATCTAGAAAATTCCCTTTAGAAAATGTTCCACTATTTGTGGTGTAGGAAATATATTATTTAATACATAATCAAGCTCTGAAAATTCTATTTATGAGAAAGACCTAATAGTCCTCGACAACTCCGGGCACACCATAAATTAATGCTTTGGCACACACTAACATTTCTTAGCACCCCACATGTCTTGGAACATCTTTGTACCTAGAACATCTCAGGATGACATCGACGCCCAAGCACATGGTGGTACGTGCTAAAGACAACATGGAACTCTCCTAGTATGTGTTGGCATGCCGCATATAGTCCCTAGCATGCCCTAGAACACCTTGGTTGAATGCATTGACATACATTAGCACTTGTCACAACAATACATACATGTATTGTTGCACCGAAAATTGTCATCTTGATATCCGCTATTTCGTATGAGCCATTATCACTCATACTTTCCTCCTTTGCAAGTCTAACATATCAGCTTCTTCATGTCAAGCCTTGAAAATAAGAGAAAATTTCTAAAAATCTCCTTAACTCGGTATCACACTTTCTCTTTGTCTTGCTCCGCGGTCCCGCACCTAATGTTCATGACTCCTACGTACATAAACACATTCTCTTTGTGTTATGGGTGAAGACCCCATAAAAGATTAAAAGGCGCAAGTAAACTCGGTAATCTCACTTTCGCAAATTCTAGAAGCCTCTAGAAAGAATCTTGCGATGGAAGAAATCGCTTTTTTTGAGGTTTATGAATCCCCACCTTAAGGAGCTAACCCTGATGTGAGTGGGATATCCCTTTGAAGGAGGATTCTATCCTTTCATAGTTGAACTGAAACCTCCTCTTTGCACTATAAAAGAGGCCTTGGGTAGCCTCAAGGAGAGTTCAAACTTTAGAATTATTGGAGGTTAAGTGTTGTTGGGATTCAAACTCATTTAACCGAGATTTTGGGAGAGAGATCACAAACCTCTATAAGTGTCCTCATGGAAGAGCAAGGCTTTTCGAGAGTAGAGGAGATCTCTGCCGAACTCCGGGAAGGCCTGCTCAACATCAAGGCTAAGGTTGTAAGGTTTTCTTTATTCAAAGTTAATAAAAATGAATTCATTTTTTTCAATAAGTTGTTAATTAACCGTTTATTTCATGGATTCCTTGATCACCATGATAGGCATGATTTATAATATTTACTATATAGGTGCTATTTAATTTTTTTCTTTGTTTAGACTCCGTAGGTCTTTAAGGATAACCTTCAAGTGATCAAGGGACCACTACTTCGAACAAGCATTGGATCTACGTAATATAATAACTTAACACCTTTATAGTATTCTTTTCTAAATCCTACATGTCTAGAGAAACAGGTATTTGGTCGTTTGTTGCCAGATTACTCTTTATAATAGGGAGATCAATCTTGTCCACAAGATTGATTTATCCCCGGTCAACAACTGCGACCTTAATCGGGGGAAGGATTCTTATTTTTTTGGTTTTCTCTTATTTTGACTTGAGAAAAATGATTTTTCTGGTTTTTGATTGATGGATACTAGCTCGGTAGCTTGGGTTTATTTGTGTATTTTAAAATTTTTTGAAATATTTTATGTTTTTCTTGAACTCTTCTAGGGACCGCACTTTTTTTTTCGCACAAAGGCGGCGCGTACCCTTCTTAAGTAACTGGGCAGGATTGCACTCCGTTACTTCGGGGCTCCGCGGACCCCGTTAATTTTTTTTGAAAACTCAAATTTCTCCTTCAGCTTTTATATTTAATTTGATTTAGGATTTATAGTATCCGCCGAGATCCGTATTGTCTCTGCCAAAAGCCTCTGGGAGTGAGTCTCCAACAATATTTGTGTTTTGGGTGATTTTCTAGAAGTTTTGGATACTCGGATTAATTTTCACTTAACTGTGAGGACTAAATAGCTGTGTTTGAAATACCTCAGATCATTAATCGGTATTTTTGTCTTCTTGATGAGTCCGACTTGGTTGTGAAAACCAATTCTTTCTGAGAAATATATCTAGTTGTCTAAAATCTTTGAACAACCCTGTTAGTAAGTTTGAATTTCATTCTTACAAAGGAAACATATCTCGGATGTTTTTTGATTTTTTTTGTTATTCTCGACAAATGAATCCTTAGTTTACTAAAAACTAAGTAAAACATTCTCAAAAAAAAAATTAAAGCTTTTATTCAATTATATTTTCGAAGTTTGTAGATCTCAAAATTAGTTTTTGTAGTTTTGAGTGCTTTTAAAATTTGTAGATCTCTTTTAGCGGAAAGTTACTTTATAGCTTCAAGTCTTGAAAGGAAAGGATTTATTGACATTAATTATTTGTCTCATTTTGAGTTCTTATTGAAAATAAAAATATTTTCTTCCATTTATTCTTCATGTTCAAAGAAATAATTGTTCTTTTAAAAAGAATTGTATTCTCGAACTCTTTCTTTAGCTAGAACTTATCAAAAGAAAATGAATTGATTATAATTTTTAATATTTTTAGTGTTTTTGGAAGTTGAGTCTTCACACCATCAAAGTTTCATTTCCATACCTATTGAATTAAAGAACAAACCATAAAACAACGCTTTAATTAAAAATTGATCTAGTAATCTTTTTATTTCTAGGGCTCTTATCACCAATATAGCTTAGGCTAGTATCTGAGTAGGGAGACTAACTCTCCAAGATAGTAAAAACAAACAAGTAGATAAATCTATGTAGGAAATAAACCAATTATAATTTGTACAATATGGGAAGCTTTTTCAAAGGAGTTAATCTATGAGATCATGTCCGAACCTTTGAAAATCAATTTCGTTTACTGGTAAAGATCGAAGATCCGTGCACATTACATACACAAGAACCTCAAACTAACCATTGTCGAGGAGCTCCTGGGTCACTTGTCGGTAAACCTTAGATTAACCTTGTTGAGGAGCATTCAAGGGGATTGAGCTTTGTTACTCAGCTCTTTGCGCGGGGAATCGGATCATAGACTATTTCATTGTATTTGTTATTGTTGGCAACCTTAGTGTCCATAAGCTTAAGATTATTTCCTAAGGTGACGGTGAAGGAAAGATCTCACTGTACTCCGTAGCAGACGTCGACTAGACTCACTTGGACCTTGGGGGGTTCTCTAATCAAGATGGTTTTGTGAACAAACTTGTGCCACCGTTTCATTAAGTAGGCTGTTCGGTAACTGCTCCAACCGCCCTTTAGGATACTTACTAAGTTGGATTTCATCTCAACTAGTGTTTTTAGTATAGGAAGTTACCGTTTGTGTGTGGTTTAAACTCTTAGGAATTTTAGGCATGTGATTCACCTATTTTTTCTTTAGAATTAGGTGTTTTTATTAAGATTTTCTTTGTTTGCATGTGATTGATTAATATTTAATCGTGGCAAGAATATCGAGACAGGTCCCGAAGACTTAGGAAGTCGAGCATACATCGAGTCGCCTTAAAGGGTTGCGTGCTCTAGTATCATCTAGTAGCAGAGAATTAGATCAACGTAAATTGGAAGTTCATCTATAGTTGTTCATCCTCAGTTTCATAAAATACCCACAACATAACACATCTAAGAACCGATTTTAGTTTTGGTTACTCGGTAGTATTTCTCCTTCCGCTGAACTAGCTAAAGAACTCCGAAATTTGCCAACTCCGGATATCGAATATTCTATTTGAAAAACATCCTCGGGATTTATTACTCCAACTTCTAGCGATCCGGTTCACCTAGGGTAAGAAATATTGTTATCGAAGACCTTCCATATGGCCTCATTTCTATTCAAGAACTTGCTAGTCTAGATGAAGAATTATCTCTTCCCCGAATCCCCTCAATCTTTAAATCTAGGGGAGCATGAATCCATTTTCTACAATTCTCTAATTCGGAGCGACACTTGTATCTATCTTTGACAAAAATTTTAGAAAACCCTGGTCTTGCTTTTTCTCCACCTTGAATTCCATTTCATCCTACGCCCAGAGGTTACAATCCTTCATCTATCATGGCAGGAGAGTCCTATTTAGTGTTTTCCAAACACCTGAAGAATTTTTACACAAAGGTCCTCTTCTCGTTCCTTCTGTGGTACGTTCTTCGGTACTTTCTCGTATAGCTCCTCACCCATTGAAAAAGTATTATCATCTCGGTCTTAATGAAGAAACCGAAAGAACACAGTCGCAGCAAATATTTATGATAGTCCGGGTAACACTCGAATCCCTAACCTCAAGGTAGCCGTCACTTCGGGGAAAACTTCGTGGAAGCTGCCATCGCCCGGGGGGCAACTCTCATAGTAGTCAGCTACCACCCAGGGGGCAACTCACAAGGGCCACACACCGGGGGCAACCTCAAGGTAACTCTTCCCAGAAAAACTGTGGCACAATATTATTTTGGAGAACAACCTCAAGCATAGTACATACCTCAAGGTTATCAAGATTCGGACAAGATATACCCTAAGGCCAACTCCCAAACTCAAAGAGGTTCCTCAAGGTCCTTATCAACCCTGCATTCAAAAGATTACTTTAGGGTTATCAACCTCAAGGTCAACACCCAAATCAAGGTTTCCAACCGCCTTCTAGTCAATCATTTGTACAAGGAGCCAAAATTTACTCACTTACTTATCAACCCTACGTTCAACCAAGCTATGGTCCTTATGTTCAACCTTCTACTAGACAATACCCCGCAATGAACATGGTGTGGGATCCATCCCAAATTCAACAAACACTATGTAACCTAATGTGAAGTTGTCTATTCAACTCGGATAGCTCTTTGGTTTCTAGTCCAACCCAGCAACTTGTCTAACCTACTATTCAAACCCTTGCACCGAGTTTTGTTCAAAGAAGCCTCGCCTAGTACACCTTAGAATTCATCGCAAATTGTCGTAATTACCGCAACATCCGTTCAACCTATAACACCTCGTCTCCGGAGTATTTGTAGCTCGTTTCTTCTATCCCCGCATCCATGAAAATCCCTCAAGTATCCGTACCTACCAAAGACTTTCGTTCGCACTTCGGTCTAGATACCTCCGGGACAAGCTAGTACAAGTATGATTGTCGAATTCAACCAAATTCCGTTTATCAATCGTACCTGATAGTATCAATTCGGTCCCATTTCACAAAATAGAGTTTATCAAGATCAACCGTACCCCGGGTTATACTTATCAACACCAACAACCACAACAACAAGACCAGCTCCTGAGGTTACATACTCCTAATGCAAGTCCATTCTGCCTATCCTAGGTATCTCTCCTCCCGAAACTACTCTTGTTACTCAAGGTTTTGTGACCCTAACCATTAGTTACCATTTATTGCAACTTGGATTTACCTGATTTGACACTCCTTATGAATGATCCAATTTTCTACCATCCTGTATTGCCGCCAATGCCGCATAATTTTCCCCAACAGTTGATATACCGAAATTCGAGGGTAAGTCGAGGATCCGTCAAATCACGGTGGCGACTTATCGCTCTCCGTGTGCGTCTAATCCAATAATCATGATTCAATTCACTTACATCTTTTTCAACGAACTCTTATTGGTCTTGCCGCCAAATGGTACATTGAGTTACTCTAGTTTTTTAATAATTACAATAGCAACCGCCTTTTTAACTCATTTTTACTCTTCGTATACAACATTGGCGTAACCATTGCATTTACCAAAGCAATCCACGTCCACATATATTTCTGATCATATTCACAAATGGCGACGTAGAATGTCGAGAAAGTTTACATTCTAGATCAAATTTTGGGCGTAATGGTTTTTAAATCATTATTACCCAAAATCACTCAAGATATTAAGGCCGTAGTTTTCATCGAAGAGAAAGTCATCAAGCCAAGCTCAAGCATTCGTGACCTCGTCTATACGCAATGTAGTACTTTACATGAAAAAATCCCCGATCTTCCAAAACAAGGTCAAATAATCGGCAGCCTCCTTCATATCTACACGATGGTATGATTGGTACATTTAATACCAAAAGCAAGAAGAAATCTTCGAAGAATTCCTTTCTCCTATAATAACTTTACCTCGATTCCCAAAAGGAGAGTCTTCCCCACCGAAATTTCTACCGACATTCATTTCGTAGAGACATCTACATCCAAATCTAAACCTAAGTAAAAAAGAAGGGGAAGAATAAAAACAAAAATAATTCAAAAGATAAAACTGATAAAAAATGAGAATCTAAAGACAAAAACGCAAGCCTCGCTATCCTTGTTTCATTTGCGACGAGGATCATTTTACCAAGGAATGCTCACATCACAGATAATAACTATTAAAGGTTCTCAACAACTTGTTGTCTTGAAGGATCCTTCACTCAATGTAGTAAGATGATCGTCTCCACTCGAATGCCTCGTAAGAACCTATTATGATTATGTCTCATGTTAGGATTGTGATGCGATCGCAAGATTATGGTAAAAAGTCCTCGTTGTGGTAAAGAAGGCATCTTCTAAGTCAAACACATCAACTACACCTCTCATTTTAATCCACTACGTATCGATAAACCCAATCCGTACATAGTAATCAAACCGCTTGCTAAAGGTCTTCTTTGTATATCAGCTTTCAATCCACATGCGAGAGGTGCTCGTAATTACAACATTGTTGAAGACTTCTCTATTTCTCCTTTAGCAATGTTAGCTTTGGAAGTACTACAATCATGCTCAAGACAACATAAAGTACTTTTAATCAGCTATAGGAGCCGTTGATACTCAAGACTTGAATCTAATAATCTTCAATTTAGAGAATAGTACACTTCGCCTACCTCATCAAATGGCTTGGGGATTCTAGTATTAGTAAAAAAGACCGATATTTTGGACTGTGATTGATGAGGGGAGTTTATCGGGGCAGTATTATGTCGATCTAGTGTTGGAAATCACTTGGTTCTCCTACACTAACTGGCTCCTCTCGACAATTCTAAAGGATTTTGATGGCCGAGGTTCCATCCTTTCAGTATTTTGTAGATTTAGCCCATAGGGGTCGACAGTAAACCGTAAATCTAGATGTGGAAGTGGTTAATGCCCCTCTAGATTACAACCTTCTCCCTTCGGGGTCGTAGTTGGCATTATGCTATGACCGTGATGTTGTTTCTTCTGCTTACTATCATGTTTCCACATCAAGGAAAGATCGTTACAATAGACCTCGCTTAACTTTATTTCTCCTCCGATCCAAATTTCACAAGAACAACTGTGCGATGCCTGGTGAAATGACTATCCCTTACAAGGATGTTGGGTAGGTTTGATAAAAGATTTTGGTTTACTAGGAACTTTTTTCCTTTCCTCTCCTAACGTATCAGCTTTCATCGCAACTATTCATATGATTTCATTGAATACTATTACATTTGATGATCCTTGGATCGTACCTTCGACTCCGAGTTGGATTCATTTGATGGTGCGATGTCTTCGAGTCCCTTGAAATTGCATATTAGGCCGTACAATCGCTTTCAATCCTTTGTTCAACCGAAACCGATCCAATGAATGGGATCCATGAGGAATCACTTTTATATCTAGCTCAACCACAATGACATTTCGATCTTGTTCATACCGATGAGCAGATTTTGGTGAACTTTTGTCTCGTCGACGCATTTACTATGGAAAGATCTACATCATCGATCTTAATTTTTACCTGATTTGGATCATTTTGAAAATGATTTCTTCTATTTTTTACTGGCTGAATATGTCGAAAGAACCTAATCCATTGCAAAACTCGATTCGAGTTAAATTTGGAAAATATCTCTCGAACGATTCCTATTGATATTTCAAACTTAAAATAGGAATAATTGAAAACTTTCATATAGGTGTTTGTTGTACGTACAATGAAATCCAAACTTATAAAGCCCCTAGTTCAAGAATTTCATCACGTGTTTGCCTAGTCATATGAAGAAATGCTGTGGATCTATCCGTCAATTATTGTACATGAAATCAAGACTTACCCGATCAGTTAAACTTGTCCATCAACGTTTACATCAAATACATCCGAGAAAAGTTGTCGTTATCAAAGTCGGTTGAAAAATTACTCGAGTAGGTTTCATTTATCCAATTCCTTTAACCGATTGGGTATCGAATATTGTTCTTGTTAACAAAAAACAAGGAGCGATAAGAGTATGTATCAACTATAGGGATATTAATCGAGCTTGTCCTAAAGAAAAATTATCCAACCCCTTATATTGATGATTGTGCCGGTAGTGAAATGTTTTCCTTTATGGATGGTTTTTTTGGTTACAATCAAATAAACATACTCCCCGTCGATCACCCTAAAAACAACTTTCTCATTTGTCCGTGTAAAATATTTGCTTATTGGAAACTACCCTTGGATTGAAGAACGTCGGGGAAAATTTTCAAAGGGCTATGTCTTATGAATTTCATGACATTAAGCACATTTTGGGCATTATCTCGATGATTTACTCACTATCTATCGCGTAGGGGTCGACTATCCTACTCATTTATGAGCTATCTTTTTATGAGATGTAGGCATTATTGAATTCAGTTGAATCCACACAAATGTGTTTTTTGTGTAGAATTGGGTCACTTACTAGGATTTATTTTTTCAAAAGAAGGCATTCGTTGATCCGTTCATAGTCGAACCTATTGTTAATCTACCTCCTCCTTCGACTGCACCAACTCCAAAGTTTTCGTGTGGGAAAGAAAACTTTACGTCGACTCATTCCTAACTACGTCAAGTTAACAAAGGGTTTTACCAGGTTGTCAAAATAGAAAATTCCATTCTTTGGGATGAGATCGCTAATCGATATTTTGATGCACTCAAACACACTTTTGACCCATGCAACTGCTATCGCATCCTCCCAATTACAACCAATAATATTTTTTATACTCGCCAGTTTCACTACACCATTGGGATGGTTTTAGTTCAGGAAGATGAATTCAACAATGAACATGTGATTTACTATCTTAGTCGAAATTTGCATCCGACCGAGATCAAATACACACATGTGGAGAAATCGTCTTGGCAAATTGCCTGTCATTCAAATATTTTGACACTACATCTTATTATGCAAAACTACGTGATTTCCAAATGTAACCCTATGATGTACATCTTGAAAAAAATTGCTAGGGGCAAGTATTCCAAATGGATAGTTATTCTATAGGAATTTGACATGGACTTTGAAAAATCCAAGGCAAAGAAATCTTTGGTCTTTTTCCGAACTGATGTGTGATTGGCTCATCGATATCGAAACTCCAGTGGAAGTGAACATCCCATTGCGGATGAATCCTTGTTTATCATTACCCTTGATCCTTGGTATGGGGATATTATTTTTTTATCTCCAATCCAATCTTTATTCGAAATCTCATGATCTCAAAATAGACGAAAATACGTTTCAACTCAACAATACAATATTATTGGTGATACACTCTATCATCGTGGAGCGGATTATGTTTTTCCGACGCCGTCTTACTCATGAATAAGCCGAGAAGGTTATAAAATGAATTCCATTCTAGAGCATGTGGCAACCATATGTCCGGGTATGCCACAAACGAAAAGATAATGCAGAAGGTCAAGTTATTTCTGTCATCAAGTATTCAAAGATTGTATCTATGCCTCTGAAATGCCACAATTTTCAGGTCTTTGATTGCAAAATGCGTGCACCACCTACTCTCTTCACCCTATAATTGTCAGTCCTTTCGAAAAGTGGGCATTGCCTTTATTACATGTAACCCTCACTCCTGCCTAAGCATGTATATATTATCTCTAGCGTAGATTATTTTACTAAGGGGCCGAGGCAATGCCTACATTTTCATGCATCGTGCAAGATTGCCGCAACTTTCATGTTCAATCATATAATTGCTATATTTTGTGTTCCTCAAGCCATTATAGAAGATCATGGAAGTCATTTTTGAAATATC
Source organism: Pinus albicaulis (assembly GCA_034641835.2). Classification (NCBI taxonomy): domain Eukaryota; kingdom Viridiplantae; phylum Streptophyta; class Pinopsida; order Pinales; family Pinaceae; genus Pinus; species Pinus albicaulis. The sequence continues at coordinate 1,030,356,382 of CM076572.1, read as the reverse complement.
ATGATGACCGAACCGACGTATCAACTTGGCCTCGCGCCACAATAGTTCTACTCATACTACTCGTTAAGCTAATGGTCCGGGTTGAAGCTATCAATTTTTTTAGTCACTATGATCAAAAAATTATTGGTATTCATAATTAGAATTGAATTCCATGTTATTTTCAACACTTTGGTCATATTAGACCTCGCAGAAACATCATCTCGGTTTCACCTTTCAACTAGTTTACTAAGCAAGTCAAGGTTTGGCTGAATGCAAAATTTTTTCATTGAAATTGTTACATAATTACTCCCAAATACATCTAAAGAGGAGAATTTTTTTTTTTACTTGGCCTGCCTAGATTAGAATCGACTTAAATGCCGCATTAGCAAACGAATCTCATGTCAAACGAATAAAGTCTCAAGACGATAAGAAATGTTACACCTTGTAATTTTTCAAGGAGACCTAGTCTTAGTGTGTATGCTCAGCCAACGATAAGCTAGGGACTCGGAAAATTTGCTCCTATGTGACATGGTCCTTTCATTGTTAAGAGAAAGTCGGTGCGTCTATGAGCCGATAGATTTTTGAAGGTGTCCCTTTAGATAACTTAAATGGGCTTTATCCGAAGAGATATATGCTTAAATTTAGGTGTGGATATTTTTTAGATTAGATTTAGATACTACCATTGTGTCTTAGATTAGAAAAGTACGTCTAGTTTAGAGTGTTTTACTACTGACTCGCTTATCCGAGTTTTACTCTTGATATTGCGTATGTCGACGTCTTCAAACCTACATTGGTTTTGTTGACAGGTTGATTATAGTACACGGAACATTTCTTCCAGCCTTGGGTTATCTATCCACCTCTAATGATTTAGTATCCATGCATGGGGCAAGCCTCACAAAACAATGAATAAAATTGCGTAGTATAGTGCAAGCAGATTGAGTTATTATCTGAATCCATATCGTTTGGAATTTGAAGTTTGATTGTTAGGTTGAATTCCCGAACTTGTTGTATTACGTACCTACTGTATTTATGCCATTAGAAATCCAGTGTTATTACGGTTATTTTTAAGAGTTCGTGTCTTCTGGAACGTGAATTTTATTACATATCAATATCAAGATATTCCAAGACATTTAAATACATTAGCAGATGCAACTTGCTTCTAGTATGATAAATCAACATTTGCAATAATCAAAATAGTAAATTAAACAACATTCAATAACATGTACACAAGATAGGCCGCAATAGTGATATATCATAGCATAGAAGTTTGTTTCAAAAAATATACATCGCTTTTGATCATAGGTTGAAACACCTTATGATCAACAAATGATAATACAAAAGGTCAAAAAATATGAGTCTACAACATTATCATCCTATCACCGATGATGATCACAATAAGAGACCATCAGCCTGTGCCACCCTACATAGGAACCTCCTAAAAGGTCCTAGGACACCAATCACATATCTCCGTAACTCCGAGCGGAATATCATCTATGTCGATTTTGGAATGTCTAGAGTTAAAGGCCTAGGTGATGCTCTAAATCGACAGATATTCACGATTAGCCCTCCGGGGCCGGTGCCGCGTACGGATGCCTCTCATGGGTTGAGATGAGTTGTCACCGGGCCCACATCCGAATTTAAAATTATTATTATTATTTTTTAGACGATTAAAATACAAAAAAAAAAATAGAACTTAGAAATTGTTGAAAAATGATTTTTAATTCGATTCATCCCACCTGCTCTACTAGAGAGCTTCATTCTACAAATACCACGTAAATCTATCCCGGCATATGGAAAGTCCCTCTATGACAAAAATTTGGCGTTCTAACCAACGAAAATATGTAGAAGGAAATTGAACAACCCTCGACGCCCTCGCCAGAATGACGGGCCATCAGCAACCCAACGAACCATCCTAGGTTCTCGAGGCCGACTCAACATCAATAGGAATGTTCTCAGAGCTAACATGGGATACTCTCAGAGCAAAAGGTGACTACAATGGATCCATATCCAAATTTGTTTAGCTTTCCGTTATTTTTCTTGAAGTTAGTTGGCCTTTTACATTGGCCAACACACTTCGCACCAATTGAAAATTAGCTCAAAAATGCTTCACAAGAATGTGCATGTGGGAACCGGTAGCCACACAATGTTGCACTCCCACATATTCCGTGACAGAATGCAATAAATTTAAGCTCGTGGATGGATTATATTTTTTTTATGTCTATCCATTTGTCCCAGGTCCGCTCTCGATCATTGCTGTAACTCTAGTCAAAGACTAGCAAATAAACTGCCACGTCTCCTAGTCCCAAACAGAAATTTGTTCACCCTCTTGACAAACAGTCAAAAAATAGATATCCTCCAAATAAATTTCGAGCCGGTGGCCTCCAATAATGAAACACTGGCCCGTACATTCCATATGCTCATCACTCATGTCGAGGTTCCACCGTGCCCTCATGTTCGAATGGCCCATAATTTATACAAACCGCATGATGATAATGCCTCGCATTGTAGGAAAAAATGAAGCATTGCAACACATCTACATATTCATGCTCGTTGCTTCTTCAAATTAGCATCTTGTATATCCTACAATGCATAAAAAAGATATATTAGAACAATCTAGTTTGAAAATTTTTTGGCGGAATTGGAGAAATTTGAATTTGAAACTTAATTGCATGGGCCTGGGCACTCTATTTTCTATACACAATGTGTATGCACAAACTTGTTGTGGATTGGTGTAGACCACGACTTTTTTCTATTTAGAAAAACTGGCCCCAAGTAGGCCCGCATGTTGCACTGGGCGACCCCCACAGTTTATTTTTTTTTTGAACCTATTTTTCCCTTTAAAAATGAAATTCAAAGTCTAAAAATGAAATGTAAATGGATGAAATGCAAGATAAGGAGGTCAGAATACTTTGAGGCCGATACTGATTTTCGACGATTAAACATTTTAATCTTCGTAGGAACTCTTTACCCAAAGCTCTTACTTTTCACTCTCAACTTCAACAATGGTAAAAATGAAGTTAGAAAAGTCCTTTTTATAAGGTTTTTCGAATAAAAATGAATTTTTTATTTGTTTATTTTTTACTTTAAAAAGGTTATTTTTGAAATCATTTTTACTTATCTAAAACATATATATGTGTAATGTTTCTAGTTTTTGTGCGTAAATTGGATTTTTCAGAAAATTGATCGTTTTTCAACAAAGAGCATACTTTTATCACTTTTTCTGACTCTTTCAAAAATTTACGAAAGCGAAAACTTGGAGTCTTCTTTTAAGCTCTTTTCGTACTTTGAAAATTGAAAATATTTCTGTCGAGCACTTGATTATTCAAACTCGTTAAAATAAACGAATGATCGTCCTTTTTAGTATAAGTTTACCTCTTTGCTGCATCGAAATGGAATATTTACGAAAAGGTATACGTTGACTAATTACGGTCAACGTAGTTCTCCAAAGATATTTTATCCTTTTTTGGGCTCGAGAGACTAATTCATTTAAAAGTACCCCCATGGAGTCTTCTTAAGTTTTTTCTTTAACCCTAAAATTGAAAAACACCGAGTTTCTCCCGTACTGACTCGTTAAAATTTAATAAGAAAGGTCGGTTCAATTTTTAAATGAATGAACCACTCTTCTAGGGTTTGAATATTAAAATAAGTTGGACTCATCCGAAGGATGAACTTATAAACAAGAAAATGTTATCCTCCTCAAACTTGTCAAAAATAAAGAGGTACTGGCCGTAAATGGTGGGGGAAAAGAGAGAAAATGAACTCATTTGCTGTATTTTTATTATTTGAAAAGCCATTAACCACTTTTGGTGCCAATACTTTTTTTCACCGGGGTTTGGAAACTCGTGGCTTCAGTTAATCAAACCATTTTGGTGCTCCTACGGTTGGGTATTATCTTTGGGTCAATTGTCACCAAGCCATCCGTAGTGTCGTTATGTGTTCAAGAGGACAATTAAAACAAACTCATCCATCCGCAAAATATCCGTCATCCATTTTGACCATCCTTGAGCCGGCCCTTTGCCAATATTTTTTCTTCAAAACTCGATCCGTGATTTCGTGTTGTGGGCTTGCCTACTTACGAATCACTTTCTATCGATGATGCCTCATTATCTAGGAATTTGATTCAGGAATCGTTAATACCTTGAAATCTACATTCCTGAATGGCAGGTTTCTCGCCTTTCGATGACAAGTTGCATCATTGATCTTCGATCAAAAGATTCAGACATGTTTGACTTCAAATTTCATTCATTCACATTTCATGGATTGTACCGAGTACTTCTTGGAAAGCCATCGACATCGAGGGTTACTCCTCACACTTGTTAATCGTTTACATTATTGGGATCAGTAATCAAGTGGTTTCTACCATGTTCCACTTCGATACATTCATTCACATGGATAGAATCGTACTAGTTTGAGAAGTGGAAATCAAGACCCGGATCTAGTTTCTACCATCCGTGATGCGCAGGAATTTTGTTATCATTTATACATTGGATTATTCATAAATAGATGGATGTGTCCATACCGTGTCTACACATGTCTATAACGGTTGATGTATTGAAAATCATTCTCGTACGTAACGCTTTAAATTAGTTTTGTTAGTTTTGATCCGAGGATGGAATTCCTAATTTCGTTGATGATATGTCTACATATATATATATTTTGTGCATCGAATGTTTTTAAGGTGTTTCGAATGGGGTGTCCATAGGATGATCCTGAAATGATAACAATGCAGACTCTTCATATATGATAGATCACTTCTGTCTATTCTAATTTTCTACTTTAGGGGGCAACTGCTGTACCAAAATTGTCATCTTGACATTCGCTATTTATGAAAGCTCATTATCACTCATACTTCCTCCTTTGCAAGTCTAACATATTAGTTCTTCATGTCAAGCCTTAAAATAAGAGAAAAAGTTCTTGCAATCTCCTTAACTCTCCGTATCAAGACTCTTCTTTATCTTGCCTATGGTCCCACACCTAATGTTCATGACTCCGCATACCTCGAATGGGCTCGTGTTATGGGTGTGGACCCCGTAAAAGATTAAAAGGCACAAGTAACTCAAAAATCTCACTTTTAGTAAATTCTAGAAGCCTTTAGAAAGAATCTTGTGGTGGCAGAACCACTCTTTTGAGGTTCATGAGTCCCTTACCTTAAGGAGCTAACCCCTTTGATGTAAGGAGTTTATCCCTTTGAAGGAGGATTCTATCCCTTTCATAGTTGGAACTGAAACCTCCTTTGCATCTATAAAAAGAGGCATTGGGTAGCCTTAAGGGGAGTTCGAGCTTTAGAATTATTTGAGGTTAAGTGTTGGGATTTAGACTCATTTAACCGAGATTTTGTGAGAGAGATCACATACCTCTATCTGTCTTGGTTGGAAGAGTGCAAGGCTTGGTCAGAGTAAGGGAAACCTTCTTCAAACCCCCGAGAAGGCTCGTTCAACATCAAGGCTAAGGTTGTAAGGTTTTTCATTCAAATTTAATACAAATGAATTCATTTTTTTCTCAATAAGCCGTTAATTAACTATTTATTTCATGGATTCCTTGATCACCATGATAGGCATGATTTATAACATTTACTATACAAATGCTATTTAATGTTTGCTTGTTTGTGACCGTGTGTCTTTAAGGATAACTCCTTCAAGTGATCGAGGGACCACTACTTCGAACAAGCATTGGATCTATGGTAAGAACTTAACACATTTATAGTATCCTTTTGTAAATCACATATTTCTAGAGAAATATAGGTTTATTTGGTTGTTTGTTGCTAGATTACCTTTGGTACTAGTGGAGATCGATCTTGTCCGCAAGATTGATTTATCCCAGCCAACATGTATTGGGACCTTATTATTAGTGTGCCTAGAATGCCCCTTTTCAAAAAGATAAAGTACTGAATTATTAACCCTCTTATTGCTTCTTCCTTTTGTTTCCTTGACACATATTGACATACCCCGCACCTTGGCCACATCCTTAGCACCTAGCATGTATTGGCATATTCGGCACTATTAATTGGCACATGATATAATTATCACACCATGGAACTCCCAAGCACACTTTTGGAATTATTGACATGCCTTGATATTCCCTAACATGCCTTACCAATGCTTTGAGACATTCTGTCACTCTCTCACAAGTGACAACTAACACTCATTAACACTAGTTCTCGACAAGACACGTTCCCTCATATTCATTAACTCATGATTTTTACCTAGTGCTCCCTTAATGTTTTTTCCTAGTAATTTTAACACTCATCAACATGCATTACCACTCTCTAGCACACCTTAGTAGTCTTCAACATTCCTTCCCACTTCATAACATGCATAACATTAGTCCTCTCATACATATTGGCGCTTGGAAAGTCTTGCATGTATGGAATATGTTGAGATGCCTTGGTGTGATTTGGCATGGTTTAATATTAAATTTATTTGTCATGATAAATTGTTGGAAAGTAGATGAGAAGCAACAAAGGAATACTTGGCACTTAGAATGCACTAAGACTTTGCACTTGGCACATATTCCCACTTAGTGTTGGTGGGCCTAGCATGCCTCTTGGAAAAGGTAAATTGACGAATTATTAACTATCTTATGTGTTCATTTCTGTAGTTTCAAATTTTTTCTCCATTTTGTTGTCTTGACAGTCTCCTTTCGACACGTACTTGATACACCCTTGTACATATTGGCATGCCTATCACTTGGTACATCTCAAGATGTTTGACATGTATTCACTATCTAGTACATCAAGGGGGTGAAGTGAGATAAGTGTAGTCCTAAAGTAGGCCTATAATGAGGCCGAGTAAGTGTTGCTAAAGGGAGGTCATGATCATCATCCAAGAGCAAGATCATCATGTGAGGGTTTAGAATATTGTTGCATACCTTAATGGTTGTTTTGCGCTTGTAAGTAGGATGGCATAATATTGCTTCTCTTTCAACATATCAAGCTTAAGGTAGGTTTCTCATGAGAATCTAGGCATCTTATTTCAATGGTGTCTTTGGGTGAAGGCTGCATCAAATTATGAAATGTTGAAATTTGCAATAAGAAATGTTGAGATTGAAACTAGCAAGGACAAAAAAAAAAAATGCACCCACACTAGTGAGGAATTTGATGGACCAAAGAGTGAGGAATGTGGGGTGTCTAAATATTTTTCCTTAAATAAATTGGACAATAAATTGTAATTTATCCATAAAAACTTGTGTTAGTTAATTAAGTCATGATGATCGAGTTAGCTCAAGAAATTGGTTGAGGGGTCTAAGATGAGGCATCTAGAGGGATTCTAATATTTTTGGGGTCCAAGCTTGAAGGATACAATAGTGGGGTGCAAGTGTGCTTAACTCAATTAAATGAGTTAAAATCAGCTTTAACTAGTTCTTAACCGAGTGATGAGCTAGTGAGAGGTCCTGAATTAAATTAGAAATTCAAAATGAGTGATCGATCGATAATTGATAATTATATATTAATATTTGCATACATGCCGCTGAGGAATACCCAAATTGAGATAGAGGTTAAAGGAAGATAACTATCATTTGTATTCGCAGAAAATTTCCCATGTGGAATTATAAAGTCATTGGGATGCCATGATGGATTGTGCAAGCTAAGGAAGACTCGATTTTCCTAATTAATAAGGAATTAATTCCCAGAAATTTCATGAGCAAGTGCAGGTTGAATTAAGGATGAGAATTGGCTAAGTACTAGACCGAGTTTGCCTAGATCAACGAGAGACAATAATTAAAGAGTGCTAGAGAATCTTATGAGAGATTAAGCATTGTATTGTTTCATGATTTTCACAATAGATATAGAGGGGTTTTGGTGTTTTTCCCCCAAATACATCATGTTGCTATGTGATTATACTTATTTCTACTTATATGTGATTGTATGATCGTGGTTTGTTTCCACAAATTGTAGGAAGGATTCAAAGATTTTGTTTTAGTAGATTACAAGGTCAAATGTGAATCTTGTTGGTTAGATTTTCTACATGGTATCGTAGAGGAAAGAATTTTTTGGGCAGCAAGTTTGTAAGAGAATATCTGAATTTTTGGTGTAAAATTTGCAAAAAAAAATAGAATTTTTGGATTCCTTTTAAAAATATACCCCAAATGGAAAAAAATAGGTCAAATCGAGCTCAAATGAGGGAGATATCATTGATTTAAAATCAACTCTTTTTTAGAAAATTTTTGTAACGCCTGACAATTACACCGTGCGCGAGTCAAGAACCTATATGCACTTAAGGTACCATATGCATGAAAAGCTTTGAGTAGAAAGGCAGAAGAAGAGACTTAGTGGTTTAGAGGGAGCATAAATTACCTCTCAAAATGCATCCTCATGAGAAGCAAGCCTCAAAAGGTTGTGGAGTAGTCACACAATTGGAGAAGTAGAAAGGAGACCGAGTAAAGGCCCAGCCAAGCAAAGACCTCCATGAGGGGGGAATTTCTGGGAGCGATGGGAAGAGGAGCAACCATACCTTGAGGTGGCAAAGTGATGTGTAGACATAATTCCAAGTTAAGAAATTTGGGCAAGGTCCACAGAGATGGCATGTCTCATGGATTGAACCTCAAGAAGGAGCCCACAAGATAACAAGAGTAGGGAGGATTAGTTAGAATGTGATGTAGTCAGATGTCAGCAAGATGAAAACTGAGTGACAGATGGGTCAAATACTAGAGCACAAATCAGATAGCAACAAATAAAGGCATGGATGCATGTCGCAAGAAGATAGAGAATCTTAGTACTAGACAAAGTAACTAGTAGTAGTTAGAAGACTCGAGGACAAATGCATTATACCGATTCAGCTTGTTCGCAGGCTATTCAATTTCAGGATTTTCGTGTGCAAACAACACTAGAGAAGTGTAGCATGCAGAACATTCCAAAGGTACTCGTATAAATAGATTGAATCTCCTTTTCTTGTTTAGAGGGGAGTGTTGAAATTTGCAACAAGATCCAAAGAAATTGGCAACTAGAAAGGACAAAAATGCATCCACACTCGGTGAGGAATTTTGATGTACTAGGAGGAGGAATGCGAGGGCGTCTAATTTATTTTTCCTTTTTAAATAAATTTGATAATAAATTGTGATTTCATCTCATAACAACTTGTGTCGCTTAACTAAGTCATGATGATTGAGTTAGCTCAAGAAATTTGATTTAAGGTGATCGAGGTGGATATTTGTGGCCACCGCACCCACCCATTCCACTTGGGCCCTCACCATTGTCTCTTTTAGGTTTATTTTTTCCTTAATTATGGCAATACCCATTATTTTTGCAGTTTTTCTGGCCTTGAACTTCTCGGAGTCGTTTTGAGGCCCGAAACAATGTTTTTTGGGCATGAAAAGTTTGGTGATTTCCTTGAAATACGCATTAAAGCAAGCCAGGAAGTCCCTGAGAGATACTTAACAAGGCATGCATCAAATAAAGATCATATGACCAAGTTACGACCTTGGGAAGTTGACTACCCAACTAACCCCAACGGGGCCCATAAACTCTTGGTGTTACATCTCTCAAGAATGGATTGTTTAGGGTTTTAATTTAATTTAAATAATAAAAGACCCCTTTGATCCATTAAACACACTTGGTAGGAAATTACAATCCATTTACTGTATTTATAGAAAATTTCCCATGTGCAACTATAAAGTCATTGGGATGCTAATAGATGTGATTAAGTACAATCAAGGAAGGTTGATTTTCTTAATTACTATGGAGATAATTCCATAGGAATTGTGTGAGCAAGGCAGGAGGAAGGAAGGCCAAGAATTGGCTATATTTTAGCCCACTTTTTCCTACATCAAATAGAGAATACAGAGTGTTTATATCCTTTTAGAGATTGGGCATTGTATTGTTCTGCCAGATTCCTGATCTAATACAATATAGAGATAGAGTGGCTTTGAGCAGTTTCTTATTCGTATACATCTCTGTGATTGTGTGATTGTGTTTTGTTTCCACAAATTCTAGGAAGGATTCGTGTCTTGTTTAGTACATTACAAGATCATATTGAATCTTGTTGGTTATATTTTCTACATGAAATAGAAGATAGGGTTGATACCATGTTGCCTTGTGGTGGTTAGTAGGCCGCAAGGTTTGTGATAAAGACCAACATAAATGGAGGAGGCTTTCAATCGTAATTTAAAGCCATAGCAAGGTCGAAACAGACACATCGACCGAGTTAACCCTAGTTTGAGGGTCAACATTGAGATCCGAAGTCTATGTCAAGATCTTACCAAAAGAAATGCCCATAATCTATGGATCCATATGGCTTAGTCGAGTCTCTTATGGAGGCAAGAGTCGTGTTTTTTTTATGTGTGGATAGGGTTTTTTCTGCCATCAGCTAGAAGTACATAAGTATAATGCCCTAGTTAGGATAGTTTCCTAGCATGTTTAGTTAAGGTATGCTCCCACACCGTGACAAATTTGTGATAGAAGAAGACGGGTTGTGACCCTTAGAGGTGAGTTTTATTTATAACAAAGACCACAAATTTGGAAGATATTACGTATTCAAGAGTGTGTGTAGACAAGAGATCTAAAGGAGGGTGGAACCTAAGAAGAAGATTGAACATGCGAAGAAATGTGCCATATGAAGAATGGATTGACCTATATAGGAGTTGATTTTGTGCACTTTCCATAGAGTTTTAGACAAAGATCCTAAGAAACCTATAAAAAATTAGTAAATTCACTATTAAAAAGGATTTAGACCCTAGTTCATTCATCTACAGATTGTTAGAATTATGACAAGAGGAGTAGTTCATATTTGTTCATATATTGGAAAAAAAAAGATAAAATTGTCGATACACAAGAACATTGATCTTGAGAGGACTCCAAACCATTGTTAGGTGGCATATTTGAAGAGCCCTGATGAAGAAAATATTTTGGGCCCTATATAAGTAAAAAGAATTGACCGTGGTTGGGTAGATTGATGGTAGTCCAAGTACAGCTTCTGGAGGGTTGTTAGGTTACTATCAAAGAAGAGCCCCGACTCTTGTTCTAGTGAAGGACAACAAATTGGTAGAGGGGCAGCATATAGGGCCTAAGGATGTGCAGAATTTGAAGGACTAAAGTAACAATCAAGTGGGCCAACCAACTAGCCCTAGTTCATCATATTGTAGAGGATTGATTCAAAGGAGAAGAAGGGCAACCTGCTAGCCCTGCATTTCATCTTTGGAGCCGTAGTATGGAAAAAGTGGGCATACTAAAGAGTTGCCAAATGGAATTTTGAAAAACTTGTTACCAATTAAACTAGTCATGGACCTAAAAGGGATTCCTAAGAGGGAAACTACTAGGAGAAGGAAAAATTGAGGCTTAGCCCATCGTCACCACAGCCTAAGGCTCCTTGTTCTTCATAGACTTTCACCGATGGGTGGAGTCCGGTATTTTAGGAAGTCACCTGCGTAGAATATAGGTCAATGAATAGGTGGAAAGTGACCCTTGAAAACCTTTCCCCAAGATAAAATAAAGAGTGGGACTTTCTTCTCCTTTTAAGCAAGGGAATTTATCTTTCTATGGAGAGAGGAGGGAGATTGAAGGGTTGAGGGAGAATAATAAGACTTATGAATGAAGTTCTTAATTCTAAAATCCTTTGAGAACTTGGATTTCGTATATCCCATGAAAGGCCTTTGACATGAAATGGGACCAGGGGGCCAAGTGGGACCCAACCCAGGTTCGGGATGGAATTTAGCAACCAATGATGTTCCTATCCTAGACAAGGTGATGGGAAAGGATAAAACATGAGTTTTTACTTCGATAGGGTCAAATTGGGATCCAACTAGGTTCTATCCTTTGGAATACCTAGGAAAAACTTGATCTCAGAGCTAGGTTTGAGGTATCCGTGAGATTCCACCATCAGAATTGGCCTGCTATGAGGAGAGTGAGGGCACCTGAAGAACACAACTGCCTCTAGGAGATATAAGTTTTCCGTAACTAGATTCATGGGAAATTGTTGCCCTAGATGACCTAATGGGGCTAGACCTAGGGAATGTGAAAATTTATTAATTTAAGAGACCCCATTATATTATCTTGATTTAATTCTCCTACTTGAATCAAGTTACAAGTTAATTTATGAAATATTCAATAAATTAGCGAAGTAACAGTAAATACAACTAGCAAAATCTACACATATGTATCAAATATTGAATAACATGTCATAGACAAAGTGACACACAAATTTTCTAGACAACTATCCCTGAAAACCCCAGTGTGGGAAAACTGTAACAACTAACTCGAGGGTTTTCAATATTATGTAGTTTCCAAGTACAACAATCCTAGGCACCAAAATCGGTTAACCCAGCAGAGAAATAAAAAAGTTAGTAATACTCTTCTCTCGAATCCCCACGTCAGCTTGACTAGCTTGCTTCGGCCCCTACACCGCTTCGCAAGGGGCTGTTTCACACCAAGGGCTTACACTACCCCCGTACTCACCCCGAATAGGCTTGCGTCACCCCGCGTGGCTCCCGTTACCTTCGTGCCGCCCGTGGCCGTTTAGCTGGCCGGAATTTGCCGTAAAAGAATAGGTAAGAAAGAAGGCACTAGCCAAAGGTAACACATAATAGTCATAAAATTTGAAGAAATGAAATGAAATTATATCAATGTCCACATATAACTGAAATAGCTCAATGGGACTAGAGAGTAAAAATCTTTTACAAAAGCAATAAGTGCTTATAGCATCACTTAAGAGAACAAAGGAGAATAGTTCATGAGGTTAAACTATTGTATAATTGTTGGCATTTGTGAAAATTGTGAATTTTTAGAGTAAATATTCATAGGTACCATTAGCCGGTGATCATCGATAATCATTTCATTTCATCAAATACCTTGAGGAATGGGGTTTACAAGATATTTGCATAGACAAAACCCCACAGGTTGTGTGATGAAAAAATATTCACACTATATTGAAGAAACACCTAGAAAAATAAGGATGATATTTCAAATGGGGCAAGAAAAAATAGAGAGATAGACATAAAAAAATTGAAATGCCTATGATAATATGGGCATGTTATTTCAATGGTATCTTTGTGTGAAGGCCACATCAAATATTAAAAATAAAGGTAGAGTGCTGAGACCTCGTCTTGTAGGAGCAGTAGGCCGCAAGATCCGTGATAAGTACCAACACAAATGAAGGAGGGCATGTAATCGAATTTAGGCTAGAATAGAAGCAATTTCGCAAGCATAATATTGACTGAGGTAACCCTAGTTTGAGGGTCATAGAAATATTGTTCAAGTCAAGATTCACTAAATAAATGCCCAATCTACGCATCCATATGAGCTAGGCCTGTCTCTTAAGGAGAAAAGATTTGTTGTTTTTTCCTGTGGTGGATAGGGTTTGTTCTAAAGCCATTAGAAAAAAAGTATAATTCTAGTTACGGTGGTTTTTAGCATGTTTAGTCCATATGTATGCCCTTAAGATCGTGACAAATATTCGTAGAAGAAGAGAGGTTGGGGACCCTTAGGAGCAAGGTTTATCTTCGCAATATAAACCATATATTTGGAATATGGTTTGTGGAACTATTTGTGGAGATAACATCCAAAGGAGGGTGGAACCCGAGTGTATGAAATGTGTATATGAAGAATATATTGACATGAAGATGAGTTTATTTCGATGGACCGTCCATAGAGTTTTGGACAGAGATATGATGCAACCTATAAAAATTATTCAATGGATAATTAGTATTATTTGTGACCCAAGTTTAGTCATTCACAAATTGTTAGAAGGAAGATAAGAGAAGTAGTTCGTATTTATTCATAGACTGAGAAAATAGAAATTGATACACAAGAACAATGATTTTTGGAGGAATCGTATCATTGTTAGTGGAAAATTTGAAGAGCCCTAGATGAGGGCAAAAGCAGTAATGGGCCCTAGAATAATAAAAGGATTGATCGTGGTTGGGAAAATTGATGGAAGTCTAAGTATAGTTGGAGGGTTTTAGGTGACTGTCAAAGAAGAGCCCTAAGTTATATACTTGTGAAGGAAAACAAGATTGGTAGAAGGGCAGTGTATTGCATATAACGATGTGCAAACTTTGAAGGACTAAAGTAGTACCAAGTGGGCCAACCAACTATACCTAGTTCACCGTATTGCGAGGATTGATTTAGCAGGAGAAGAAGGGAAAACTCCATAACCCTATACTTTTCATCATGGAGTATTAGTATGGAAAAAGTGGGAAAACCAAAGAGATGTTAACAAATGAAGTTGTGAACAATCGATCAAAGACCCTAAGTGTTGCCGAACTTGAAGGAAAAAGGAGGTACCTAGATGATTGTGATTTTTTAGCCGAGTTCGGAAGAACTCCAAATGGGTTGAGCTCATTGATCGAGGGAGATTAAGGGGAGCTTCATAATAGGAGGCAAGAGGACCTTCCTATAAGTGTTCGTGACACAGACTAAAAGGGTTATGTGTGTGGCCACCATCAACAAGTAGGTCAAATGTTGGCTTGTTCATAGGGATTATTTTTCAAAAGACTAACACCAAGCCCTAGTTGCTCCTTGTATCAATGTGGATTGTAAAGGGTCATGATCTTTGGCATGTGAGCTCTAGCCTGTATTATAGCTTTTAATATAATGAAGAAGGTTTGAAAGTTAAAAATTTTCATGTGCACTAGTTGATTCGCCGATGTGTGTATATTTTACAGTATTAAAGTAGATATGTTGTGGCACTTGAGTGTGTTTGAATCAAAGATTCCAAGACCAAACCAAAATTCTCATGTGTCGTGAAAATTAAAAATATGCCTTGTTCACTTAAGAACTACCTATAAGTCATCCTATGCTACTCGTGTCCAATCTCAACTCATGCCACTTAACAAAGTTACCAATTCAAGGCTCACATTCATCCATGGTAGTAAAACAACTTAGCAACACAATTTACATATTTACATGACATATCACATGGAAAATCTTAAAATTTATTGGACACTATGTGGCACATGTTAGTATCCCCCTGCATTCCTACATTTATACCCCTAACACACACTACCAATCCCTCGACATACCCCGACACTCGAGCATGCCCTAGCACTAGCTAACATATAACCTTTTCACTCCTTCCTTAGCACACTGCAGAACTCACAAATATTACCAATCACACACTCTATTCTTTCATTTCCATGTGCATTTTGAACTATTTTTCCCTTGTGTTTCCATGGCACTCACTAACACCTCGGCATGAATTGACACACCAGAATTTGGCACATCTGCATGTTGGCTCCGGAACCTAGCATTCCTTGGAACTACCTAGCATACCTTATCACTCCCTCCTTAGCACACCTAGAACTCACTGACACTTCGACACATTCTTATTCATTTATTTCCATGCATTTCAAACTAGTGCTCCCTTGTGTTTCCCTAGCACTCCCACCACTTCCGGTATGCATTGACACACCGACACCCAACACATCTTGGTATATGTTTCCACTCTAAAGAAGACTTAAAAATTCCCCAACATACTCACCTCCTTAACACACTGAACTCAATCGACACTTCCCCGTCACAAATTGTTATTCATTTCCATGCATTAATTTGACCTACTTCTCCCTTTTGTCTCCTAAAACTTCCTAGCATACATTGGCACACTCGGAACCTAGCTATTGGATTTATGTCTTACACTAACATGCCAACTCAATTATGTGCCTTACCTCTTCGAATAGACTCCATTAGTAACCAAAGGATCATGTCTTCGGAGTCTTCAATGCCTAAAACTAACACAATACTCAAGAATTTGTTGTTATTCACTAAAGAAGGAGGCTAGTTGTGTTTGCATCCATTCCTTTAACAAATATTCCCATTGACCATGTGACATGACCTATTATCATCACATTAAAAATAGTCAGTAGTGAAGTAAAGGGCCAAGGTGCTCCTTACTCATGTTGCAAGGGGCAACACCCTATAATTCTAGTAGTTGCTATAAATAACCCACTTATCTAAATCATTTATAATTGCATTATAATATGGAAGGGTAGGTTCATACAAATTAGTGTGCTATCATGCCATGAGAAATTTTATGAAGGCTCTTTAACATAAAAATAATATTTCATTTCATTTTCACAAAAAGAAAACAATTCAACATGAACAACAATCAAAGAAGAATGAAACTCTATGGCCTATGGAAGATGTTTTTCTCAATAAGATTGCATTCCATATAATAATAGCAAGGGTCACTAGCAACATAAATATGTTGCCTGTGGGCATCTAGATTTGGATAGGGAAAAAACTAGAACACACGTTTTAGGGTTCTAACTCATCTACAATGGGAGCACAATGAGTTCTAAACTCTCAAGTATATTATACTCTGCTTACAAGTATAACCCCCATCATTAGTGATTATACAAAAAAGACTCTCTATGGCCTTACCATCAACTTTCATAGGGTTCACCAAGGTAGGAGACGTTTTTTTGACAAAATATTTTGTTCAAATAACCATCAAGACAAGGTTGAAATAAAGCCACGTGGAATATATATTAGGCTCATGTTTCATGAACATTATAGAACAACCCCATTTTCAATTTCACCACCAATATTTAGGTGATTGAGTTATTAACATAAAAATGAGATCAATTGAATCAATTTATAAACTTGTTACAATATAATATTATTAGAGTTAGCTAACATGTATGTAAGCTTGAACCACTACCATGGAAACTAAACTCCTTGGATGCTAATTTAGGTACAGAAAAACATTTATTTGAAATGAACAATGCTCAATGATATTAGTGGAAATAAAGTGATATTATTTTATCTAAAATTAAGTGAAAGTCGTGGGTAGCAAGTGATTTCTCCAAAATTCTAGTGGAAAGTGATAATATGAACCAAATTCAAATAAAATTTTCACCAAAACATCAGTTTTGAGAGTCTCCAAATTAAATAAAAATACCCTAAAACCCAATACTAAATGAATGGAAAGTATCTTGTACTTCTATCAAGATATAATTTTTTCTCAATTTGTATAGGATATATTTATCTTATAATAAAATGCATTTTATTCCATAAATTTTAATCAAAAATGTAATTAATCTTACTTTTACGTTATTGAAATGATGAATTTTATTTATATGTTTTATGGTTTCATTATCTGACAACATAATTTCGGGCTAACCTTAACCTAAAAGGCTAGGTAACTAATACCTTGGGGTCACATCAAAAACCCAAGTAACCAAGGGAAAAGACCAATTTCTCAAGCAAAATCTTAAATCTTTCATCTCAATTAAGTCATTTAAATTCCATCCCCGAGCAAACTCGTCCCCGGAAAAATGTCAATATACGTCTCCTCTATTTGCAAGAGATCGGTGTATAAACTACTTGTATGGGTTCTCATGTTATAATTCACCCAAAACACCTGCTACTTGTCCAAGTTTGAGCCATCTTTTTTGGCACAAGCCTTTATTTAGATGTCGCCGAGTCAACCGGTAACCTAGAAAATAAAGGAGGGGAAGATAGATTCATGAGGGTTACTGATGGGTAAACCCACAACCTTCCTACGATTGCTAATGCTAATATGTTGTACCATCCCACATAAGAGCTTCCACCACCGCACATTGAAGCTAGCTCTTTTACAGAGCAAATTCCGGTAAAGTCCCATAATTCCTCTTATTAAGGGGTCAAGGAAATAAATGGTAAAACGAAACTTCTTCGATTGGTCATCTATGAATGTTCATCACCGTAGCTTGGAATCGTCAGAGAAGAATTATCATCATCATCTTCAATGGATTCCTTGCTTCTCATCCCAAATCTTCGTTATACCCTTCCCAGAGTACTTCACATGCACCTCGAAGGTGCCCTCCTTTTCGCTCGCACTCATCCATGATTGTCTTCTTCCCTCATCTTGGCCACCTATTTCTTGGTGGTCTCCGGCTTCATCTACTATGTCATTGTTGAGCCACTAATCTTTTGCAGCACAAGATCCTCTTAGAGGAACATAAAACTAGTGGTCTTCTCTCATAAAGAGTGAACGAGAAATATATTATAAAAGGGATCTCTATCAGGGTTTATGTTCTTTGCCCGGTGGGGTGAGGATAATTTTGTTAGCTTGGCCTCGGGACAAACACAGAGCAAGGATCAAGGTCTCTTTTACGCTGGCCGTGGTTTTTATTTGGCAATCGCTTATATTACAAGTAAGTTAATCATTTGCATCAAAATTCCATCTTGTTTACGTTAATCGTGTTATAAATAGAAAATCTAGACGTTTTAGGTCCATTGCTAGTTTAGGCCACCAAAAAAACCATTTGTCGTGGCCCAAGCCATGAGTAGTACAACCTCCAAAGTAATATGTCGCTGACAAAAACCACTTTGAGACCAAACATCAAAACCATTATGTTCACGCAACTTGGAATGAGAACTCCATATATATATACCAATCAAGCCATAATACTCCAACTGGAGCAAGAAATAAAAGCAAATAAATATTCCACCTAAATATTTACATAAAAAGTAAAATCTAACAAAATGTTCAAAAAGGATGGAGAAATATAATCAGAAATTGATGATGCTTAGGGGAAAATAGAGCATCGATGTCTATAAAAGAGTCACTACCGAGTACTGACTGCCCCATTCATATGTTCCGTGACTCATATGAACCTCTATCTATATGATTGATCAAGAGTCCGGATGATCACTGATTTAGACTAAAGTCCCACTACGTAATCCCGGCCTTCCACTAGTTTCCTCCAATAGTTAAAACTAGTTTAACCGAAAACAACTTGAAATAATTGACCTTGATTACTACAAATTAGCAATCACACATGCTTAACCGAATTCCAACTCCTCTAGCTCCTCGAATTTACTAAGCTAAATTAGTGACAACATCCATGTCACCTTAGTTAATTTCCTCCAAGTTGTCCATTGTTGTGGAAACTGATTTTTCTCAATTTGACAATAAAAGTCAAATTGAGATTTTCTTGTCGCATTTCCAACAAGAGGTACTACTCTATATAATGTTTTCCCTCAACCAAGCATGGTAAAAAATGTGTTTTTTTGTTGTTGTTGATCGCTTTCCTTTGGACAAGAATTTTGGCACCCTATAAGAAGATTTTCAAAATAAAATCAACTCATAAGCTCTTTCTTGAGCATATTTGGTTCATTTTGGGTTGCCAAAGACCATATTTTCGATATATATTTTTTATTTCCTGATAGTAGGTTCCTCGCATTTTATGGTTCAACTTTGGTCCATGATGTACATCAAGCTTTACCAAATCCATTGCCTTCCATCCCTAGATTAATAAATAAAAAGTACTCGATATGATCATTGTAGATGTCCTTAGAGTATACAATTGTGAGGATCCACATACATATGTTGAAAGCCTTCCTTTAATTTCAAATGTAAATTATACATAGCTCTTCATCTTTCTATTACCCACAAGCCTTTTTAGGTGTTCTTTGGTGTCCCAAAAATTGACAAAATTGATGTAGCTATATTCATGGAATAAGACATGAAGATATCTCCCATACTTGGAACGAGGTGAGCAATGCAACCAATTTTTGAGGAATGTATATAAAAAATTCAATAATGATTTCATGATATTTTATAGAAAGTTTTCCATTCTGGCACAAGTATATACACAATCCATTCAGTTCCACATAATTTTTAGGTTGGGGACAAGTTATGGTTGCACTTGGAAAAAGAGAAATCGAAAACTCCCAAAAGAAGCTCATACCATTTTGATACGAGCCTTACACTATCACCAAGGCTATGGGTGAGAATTCATTTGAGGATAGTAATAGGATGATTTATATTACTAATCTTATATGTTAGGATGATTTATGCTTAATGGGTGCATGTCTAGAAAGAGTTCCTTTAAGAGAATGAAAAATATGATCGCACCATTACTTATATAAGTAATTGTGATACTTACTTCGAATGACATTAGGCAACTTCATGTAAGAGATTTTAAAAGTGACATTTTTAAGGTTTGTTTTATATCAATGTATGTGGACAATATGGTTTTTTTCCAAAGCATTTACACATGACTAAATTTTTTAAATAGTACATCACTCTTAAAATTATTTCTCTTACATGCTCCTAGGTTATAATTCAAAGCATCATAGGTACTAAAATTCATGAAACTCTTGTTTTTTTCTTAAATAACTAGCAAAACCCCCAAGGGTGCTACTCTAATATTCAAAATTTGCACTATTTTTAAGACTACTTCCTCTAATTGTTATTGTTCATCCATAAGTAAGCTGACTACAAGGTGGACTTGAACCATTATTAACACACTAGTGTAGTGTTACCTAATTGTGTTTAAGAAGTATATGTATACAAGGCCAACTTTGCTATCGTCTAATTCCATGCCCACTACTACGTTTTCATCCTCTCGTTGGCCTTTTAGGATATGGTTTCCCATTAGTTCATTTGATTCTTTTCTCATCCACAATCTCATCCTACATTGCATCCAACCTCCTACTTTGTAATCACATATCTTTCTCGTAACCCCACCTGCCAGGTTCATTAGACCTCCTTGAGGTGCCATGGATACTACTCTTTATTGAGCTATAATTTATCATCAACCCTTTGTTTCACAACCATCCGCTCGCCAACTCACCTTTCCCATTGAAATTTTCCAACTCTCTCATCCTCACTTCACTACTCTCTTCCTCGTTAATCTCATTTTGAACTCCTCATCGCCTTTCATTTTCCTCAGCTTACCCAGTTCAACCCACCACTCATTAATTATATCTACTCTCAAAACTTATTCAATTTTCTCTTAGCTTTTGTGTCCTCGCATCATTTAACTTTGATATCCTTATTTTCCAACCCCATTATAACCTATTAATTAATACAGTTATACACCACCATGATGAAAATGTCAATAAGAAATAAATTTTCCTTCGTTAACAACTTTGTAGGTTTGTATCTCGCTAACAAGTCTCTCAAACCCCTTCTCCTGGGCTTTTTTGAGTACAACTAGTAAAATTCATGGTATTTATGTTTTTCGAATATCAAATTTTTTCTATTTCCCCTCTCTATTTCCTCATAAGGTGGTCTTTCCTTGTGTGAAGGAGGGGAAGGGCGCATCCATGTTGTCGTAGGTCTGATCCGATACACTTGATCGAACTCAATAAATTGGATTTGATTGGACTCAAGAAATTGGATTCACAAGGCATAATCATGGTGATTTCATTTTACATATGGAATTTTCTGTTTGAACTCAAGAAATTGATTCCCAATGCCTCCAATCATTGCGACCATTTTTATTGCATGAATATCACTTAAAAAAACTCTCTGTGACCAGCCCAACGAGGCGCCCCGAGGGGTTGTATGTTCAAAATTTCATGGAGAAGACAAAGCTAAAGGAATGGGCGATAATATGTTGAAGATTCTGATTCTCCCTCTCGTTCATGAGCTATTCCTACAGAAAACATGCCATCTTGTAGTATAATCTAACATGCTCCGTTAATTTAAAATTTGATGCTGTCAAATGAAATGGTAATTATTCTAAACGTTTTAGCGATTTTTAAGAACATTGGGATAACTATCACCAACCAATGAATTGATACCGATTAGGAAAGAATTTATGACATTTTAAACCTCGCGATTACGACCGAGATGTCACCGGTGTGGGTGCTTCCGCTACTTTGTCATTCTAATAATGAATTGGGATTCACTAACCGCAACATAGAATGTCTCTCAAGAAGTGTTGGACGATCTACGAAGAAGGGAAAAAGACATGAGGCTACATTGTGATAAAGGTATTCATTTTAAACCCGTACTCATAAAACAAAAGGAAATTGGGGTGATAGAGGCTTTTCTAATCCATGACTATCAACTCGTTTAGATCAAATGTGATATCTATTTCTAAATTTGCGTATAGTCATATTAAAAACTTTGGGGAATGGTCAAGCCATATGCAACATGTTATGAAAAAAATATAAATTGGGGTGATTGGGAGCTTTTTCACTTTCGATCGTTAAAAATAAATTTCTACCAGGTATCTAAATTTGAAGAGTTTGGCTTGAACCGGCTTTGGCTCATGGTTTTTTAGATGAAATACAGATAATCGAGATAACATCATATGAGCTCATATACAATACAAATTATATATGTTGAATAAAAATAGTTTGGACTTTGGACCTATAGAATTGGTTGCAAATTGGATGCAAATATGTTTTACCTTTCGCTAGTTGTTTTGAAGAAAATTATTCATATTGATAATATCCTCTGTAATAATATGCATGAACCGAATTCCTTTGTATGCAAGTTTAAACCTTTTTGATCCGTCCATTAAATAGTTAGAAAAGCTATAGTTTTAAAACAAAGAAGCTGTCTAGTTAGTCTAGATACTAGAACATGCAATTTCCATTGTAAGAGATGGCAAGTCTTCATGATGAGTCATATTTACTATTGAACTTTGCACTTTAATGGATACACTATTCTAAAATTAAAACTGTATTGCTATGTAAGTAGAGTTGTGGGCTTGTTTCTTAGTTGCAATCAATATTCAGTCATGTTGTTGTAATTACTACTTGAGATGAAATATTTCCTTTGACAATGACATTCATGGAATTCAATATAAATTTTTAAAAAGTAATCGAATATGGGAAGTACAGAAGTTATCAGAAAACTTTAAAGAAAAAAAAATGACCATTCTTTTGGAAATGGATCGTGACAATGCATGTGTGAATGTTTAAAATGAGAAAAATGGCACAATAATTAGGTGAGGTCATAAGGACTTGGGAGATGTTTGAAATGTAAATTTGGCCACTTCTTTTGTGTTAGTATGCCTCGTATGTGATTGACGCATGATTGACCTAATCGATGGAAGGAAAGTGAAAATTTTCTAAAGGCGCTATATGGATATAGATTATTATATATAGGGAAGGACTTCATTTTCTCGTGTCTCTGTACCGGAACGTGTGTCCGATTTCATAGGAAAAAATAAATCTAAAGGTAAGATATTTGTCATTATCTAGTGATTCAATTGGAGTGAGGCATGACTTTAGATCATTGATTCAATAATTTGCATTATGCTAGTTCAGATATTCGTAACATGCCCTTCCATTGTAAGAGATGGCAAGTCTTCATGATGAGTCATATTTACCATTTAACTTGCACTTTAATGGATGTGCACTATTCTAAAATGCAAATTGTGCAATGCTAAGTAGAGTTGATTTGTTTTTAGTTGCGATCAATATGCGCTCATGTTGTTGTCCTATAGTACTTGAGATGAACATTGCTTGGACAATGAAATTCGTGGGAATTAACATAAATTGAAAAAGTAATCCGAATATGCAATGCAGTTATTGGGAAAAATTCAAAGAAATGACCATTATTTTAGAAATGGATCAGACAATGCATGTGAATGTTTATAATGAAAAAAATGGTACAATAATCATGTGAGGGCTTGTTCAGACTTGGAGATGTTTCGAAATGCAAATTTTGGGCTTCACTCGCTTGTGTTAGTATGCCTCGTATGTGATTGGAGGCATGATTGACCTAATCTATGGAAAGGAAAGTGGAAATTTTCGTTACATGAGTATGGATATAGTTTCTTATGTTATAGGGAAGGACTTCATTTTCCTTTACCCGTGTGCCCGGAAACGTGTGTCCGATTTCATAGGAAAAATAAAATATTAAAGGTAAGACTCTTGTCATTATCTAGTGATTGAATTGGAGTGAGGTACACGAAGATCCGTGATTCAATACCTTACATTATAAGTTAGTATAGATATTAGAACATGCAATTTCCATTGTAAGAGATGGCAAGTCTTTCATGATGAGTCATATTTACTATTGAACTTGCACTTTAATGGGATGTGCACTATTCTAAAATGCAAATTGTGCAATGCTATGTAAGTAGAGTTGGATTTGTTTCTTAGTTGCAATCAATATGTAATGTTGTTGTCCTATAATACTTGAGATGAAAATTTAGACAATGGCATTTGTGGAATTCAATATAAATTGACAAAGTAATTGAATATGCAATAGAGTTATTTTCTATGGAAAACTTCAAAGAAAAAATGACTATTATTTTAGAAATGGATCGACAATGCATGTGTGAATGTTTATAATGAAAAAAATGGTACGAATCAGTTGTGAGGGCTTGTTCGTAGACTTGGGAGATGTTTGAAATGTAAATTTTGGGCTTCACTCAGCTTTTTGTGTTAGTATGCTCCGTATGTGATTGAGGCATGATTGACCTAATCTATGGAAAGGAAAGTGGAAAATTTTCAAGTTACGCTTATATGGATATAGTTTCTTGCGTTATAGGGAAGGAATTCATTTTCCTTTATCTCGTGCCTAGAACGCAGTATTTGATTTCATGGGAAAAATCAAATCTTAAAGGCAAGACCGTTGTCATTATCTAGTTATTCAATTGAGTGAGGCATGACTTAAGATCAATGATTCAATAATTTGCATTATAAGTTGGGAAAACTTGGAATGAATCAACAACAAATCAATAATTAGGAGAATAAATTAGGAAAAGTTTGATAGTTCCTAATTTTCAGTTAAATATTTTTCATACCGATTTGCAAGCTTCTTTACCTTATAGTATTCTTTTTTTTTGTTTGTCCACGGATGCCTATATTATTAATATGTTTAGTTTTTCTTGATTTCCGTGTTGGGATTGTAACATGATTGCTACTATCATAACTCTTAATTCCCTTGCATTGGATGGCTGGCTTTGGATTGAAATGTAGTGAAATAAGAAAATTATCAAAGAATTCCAAGAAAATGGAAATTTGTATTACAAATGTGTTGCATATCGTGGAGAGTGCTACTGTGTTTGCCTCCTCGGTCACATCGTTATGTAGATCATTAATTCAAGAGGTTTTTTTGGTTGCATTCAATTACATATATGTTTCATACTTTTTGGAGAATGTGCCAATGATCTTGTGATGTTGTTCAAGAGCTATTGAGGAGGAGGGATGAAAACAGAGTAGAGCAAAGAAGACTCAAACTCAGCTACCGTTGGACTCCATTCACAACAAGAAATGATACGCCTTTGCCGTTAATCATATGATGATGAATACCTCATCCATTCAGCCAAAAGATTCCAATCAGATCCAAGGATTTAGTTGAAAAGACATTTAAATGTGGAAACGATGAAATGATGAAACCAAAGGAATATGGAAAAAAGGCTCAAAAAATGCATTAGTAAATAAAAAAATTGTTAATAAGAAAGGATTACAAGTCTACCAAATGGTAAAATAGGGGCATTGAATAATATTTTGCATATATTTCTACTCGAGATGAAAGTAGAAGAGAATTAAACACCAAGTCGTGACCAAAATGGTTTGATATATGTAAACAACGAAGAGGAGTGGTCTAAAAAATAAGATGGGAATAAATTATATTCTCCTCCCAAAACAACAAGTTCAAATAAAGATGGACATCAAAGGGAGGCCGATGACACGATTTTTGAAAGAAACATAGTTGAAAGTGGTTTAATTAGTGGCAAAAATAATACCAAAGTTCATTAAAGTAAAAGAAGTTCCAAGTCATCTCACAAATAAATACATGAGAAAGTGGATACACAACCGAAATGTTTTCTAGCAAGTCCGAGAGCGTAAAGAGGACAAATATTATTATATATCTCCGAAGAAGAGATAAGAACAATAAAGATACATGGAAATCATCCTAATCGTTCAACATCAAAGGCTCATAGTAGTCATGAAATGGTGGTTCAAAGAAAGTTCACAAGGTGGGTATCTAATCGTGTACTAATTTGATAGGACATATTAGTACATGTATATTCTTTAATTGCAATTGTTTGCTTCAAAGTTGAGTCTGCTTTTAGAAGAAAGAATGTGAATTATGGTTCACCCACAATAGAAGTGGTCTTCCATGGCACTGAAATATTGATAGCTATAGGAAAACCGATATCTCCGTGTTGTGGTTATGAGAAGCATCAAGCAGATGCATATGAATAATTAGCCCTATTAGCTTATTGTTATAATTTTGAACATTTTTGTTGGAAAATGAATATTGCAAGGAAAGAAATCATGATCTCTCTCATCGCCGAATGACTTCCTAGGTTCGTTGTGGGATTAGAGATGAGAAAGTTAGGTTCTCAGAATATTGAAACTAAATTAGGCCGGACTGAAAATTTGCGGCATTTTGTGGAGGTTAGACCATCTAGCATCGATATTTCGTAGAACCTATTTTAGCTTTATCCTCACCTTTTTACACATTATTTTTTATAAGATGAGAGTTTGGACTATTGGAATTGGAATTACTCCAATGTAGATGAGGGAAGTTTTGAATTATTTTGTTGAAAATGCCACATATATGATATATACGTACATATCAAGGGTACATAGGGAGATGTATGCTCACTTAGATAATTATTCCCATGAGCCAAAATGGGTCGAATAGAGCCTCACGACATGAGCAAGAAAGGGGAATCCCGTTTGCTTCATTGTTATTAGAACCGAACTAGTGGACCCGAAACTAGAAACCGTGTCAACTAAAAACTGTATGACCGAAAAATATATAAAATATTCAAATTTTGATTAAAAATAAATATCCAGTGTACATCCATATGAATCCAAACCATTATACAAAAATATGAAAATTCTCTCATGTATATAGCTATTAAGGATGCATATAATCAAAATAGAGTGCTATACAACTATATCTCTGAACCAAAATAGTAAAAACCAAAATAGTTTTTCTCAAGGATTTCACCATGCCTCTCGATTCTTAGCTTTTCCTGCCAATGCAAGCTTCTAGTTTCAAACTTGTTTGACTCCGTCTCTAGTTCTTTTTTGTTTCTAAGATTAACTTTCTCCACTGAATATTTTTCCCTTATTTGCCTCAAGACACTTTCATCAATCATAGAAAGTATAGATAGATGCCTCCCCGCCTCTTCTTTAAGATATTGCCTCAAATGATCCGTCCCCGTGCCTTCACAAATCGATCAAGCCTTTCTTATGTTTTTACAACTCGATGCTATATGCTCTATTAGAAAAATGAAGGGTGACATTGCATCGCCTCTTGTTGCAGATGGTATTGAAGAATTAACTTGTTCATCGTCAAATGCCGCACGGAGATCAGCTTGATACAAAGCACCCATTGAGTGTGGTACATTCTGGTCCCAGCTTGGGGCTTGGCCGATAAGTTGCTGTACAAATTTATTAACAAGGGTCTTAGATGTTGTAAAGCAATATCCACAACCTCCCTTGGTCTCTTTCACGATGGAGGGTCCTTCCGGGCATATGGAACATTGCTCCATTCTACCGACCATGCAATGTAATTAGGCACTCGCATTGATATTTAGAAGAGCATAAAATATAATGCATTCATGTTATATGGATTTTGAGCAGGACAAACCTTATGGAATGGAAATCCTTACAAGAACACTTTCCAGAGATTAGTTCAACACTTTAAGCCTAAAGGTTCCCAAAGCTTTGAAACCACTGCCACCCATTAAATTCCGGCAGGATTCTCAAAAGAAGAGGTTTCACTAATGGAAGCATCGAAAAACGAGAAAGAGACAAATGTAAACCTTATTCTTATGATATTTATTTTATTTTCAAACTACCCCCTCCAAACTCATGATTTTACAATATTTTCTACTAGAGTTAAGGAGGAAGCAAACAAATGGTAAGCGAACAATGAAGGATGTAGCAAACAAAGGGGAGGCAAATAGTTTCTAATATCACTACATTATATATTATGCATCTACAAATTTGATTCTAATTTCTGTTCATTGTTTCCGTGTATCGTTAATTGAATTTGTAGGATTAAAAGTATGATATTTAATCAATATTTAGAAGGGTGATACTAATATGCATTGATGAATCTTAAGGAAATGTGTATGAAGATATGGTGCAGATACTTTGCAGCAAGAGCTTTGCTAAAGCAGTGTCCTTGTATGAATCTAAAACCATCCAACCTTCTTTTGGATGCAAGAGTGAGTAGTGTAGTTCTAATTTTTGTCTTTCAAAATTTTTGAAGAAACCTCAATGCAAATACCTTCTCTCAACCCCCGGAGGATGATGTGACAAGGACACATTCATGTGTGGAGTGTACTATGTTGAACTTCATTACACAACCCTGCAGCTTGGGAACCACTCAAGAAGTCTTCTTTGAACATTTTTTTTGGGACAATGGAAATGTAATTTATTTTGAATCTCATGCTCGGAGTTTTGGTTGCACTTGCTGAGATGTGCACTGAGAAATTCCTAGTTATATTTGTATACCCTTGTGTTTTTATTTGAGAAGTCCAATCTTTCAATTTCTTTTCTTCCGTAATGTGAAAACATGGTACCCTATATGAAACACACTTGCTAGATATTTAATGAGATTTTTTCATGGTGTGGAATAACCTAAGTCTTCGTGAGGAGATCTAGGGCTGTTGTCAAGGCTCAAAGGTAGCCACCTAAATATGCTAGTGTTGTTGGTGTTGGAATCCCAAGAGAGATGTGGAAGATTATTGTGAATGTTAACAATTTAAGCTTTCAAAGAGACCCAATTTTCATGCAATGTTTCCTATATTTTACAATTATCATGTGAGATTCCTCTTTAGCCCTCCCGCAAGTCTAGACAATTAAGAATATAGTGGTGCTTTATGTTTCTATTTGAAACATAAGGCTTTCTTTGATTAGTTTAATTTTAACTTATGGTATATTTTCTTGATGCAACTGATGTGAAGCGTATTTAGTATGTACATATGTAGTTTTCTCACGTATTTGTTATTTCCTATGTTGCTTGCTAGTTACTATACCGGCTAAGATGGCATAATTAAAAATGCTTGTGACTTTCACCATAGAATGTGGAAAATGAGTCAAGTATGACTTTCCATCAATGTTAAACAAAATAAGTATATTAGTTAGGTGAAGAACATTTCTTCCATAAATATGATTAACATTAACGATGACCAAATTTTACTGGATATTGTACTATTTTTGTCATGTCTGATTTATAATCGTAAAAAACTTTACTCTTTGGAAGAGGCATACTTATTTTGTCAAAAAAACTTAATTGTAAATAAGACGTCATTATTTTCCATTGAGTCAGAGCTTCAGATAATCGAAATTCATAATTTTTTTGTGGGTAAAAACTCATAGATTTCATGGTTGCTCATGGCAAGATCCATCAAAAGATTCCGAGATTACATGTGGATAGAGCCATTCTTCATCTATATTGAAATTTGTACAGGATACTAAAATTTTATTCATCATAAGTCTTAGAAGGGGATGGAAGGTGTTAGGTGGTTTTCCTTTTACTCTTCAAATTTTTTTTTGTTTTCATGAATTTTTGTTCCTCAATTTATATGGCTATAGTTTTATCTTTGACAAGAAATGAATTTCATTTATGCTATGTAGAGATTTAATTGGCAAGAGCTTCATCCTGAAAGACCGGAAACTCAGCTTGGCCCCCTAACAATGCTACACACCCTTCTCGTAGAGTGTACTTGGGCCGATCCAATCTACTCCTCTAGGCTAGAAACACTCGAGCTCCAAATACAGTTAGCAACAACTTCAGACATCGTAGTGTTGCACTTCGGCATCATCCTTCATCCAACCTTCAACTACTCTTCATCCTTCAATATATATTGTCTGTGTGATACTTTGGGTAGCCAATCTCATCGCCCTCAAACAACCCTATGACACCCAACCATCCACTCCATGGAATCACACCACTTGAAGTGCTCTTGGCACTCTTTTCCACTTCAATCGCTTGGCGTCCATAGTCAACATCCAAACTATCTGATCCGGTCACTCTTTGACCCAAAACACCTCCATAAACACCGATGCTACAATATCGTAGTACCGTTGTCCTCGTTAGGAACTTTGCAGCCGCACTAACCACTAACTAGCCATTGGACAACCCGCTTCCTAGCTACGGCCTAGGCAAGATGAGGTGCCCTATGTATGTGTTGACACATAATCCTATGGGTTATGTGGATATTTAATATTATATAATAAATAATATTAGGAAATATGAAGGCCAAGAGTCATTAGAGATGAATCCTAATAGCCTCACCTCCATGTATAAATACATGTTCAATCTTCATTCAATAACACATTCGATTTGAGGAGTTACCTGGTTTGACATGGTATTAGAGCCGGCCCCACTATTGGCATTTTTGCTTGTGGTGTAACTCCCTCATTCCTTTGCTACCAGTTTTTTTTGTATATTTCGTCGTCTCCATTAAATTGATGCTATATACGTTTATTCTCGCATTTTTTTTATCTCTCGCATTTAAATTTCTCCGACATTTGGCAGCCCCGCAACTCCCGAAGATTTAATTTCAAGTAGCTCTCTCGAAATACTACAAATTGCAACCCCCCCGCACACACCCCGCAAATTCGGTTATTAAAGTCCCTAATTTTAAAATCACTCTTACGCAACCCCGTGCATTCGCCCTCATTTCTCCCTCACCTACCCAACGCACCACCATTTACCTCTCCCTCACCGCGGTCCTCACCTCTCCCTAAGCTACGCCTCCTCTCTCTTTACAAACAGTCTCTCCTCTACAAATGGGCCGCTCGTCGATTTATGTCAGCATACGTCCCAAGCTATTCCATATTCATAATAAAAAAGACCCTTCCAAGGTTTTCATACATATTCATACGCTACAAACATAAATACATACATACATCCGCCTACCGAACATATTCCCACGCCGACATATCTCCACACTGTGTGGTATTCCCCGGCCTTTTGGCTCCTATCTCCTGGGGCCGTTGTCCTATTTTATACTCACTGCCTATATAATACGCCCTCCACATTTTGTCGATTAAAACGCCACCCATCCGCCCATCGATATCTCCATCGCACTCCGCAATACGAAAGATTGTCTCCGCATTATTAACCGCCTTTTAATACAACTCTTATATATAACTGGTTTACATCACTTCAACGATGGTATACTACCAACACCATAACACCACTCCATTATTCATATATATCTGCCACCGCTATATACATCTCTTCCAAAGAATACGTCACACAATATACATCATATCGCCCTCCACTATATAATACCACTATCCCACTATATAGCACCCTCTATCATATAATAGCGTTGTCATATATATCTCCCACCGCTATATACATCTCCTATACGCTGTCACACAATATATATATCGCCTCACACTTACACATAGTCATTTATAATCAATACCGCCCCCTCCCTCCACTTTTTTTCAATACCATTCATTCATAAAACCTCCTTTTTTCCACATTTTCAATATAGACTTCATATATTTTTTTTTTCCAAAAATATATATATATATATATATATATATATATATATATATATATATATATATATATATATATTTTGGTGCAAGATTCAAACTTGTTTTTAGTGAAAGAGTTTTGTCTCCTTTAATTGTGAAAATTTTCAAAATTGAAGATATTCTAGCAAAATGTTTCATCTTCAAAAGAATTTTTTTCCACAAACTAATGCATTCTTCATATCTATCGTTGGGGTGGTTCCCTCCGGGAAAAGAGAACTATCTTGAATGGTCTCGGAAGATTAAACACACACTCATTTTTAATGAACTCGTGGAAAGGAATCAGAAGGACAAGAAGGAAATCCACCAAATAGCCCACTTCGCACAAAGAGCTCGCCATTTGGGAAAACAAGAATCTGCAAGGCCTATGCCTGATTGCGCCTTTCGTGAATGAAGAGGTGAGTCACCATATTTCATCATTCTCAAATGTCCGTGATGCATTGAGCAAGCTAAAAGAATTTATGACTCATATTCGTAACTAGAGATTGTTCAATTGATGATTAAGTCAGTTTCGCTGAAATGAAGAATGATGATCCCCTTGCTTTAGCCTTGGGTTACATCTACTTCACACATGATATTGACATCACTGGTAAAAATTGATATATCTCATAGCATATGTTAAGGCATTATATCCAATTTACCTACATTATCTTGAGTCTTTGCAAGCAAGTGGGAACCTTGAGCATATCACCTTTGATACACTTGAGAAAAATTCTGCGTAAAGAGAGAAAGATTTCAGAAGATGACAATCCCTTCAGATTCTCAAGAGGCCGCATACTTGGCACATAGAGAAAATATTCATGCTCCGCATTCATCCGTGAGAAGAGGTAAGGCAGGAAGAGGAAAAATAAACTTCATAGAAACAAGTGCATAACCAAAAACTAATCATTGCACACGTTGCAATAAAGATGGACATGATGTGCATCCAAAAATGCGTAACACCTTTGGGAGAAAATTGAGCAAAGAAAGAAATCAAGAAAAAGGTAAAACTAATGACAAAGACAAATGTAAAGCACCTCGAATCCGCTCATTATGTTCTAGCACATTGTAACAATGGAGTAACCGAAGACTTGTTTGATGTTTCATTTACTTCATGGAGAGATGATTGGTTGCTAGATCTAGAAGCAACATGTCACATGACATTTAGAAAATATTTTTTTGAAGAATTCATCGACAAAGTTGATGGAGCAAAGATATTTTGCGTATAAATCCAAACTCAAGCCATCGTGTTTTGGTACAACAAGCTTAAACTCATTTCGGTCTTCCGCATCATATTTCACATGAGGTTCCTATACCTCCCCGAGTTGAGGAGAAACTTGTTGTCCCCGGGTCCAAATCCGCCACAAGGACACTCCATTCACTTGTTTTATTGCAAGGTAGAGGTCAAAAAAGCATCAGATCACTCACTTGTCATGGGAGGGAATAGAAGAAGGGAGACTATTGAAGCTGAAAGGTTCATCTCGCTTCATGCTCAAAACTTTGCATTTAGTTCACATCATGATGAAGGTACATTCCCATCAAGTCTTTTATGGCATGCTATATTTGGACACTTAAACTATGAAAGACTTCATTTTTTGAATAAAAATGGTGTTAATGGACTCACAATTCCTAGAAAACCTAAGGAATGTGATGCTTGTATTCTAGGAAAGCATAGCAAATGTACCATTCTTCATGATTCACACCTGAGCACATAGAAAAATTGAGCTGTTCATTCAAACATTTATGTGGCCCTATGTCTATCGCTTTTGAAAATGGAAATAAATACATGATGACATTTATTGATGACTACACCATAATGTGTTGATTTACTTATTAAAGAACAAAACTGGATGCTTTTCAAACATTCAAGAATTTTCATGCATTGATTGAAAATCATGCACAAACACATATCGTTCACGCATCGATAATGGAAAAGAATACACTCCAAAGAATTTGAAAATTATCTTCGTCAACATGGAATCAAACATCAAACAACTGGTGTCATAATCCTACGTAACGCTATAGCTGAAAGAATGAATAGAATTATTTTAAATATGTTTCGCTCCATGTTATTTTCCAAGAATGTAAAATTGATGCTTTGGGTCTATATGGGCCTATGTGTTGTTTACATAAAGAATAGGTGTTCCTTCAAGTTCAATTAGAAACAAAACTCCTTTTGAAATGTGGCATGGCCACATTCCTTCGGTAAAGCATTTCAGGGTCTTTGGGTCCACCTGTTATGCCTTGATACCCAAGGGTCAAAGGAACAAACTTAGTGCTAGAAGTCGCAAATGTATCTTCTTGGGGTACTCCAATACCTCCAAAGAATATCATCTCTATGATGAAGCAAATAAGAAATTTGTAATAGCAAGAGATGTCATATTTCTTGAATCTTCCAAGAGTGACAAGGTTGTTGAGCGGCAACTTGATCGCCTGAATAGATTCACACATGCAAAGTCCTTCCAAGAATTTGATAATGTGATTCCACATCTTGAAGGGGGGATTCTGATATTGAATCAAACTGTGGAATCATGTCCTGAAGCACTCTCTCCCCCACATGAAGAAACAACCACGGATGACACATTGAATGATGTGATTGACATAATTGGGAGATTGAATCTTGAATCAATCCCAACTCAGTCAAATGACCAGCCTGGGCCATCTCAGAAAGGTCCTCCCAAATGGCTGACAAAGACACTGGAGAATGTTCATCCCGATGAGGTTGGAAAAACAGGAACAAGAAGTTCCACTCAACAAATCGAAGGTGATGTAGATAATTATGATTCCCCTGTTGATATGGATATTGCTTATAACTGTGAATTGAGTTTGTCTACAGATCATGAACCAACTTCTTTCAAAGAAGCCGCTTCTCATGATGAATGGAAAGAAGCGATGCAGAAGGAGTATGATGCCTTGATAAAGAATGGCACTTGGAAGCTGGTTGATCCGCCTTTGGGAATGAAACCAATTGGCTGTAAGTGGGTCTACAAGAACAAGTACAAAGCAGATGGCTCACTTGACAAGCACAAGGCCAGGCTTGTGGCAAAAGGATTCGCACAAAAAGAAGGAGTCGATTATGAAGAAAATTTTGCTCCCACAGCAAAATGGACCACCATCCGGACTCTCTTTGCCTTAGAAGCTCAGAATGGATGGAAATTCCATCAGATGGATGTAAAACAACTTTTTTGAATGGAGATCTAAAGGAGAAAGTTTATATGTCCCAGCCAGAAGGATTTTTTGTAAAGGGTCAAGAACACAAAGTTTGCAAACTTGTAAAATCCTTGTATGGCCTCAAGCAAGCACCACGAGCCTGGTATGAGAAATTAACCGAGCATCTTCTAAAACTTGACTTCAAACTTTTTGATCTTGATGATGCAACTTTTTTTGTTAAGAAAGTTGGAAAAACATTTGTATATCTTGTGGTATATGTAGATGATATTTTGGTAACAGGGAACAATGAGAGCTATATTGCATCCATAAAGAAAGAATTGAAGAAAGGTTTTGAAATGACTGATTTGGGTCATGTTCATTACTATCTGGGTATTGAAGTAATTCAACATCCTAAATTTATATTTCTTTCTCAAAAGAAGTACATTGGAGATCTCTTGAACAAGTTTGGCATGGATGAATGTAATCCCTTAACCACTCCAATGGAAAAAAACTTGAAGCTCACATCTATTGAAGGGAAGGAATTTGAGGATGCAACTAAGTATAGACAACTTATAGGAAGTCTTATCTACCTGACCACCACCAGACTTGACATTTCATTTGCTGTTGGAATCCTCTCAAGGTTCATGCAAAAACCTTGTGAAGGACATTAGTCTGCTGCAAAAAGAGTGTTAAGGTACTTGAAGGGGACTCAAGACTTTTGGACTCAAATATACACAGGTAGGCGACTTCAGCTTGATCGGATACTCTGATTCAGACTTTGATGGCGACAAAGAAACAGGGGTGTCTACTACAGGTTACACCATGAGTCTTGGATCAGGAGCTGTCTCATGGAGATCATGCAAACAATCAGTTCCAGCAGATTCCACGACCGAGGCAGAATATGTGGCAGCAGCTGAAGCAACAAAGGAAATTGTGTGGCTCCGGAAAATCCTGGAAGATTTGTAGATGAAACAAATGTACTCCACACCACTCATGATCGACAACACTTCTGCAATAAAGTTGGCCAAGAACCCAAAGTTCCATAATCGAACAAAGCACATCAATACAAAGTACCATCTAATTCGACATCATGTTCAGGCCAAAACCATCCATCTACATCATTGTTCCACAAATGAGCAAACTGCCGACATCTTCACCAAAGCACTTGGAAGAGAAAAGTTTGAAAAGTTCAGATCGATGCTTGGACTCACCAACATCCCTTCGGATTAAAGGGGGGAATGTTGACACCTAATCCTATGGGATGGGTGTGGATATGTAATTTTGTATAATAAATAATAGTAGGAAATCAGGAAGGCCAAGAGTCATTGGGAGATGAATCCCAATAGCCTCACCTCCATCTATAAATGCATGTACATTCTTCAGCTAATACACATTCTGATTTGAGGAGTTACCTCCTGGTTTGACACCAATGATGCCCAATACTACACTGCGGAGTCTGCTCCTAATTGAATTCTTTCTGATATCCAAGTCAACTTCAATACATGGCTTCCACAGGCTGTAATATCCGATCCAAAACCAATCATCAAATTGTGACCCAACACATACAAAACTTGACTCCAAGTCTGTTGTCACGTTTCTTTCATTTACTATTCTTGGTTAGGGCATTTTAGCAGGCTGCAACAACCCTCAACCAATCCCTGAACTACCCTCAAACAACCTTCAATCCCTGTGGCCTTCCTTAGAGTGATCCCTCTGCTTCCACACTGGAGATTAGGGCATGTTACAACCCCATACAGACCCATACAAGTGCTTTTCTGTGGTGGTATGGCCTGCAGCCTACCACACAACCTACTTGTCACTTATGTTCAACCCAAGCAAAGTTCTCTTGCCCTTTACAAATGCCACAATAGACCTACTGTTGTCCTTAACTAACTCGACCTCCTTGCAAGTGGGAACAAACTTCAAAGCAATTTTCAAAAGGTTCCTACATTGCTTCTTTTCCACACTGAAGTGTCCTCTCCCTGCGGCCCAATCTAAGGTAAGGAATTTGAGTTCCCTTTCTCCTCTAACGAGCTTTTCATATGTAATGTGTTGCACAAAATGGATGCCTTTAGGTCCTCCGCTTCACCTTCTATTTATACCAATATGAAGGGCTTCTAAAACGTCACTTTAGGGTTTCTACAACTGTCATATGTCAACTTTACACCAAGCCGACCTTGACACACATGTGTAAACCCCATAATTAATCTTCAAAAATTCATATCTCCACTTCTACAACTCAGAATTCAACAATTCTCGAAGCGTTGGATTCTCCTTTTCGTCCTCTATCGTCTCATGCCATCACATGTGGAAATGTGCTCCCGGAAATTCCCAAAAAACGATTTGGTGCAAAACCCCATACTTGTGTTCCAAGCCGACAAGTGACCCTTGTGGCGCTTTGCTGTCCAAACCCTGAACCCTAGGGCTTGGAGTACCTCCCAAGCTACACAAAAATCAACACTCCCTCTTAGTGAGGGAGGTACTTCCAAGACTAAGAAGTAACTCGTCATCATCATCACTGCTCGCAACACTTGCCCAACTCCTGGCGCTCACAATCACAACAATCCCTGTTCTGTGAACTACGCTTTCTCGGAAGTGTCGTTGTCATTGGAAGCATCCTGCTTCTTCTTCTTCTCCTGTTCGCTTTCCAGTCCCTCCATGATTCCTTCTTGGTAGATGTGGAATCACTTGTGCTCCCCACTGATCACGTGCTCTTCTTGGGCTGCAAAGTCTCCCTCTGAACCTGCAAGCTCCCACTAGAACTTGACTCCCTCTGAGTCTCTGGAACCTAGACCTTCTTCTCGGGAACTTGTACCTGCTCCTCTGAAGCCTGCACCTGCACTTGCACCTGATCCTGCTTCTATGGAACTTGCACCTGTTTCACCTTCTTCTTTCCATGATCCACAGGCTTGCCCGTCAACCTTTTGAGACCATGCTCTCTAACCTCGAGTACAATCCCATCAGACTTAGAGTTTCTGGGCTTGAGTCTTGCCTTCCCATCTTGGGACAAGACCTCAAACCCCTTCCTATTGATCATCAAGATGGATATCACGCTATATCTGAGTCTTGGTACAAACAGTACATCCTGGACCCACATCATACGTCCTGTCTCCATCCTGAATGGCACAACACCCAATTCTCAGATCTCCAATTGACTCTTATCGCCCAACACCATGTGCAACTTCGAGTCCCATTCAGTTAGGGTCTCAAAAACCTCCTGTGACCTTGTCATATGCTTCGTCGCACCACTGCCCATGTACCATCCATCCTCCTTGATAGTACCCTGTGAGAAATGAGAAATCATAACAAAGTCCTCCTCTTCCAATCTCTTGGAGTGATCATCTATCTCAGTTGAAGTGGCAACACCGTCAACCTTCTTTCCTTTCCTCTTCTCATCGTCTCCCTTC
Source organism: Pinus albicaulis (assembly GCA_034641835.2). Classification (NCBI taxonomy): domain Eukaryota; kingdom Viridiplantae; phylum Streptophyta; class Pinopsida; order Pinales; family Pinaceae; genus Pinus; species Pinus albicaulis. Next base: position 1,030,318,729 of record CM076572.1, on the reverse strand, counting down.
TTCATTGGACATCTCGACGAAAAATGACCCATCTCGCCACAGTTGAAACACTTGACTTTACTCAAGTCCTTCTTCGGCTTACCCTTCATTTGTGCTGCAAGTGCCACATGCTCATCTGCCCTCTTCGATGGATGAAGATCCTCGTCTCGCAACTCTTCTTGAATGAAGTTGTCCCACAGTTTATTCGAGTCTGGGAATTTCTCTCTGGCAACGATTCCTTTGATGAAGGGCTTTGATTCCTCGGTGAACCCTTAAGGCAATCCTCACTATATCTCCATCTGAAACTTTGACACCGACGATAACAAGCTCATCTCTGACCTGAGACAACCTCGTCGATACAAAGTCACTCCTTCACCCTCGATCATCTTGGTGGACTTCAACTTGTCCTCCAATACCAGTACCTGGTTTTCGTTCTTATTTTGGAATTTTTTTTGAAGAGCCATCCACATCTCATGTGCGGTGTTCTTCTCGGACAAATGAGGTATTAGGGCATCCTTCACACCATCTAGGATGATCAATCTCACCTTCGTATCCAAGTCTTCCCATATTTCTAGCTCCTTAGGGTCGGTTGGCTTTTTGATGACTTTCTCGGCAAAATCCCAGATCCTCTTGACTTGCAAGACCAATTTGATTCTTTCCTTCCAAGGACTATAGTTGAAAAACCCTTCCAACCTGTCCTCATACTGGAGACCTGCCTGCAACTTCGACATTGTAGTGAGCCCTTCACTTACAATGTGATCAACTCCCTCTCACGTTGTACTTCGCTGCGCACAACTTTGATTCACTGACTTCAAAATTAGCTTAGACACGCTCGGATTCCATTTTGAATTTCCACGATCTTGGGTCTAGGTTAGAGTCTTAAAATCACTGACGCTACCAAACCAAGAATCTCAACTAGAACTACTTTGTACAATGGAAAATATAAAGTAGTAAATCACACATGCACAAATATACACAATTTTTAACAAATTGTACAATATGTACAACCCCAATCTTCGTTGTATTAAGCCAAAATATGAATAATACAACAATCTAACTTGGAATCAGTCGAGTCAGCAGGTTTGTGACTGAACCGGCCAAGTCGGTGACCGAATCGGTTGGTTTAGTCGCAAATCGGCCTTCGGTCTGGTTTTTCTATTGAGCCGGTCTGGCCAGGGGGTTGGCTCAGTCGGCTTGGCCGAATCCGAGCTGGCTCGACCGTTTTTTAAAATAGTGATCAGATGTCTTCTAGCCATGAAACTTTGTGGAGAGGCTAGAATACATGAGATCTCCAAAACCTACAAATTGTTTCTGGAAATTCTACCTAGAAGTATCTCAATTAGATTATTAACCAATTTTACAATATTTCCTAAGTCTATTCTTAGGGAATATGGTTAATTAATCAATATTAATTGAGATAAGGTGAGAATCATTTAGAAACTTACATGGATCGACAAAGAATTAATTTGGGCCATCGATTATGTTTTAATATTGGCCATTGGTGCTCCAACATAAGATTATAAGAAGAAGTTGATGGGTAGATGGGGAACATGCTAGTGCAAATACTCAGTTGCCCATGTAGTTCGATTTTCTTAGTGGCAATGATTCAACAAATAAGATAGAGCCAGAGGTTGAGTAGTAGGTGGTAGAGGAGGGTAGCAGTATTCCAGGAGGAAGTTTTCTAGTTCCTAGAATAGGTAGTGAGAGGAAGGCTGAATTCCACAACCTCTGCGCAGAAAGTGATGCATAAGCTCCAGTGTGAGGCTAGGAAGTCAATCCCAGGGGCATAAATTAACGGTGGAGCGAGAAAATTCTCACTATAATTTTTTCCAGTATTTTCCCTAGATTAGATTGCCAGTAGAGCATCTAAATTATTGTACTCATAATTGCCGCTGAAGAATAATAATAAAACCCTCATCTGCTGCACTGGTTTTTCCGGGGACATTTGTCCAAAAATAATTGTGTTAAAAATCTTGTGTATGTGTTAGAATTTATCAGTTTCCAATATTTTATTTTCTGCAGTATTTTTATGGTGAAAATTGTCGTTGTGATTTTATTAAATGGCGGTCGTTTATTTGTAACAGATTATAAAATTTGGTTTGGTAGGTTTTGAACCACAACCAACCTGCCAACCACCGTTCAATCATAGCTTGTGCTAACCGTCCTGCCAGTCACCGGGTCTTTGTTTTATTCCCTAGCACATGAGTATTTAAATTCGTCATTTTTCATTCAAATGGAGGCTAGAACCACGATGAAAGCCACATAACCTCTCGCTACATAACCTCTAGGAGGAATATTCCTAGAATATTTTATGCATCTATCCGAGGAATCTAAAAGATTCGTTGAGGGACCAAGATTTACAGTGTCAGAACGGGGGCGAGTTTATACTCATTTTAAACAGAGTTTCGCAAGGATCACAATGGTGCAGTCGATTTTTGCATATGAGGAATCTAAAAGATTCCTTGAGGGACCAAGATTGACAGTGTCAGAATGGGGTCGACTTTATACTCATTTTAACCAGAACTTCACAAGGATCACTATGGTGCAGTCGATTTTTGCATCTGAGAAATAAATTTAAGGGGTCATGGCAAAACTTGCCTTTTCCATTAATTGCTAGGCATGAAGTTTGAGACAACAATGCACCTTTCAGAAGTAGGTCATGCTTATAGTCAAAAGTCTCAGGAGGACGAGACAAACCTACTAGTGCTATGATTGTTGTGTTTTCAGCAATCAAATTTCAAGTCACTCTTAGGATTGGAGGTATAATGATATATTTTGCTATGTACTTGCCTTTATTTTTGATGAGATGAATGAAGCGACCTGCCCACTATTATGCATTGTCTTATGATCTCCTTTATGTTGCTTCGTCTTTAAATATTTGCACATATGGATTTTACATATTCTTTCATGCAATTCTGCTAACATCAATCGAAGAAAAGATCTTGGATAATGCTAGTAAATCAAAGATTCCGGATCAATGACAAAATGCTCAGAAGTAGGAAAAATCAATTAAATTGCTTCGCTTTTAAGATGTAAAGAAATTTCACCATCAACTCGTACAAATATTGAACCTTGCCATTTTCCTGGGATAGGAGTTACTGTTTAGAAAGGCAATTCCATGCCACCTAATGAACTAGATAGATGTTTGTCCAACATTTTTGCATTCTACAGAAGAATGGCTTGGAGGTCTTGTTGCAAATGAAGTATTATTTTCTAAAAATTCCCCTCCGGAGAAGAATTCAGATATCGGACAAAATGGAAATGATGCAGCCTCCCAACTGTGAAAATTCCGTAAATCTAGAATCCTATTGCAACAACTGGAAGATATTCACCTAATTGTTAATTTTAACTTAACAATTTATTTGTAGTTTCCTACAACAAACACTGAATACATCACACTGCAACCTTCACAAATAAACTGCGGAAAAAAAATACAAGTGTGGGAACAAAATTTAACAAGAATACATCACACACACATCTAACGCAATTAGTTTTGGACCGATGTCCCTGGAAAAACCCAATGCGGGAAAAATGGTGCCGCAACTGAGGGTTTATATTATTATGCAATAATTATTTATGAGTACAAGTCTATGATTGACAGATCTGTCAAATCACGCAGAGAAATTGACAAGAAAGATCTTGTGAGACAAACCTCACTCTTCCATGGGAACCCGACCTTGATCAACACCCAAAACGGACTGCCCTACACTGCCTCTGCGCATCTCTCCGTCACATCTACGACTGCCCTCTGTCTCTGCGCTGGTCTCTCTGCTCGCTGGAAACTAAGGCCTTTTGGCCTCCAGAAAATCTCTCTGGAATCTGGCATTGGCCCAACACTGTCTCCTCAGCAAAAATACGACTTCCCTTCAGGCTCTACACAGTGACTGCGTAAGCTCTGCGTCATTGGCTTTGCGTTGCCTCCTCTGCTATGCACTCTTCGGATCAGGAATGCCTCCAACCAGAGTTACTGCCCCTCTCTGCAAAAGATCTCTTGATTGAAGTTTTTCCCTGAGCACTGTTCACTAAAGAAATCTATCTCTTGATCCTTACTTCGCCAAATGTGGTTTCCAAATGACCCTACAAGCCATTCTTATAGTCTTCCCATTGAAACTTCAGCGTCCCAAATTAGATCTCTAATCAATCGCTAAGATTAACTTTTGACTTGATCCGCCTTTTTTAGAACATTCACACCCATATTCTATTAATTCAATTTAATTATTTTATTTTACTAAGTTTAGACTTAGGGTCCCTTAAAAAATAATTAATTATTTTAATAAAATACAATCCGGGTGGAATTTCCCCAAACGTTTTATGGGTTATCTAGAATACATGTGTCTAAGTTTCTTTGCAAATTTTGAGACTTGGAGCACATCCGATGCTACCCCAAATCAACACCAACTCATATTGAAAACAAAAGATTCAATTGATTTAGGATCTCCTCTAACATAGGCTTTTGAAGAAAATGGAAACACCCAAATTGATGATGGTTCTAATGATTTTTCTGTTACAAATATGGATAATTCCTATATTAACGTGAGTGATCGTGCCTCCATAGTTAAGAGTACCTCTGTTCTTGATTTTCCTATACAGAGAGAAAGTTCAGATCTTTATGTGTCAATGGGTACCTGCCTATCACTTGTAAGTTGTAGACATATATGATAATAAGTGTATTCATGAAACTTCATTTGTTCCTTCCATGGATATTCGAAACACCATGTTCTAAAAGAGTCTTCAATTCGAGCTTCAGAGCATTATTTCAAATGATCAATGGAAACAATATTCTTCAACTTAGGAAACATTTCTTGAATCAAACTTAGTCTCATGGATTGATACTCAATGTAGTAAAAGGCATGTTAATGTACTAGTTAAATCAATGACATTTTCTCTCCAGCTACAATGTGAAAAACCAATCATAAAAGGAAGTTCAATGCATGCACCAAGAAACTATGTGAATAGAGAAACTTAGAGTTTCAGTTTCACTGGCCATATTGTTCAATACAAACTAGAGAATCTTCCTTTGCAAATTATGGCTGCAAAGTTTGTGGGAAAATGACAGTTAGCCCTGTAGGGTGGTTAAACCCTACAATAAAACATCTTGAAACATATCTAGCCGGAAGCTGCTCTCATGGATGTTTGGAAGTGCTTGGATTGCATTCTTTAGATGAAATTACTAGTGTTTGGAGCCTAGAAAGAGCCAACTTGAAATTAGTTAAAAAAAATCATCATCTATGGCCATCTCCTAGATAATTTCAGCCCAAATAAAAAAAATTAATCAAGGAATTAATGCCATGCAAACATTCGTTGAATATGGATTTAGAAAATGGGGTCTTTAGAAAGCTGCTCTCACTATTCTTAAAAAGAAGTGGCAGTTCTATTACTCGGGAACATGAACCAGATCTTGAAAGGCTACCTATTGCTATACTATAGACGGAGCATAGTCATCCAAGTGCATCAACTTCACCTACTCATCCTTTGATTTCATAGGGTCTTCTTTACTATTCATTCAAGGATGGATTTCCATATTATAACTTTTCTTTGAATGAGTTCGAAAAGGCTTTTGTAGCCAAAAAGTGGAAAGTCAACAACCGTGGCAGAGAAGGTTTTGACTGGTTGTACACATGCCATTCTGGTCCAGATAATAAGACAATTTTAAATCTTAAAAAAAGACAAGAATAAATGGGTGGCCTCAAAGGACGAGCATGTTCTTGTTCTTGTGGGACACATGATAGTCACCAGTTCAATTTTGATAGGTTAGAAATTGTTGTGGAAACTAAATTGTTTCTATTTGGTATAAAAATTGAACATATCAAAGAGAGACCTGCAAGGCAAACATGTTCAACAAAGGATAAAATTCTTGTCCCTGATCAGTCAGACCATACGAGTATTCCAAACGGAATTTGTGGCGATTCATGCTCTACATCAATAACATCCTCTAGTCCAATTTCCAGCGATACTAGTTAGTTTTTTCCAAAGCTATTTGGCCTCACCTAAACAGGCCATCAAGAACAAAATGTCAGACTTAAGAATGAATCAACCTTCACAACATAGACAGAGTGAATTTTTTCATTCCATTCTTATATCTCGATCTGTAGATGGAAATGCAGTTTGTGTGCAGAACTGGGATAGTTGGGGTATCTCAGATGGCAAGCTTTTTCTATCTCAGCCATTTTCTCCTCATTTGGAATTAACAGCTACAGTGATCACATACACAAATTGTGAACAATGGAATTGGAAAAGACGTTTCAATGATTCCAGGGGAATGGGGCCTGAAAATTTCTTGACGAAAGCCTTCATAATTCAAAGTCAATACATTCACATTATCAATATGACTTTTGCAAATCAGAATGCAACAATAATCCCGCAATGAGCCTACCCCAATTTCAGCATGGTGTGCTTTTGATGGCTGTCTCTAGGTGAAGGACTTTGAATCTGTCACTTAAATTGTAAAAGGCAATGCAAAAGTATAATGGCTCTAGTGCCAACGGACATACATGGTTTGCCCGAAATTAAATCAAGTGGACCTCCTCCTCTCATTGAAAGGTGGAGACTCGGTAGCAGGTGTGATTGTGGTGGATGGGATATGGGTTGTGCAATCACCTTCATTCACAATCAAAAACAAAGAAGGAACAACGACTTAAATGAGACCAAGTCAAAGGCAAAGGATTGCTATTCATTATATGTGCTTTCTAAGGTATCATATCTGGGTCCTCGAAATTGAAAATTTTAATTTCAATTTATGTAGTGTGTCACAGTGCTATGTTATGGTTCTTCAACATCCTTATCCCTTTCTCCTGCCTTTTTCCCTCTGAAAATACTTGGAAGTTTGTCATTTTGTAACTCCTATCTGAAATTTTTGTTCATGTTGGACTAAAGACTAAAGAAAACTATATATTGTTTATCATTACTTGTTTTCTTTTTGCTAGTTTTGTTGTTTTTTTACTATTGTTGGTTCCTATTTGGTGTAAAACTCATGCATGCTTTGGCATGGAAACCTATGTTGCAACAATATATATGTATGCTCCCCTATGTGTTTTTGTTTAAATTTGAGACATCATACATTATTAATCATTTGATTAATTATTGAATGCAATGCAATGTAGGTAAATGAATGTGGAGTATTCATGATGAAACTACTGAAATATTTTCATGAGAGAGATATTGTAGTAGAGTGCAGAAGCAAAGGTTGAGGTTAGTTTTCTTTTGATGCAAAATCCATGTATGATTTGCTATGTAATTTTTCTTATTGCAAATACTCTAGATCTCCTCCCTCTTTACTTATTTAGTGTTTACGATTTTTGGTGTTCACATAAGATTTATTTTCTAGTAAATAAGGTTATTGGTAAAATAGACTCCATTAAGATTTCTCATAAGATATTTTGGTCTCTGTTTCATATTTCTCACAATATTTGATGTATATTTAGTATTCTCAGAGTATTTTCTAATTTCTTTTTAATACTTATTTATATTTTGATGTGCAAGGTGCCCTTGGTTGGCCATGGATGCTTTTTGTAGTTATAACGTAGAGTCTATTTCTTATTTGTCTTTTTATGTCTTTATTTTTATTTTTTTGTTATTTTTTTATTGCTGGTTATATTTTTTCTATTCTTGTTGTTTTATTTTGTTTTTTCATGTTGTGGTGGTTGTAGCTTTGTACTTGCGAGCATGGCCATGCTAATTTATGGTTTGATATATATTTTTTGTTATGAAACCAACTCCAAAACTAGAAGAAAAGAGAGATCAACGCCTTAGAAATCGGCCACTTCGAGGGGGAAACCTCCTTTACATTACATAAATGAACAATTCTTGGATGATTCAAATGACAAAACCTCCTTTCTATATATAAAAGTCCATGGGGTCACAATATAGTCCTAGCCGACCTAACAATAATAATGTAAGGGCACAACAATAACAATAGTGGCTTTTATGGGGGCACAATAATTAGCAATAAGGGGGCTACAAGGGTACAACAATAACAATGACGGGGCTACACGAACAACAATAAGGGGCTACACTACTAAAATAGGGACCTAACATGCCCCTCTCCTTCAAAAAAGTGTTGTCCTCAACGCTTGAGTAGCTCTGGATACTTTTGTATAAAATTCTCATCCTCCCATGTGGAATCTTCAATGGGTAAGTTCTTCCATTTGATGAGATACTCTGAAATTGATCGATTTCTTAGCTGTCGAGTTCTTGTTTCCGTGACTACTTCAGGCTCCAATATGATTTTTCCTTTCTCATCAAGTTTTGGCAATATTGTTTGAACTGGAGTTTGTCACCTATAACCTTCTTTAAGCATGAAACATGGAAAACTGGGTGCACTCGAGAAGAAGCAGGAAGCTCCAATTTGTATGCAATAGTACCGATCTTTTGCAACACCTTGTAAGGACCATAGTACTTTGGTGATAATTTGTTATCCTTCTTAGCTTGCTTGAGGGACATTTGTTTGTATGGTTGTAGCCGTAAAAATAACCAGTCTCCTACATCAAAAAAAATTTCACTGCGATGTTGATCTGCCTGTTGTTTTATTTGATTTTGTGCCAAATTTAGGTTATCCAATAAGAGTTGGAGAACTTCTTGTTCATTCTCGATGCGATATTCCATTTATTGAACCTTAGAATTTTCTCTTAAAGATGTTGTGATGGACGGTGGATGATATCCATAAAGTGCCATAAATGTGGTCATTTTTTCTATAGTATGGAAGGAAGTTTTATACCACCATTCAGCCAGAGGTAACCACTTGACCCATTGTATTTGTTTATCAGATCCAAAACAACGAAGACATCCTTCCAAACATTTGTTCACTATCTCAGTTTGCCCATCGGATTGAGGATGATAAGATGAACTATGAGCTAGTTGAGTACTCAAATAAGAAAATAATTCCGTCCAAAAATTTCCAGTGAAAATGGGATCTCTGTCGCTTACAATAATCTTTGGGTTTCCATTTAGCTTTTGAATTGTTACCATAAATGCAGTAGCAATTGTACTTGCTTTAAATGGATGAAATAATGCACAAAAGTGTGCATATTTGGTGAGTCTATCAACTACCACCATGATGACACTCTTTCCTTCGGACTTAGGTAAACCTGTGATAAAATCCTTTGAAACCTCCTCCCAACGTTCACTTGGAATGGATAAAGGATGTAGCAGACCCGAGGTCTTAATTGTCTCAACTTTATTTTGCTCGCAAACAAAACATTTCGCCACAAACTTTTGAATATTAGATTTAAGGCCATCCCAAAAAAATTCTTTCTTTACCCCGTGGTAAGCTTTTAAAAATCCTGAGTGCCCTCCTAAGGGAGAGGTGTGCAATTCCAAAAGAATATTTTACATTAGTTGGGGATTCTTACAAAGATATAAGCGATCTTTGTACCATAAGGAATCATTTTTCCAACTAAATGTATCAGATGTACTAGGATCTTGCTGCAAATTTTGAATGAGCATCCACACTTCTTCGTCATTCTTCCATTCATCCCTTGCTTCGGTTATCCAATATGGTTGGATAATAGAAATGGCACAAAGCAATGCTTCCACCTCTTCATCCTTTCTTGAGAGTGCATCTGCAACAACATTTAGCTTTCCTTTTTTGTAGATGATTTCAAAGTCATAACCCAACATCTTTGTGACCCATTTTTGCTGCCCTTCTGAAGAGTCTTTGTTCCAAAAAATATTTAAGACTATCATGATAAGTTTTTACCTTGAAGTGTCTTCCCATTAGGTAAGGTCGCTATTTCTTTAGTGCATGTAGTATTGCCAATATTTCCTTTTCATAAATAGATTTTTGTAAATACTTTCCTTTGATTGGATGACTTACAAAAGCAATGGGTCTTCCTTCTTGCATTAAGACAACACCAATTCCATTTCTTGAGGCATCACATTCCACAATAAAGGTTTTGTGAATTCTGGCGTAGCTAAGACTGGTGCTAGGCACATTGTCTCTTTAAGATGTTCAAAGGCCTTAGTTGCTTCAGGAGTCCATGAAAATTTCTTCAATAATGTTGTTAGAGGTGCTAATATTCTCCCATAATTCTTAACAAACTTGCGATAATACCCTGTTAACCCAAGAAATCCTCCCATCTGCTTCATGGTTGTGGGGACTTTCCATTCCTTAATGGCTTTAATTTTGTTAGGGTCTACCTTAACACCCTCATGAGATGCAATATGACCCAGGTATTCCACTTCTTGTACTCCAAAGAAACATTTGAAGGTTTTTGCATATAATTGTTTCTCCTGCAATAGTTTGAGCACCTTGTCAACATGTTGAACATGATCCTTCCAAGACATGTTGTAGATTAGTATATCATCAAAAAATACAAACACAAATTTTCTAAGGAAGGGTTTGAAAATGGAATTCATCAACCCTTTAAATGTAGAAGGTGCATTGGTAAGGCCAAAAGGCATGACCAAAAATTCATAATGGCCCTCATGAGTTCGAAACGTTGTTTTCAGAATATCTTTAGTCTTCATTCTAATTTGATGATATTTTGGACGAAGATCCAACTTGGTAAAATAAATTGCTCCATGTAATTCATCCAATAATTCATCAATCACATGAATGGGAAATTTATCTTTAAGAGTGAGCTTATTGAGAGCCCTATAATCTAGACACATGCACCATGATCCATCCTTCTTGTGCACCAATACTACTAGAGCAGAGAAAGAACTTTGACTAGGTTGAATTATACCAACCTCTAACATTTCTGCAATCATACGTTCAATTTCACTCTTTTGGACATAAGGATATCGGTAAGGCCTAATGTTTGGAGGAACACTTCCTGGAATCAAATGAATAGCATGATCATGATCACGAATAGGTGGGAGTCATTTGGGAGTTTCAGACACCTTGGAATGATTGTCCAAGACTTTTTGGAGATCTGGAGAAATAGATGATTTTGATGTTGGAACTTCTAGTGAGCATAATTGTGTAATTACGCCTCGTTGTTCTTTCTTAAGAAGCTTTGTCATGACATTAGAGCTTATTATCTTTCTCGGCTTCCCTGCATTACCCTGTAATTCAACTTCCTTTCCTTCCGAAAAACATTTCAAGAAAAGTTCCTGAAAATTAAAAGCTATCATCCCCAAAGATTGTAACCATTGTACTGCTAGTACAACATCAACACCTCCCAATTGAATGGAAAGCATTGGACTATTCAATACATATTTCCCCATGGTTAGCTTGATATTATGGTTTTTTCCAGAGCAATTTATAGTTCCTCCATTTGCAACGATCACTTGACACTTTGGTGCTGGGTATAGGAAGCAATTCAATTCCTTGGCTACCTTACAATGATTAAAATTATGGGTACTACCCGAATCAATCAACACTATTACTTTTTTCTTCTTGATATGTCCTTCTATTTTGAGAGTTTGAAGAATGGTAATTCCTGCCAATGCATTACAGGGTATGGTCAGACTCATTTCTTCTTTCTCTAGGGTTAGTTCCTGGTGTATATCCTCTTCTTTTGAAGTTTCTTATTCATTTTCTTCCTCCTCTTCACAATATATGTAAAATAATTTCTTCTCAACACACTTATGACCTTTAGTGTATTTGCTATCACAACTGTAGCAAAGCCCTTTTGCTCTTTTTTTCTTTCAATTGTTGTGGTGTCAACCTTGTAGGTTGGGGAAGTCTAGGAGTGGCAACACTTCCATCTTTATAGATGTGAGTTGTAGGCTTCTTTGTTGCCATAATTTTACATTCAATTTTTCTTGCCAACCTAAATGCCTTCTCCAATGAATCAAGTTTCCAAAGGCGAACCTCATGTTGGATGTTATCCTTTAAAGTCCCTAGGAAGACATCAATCCTGTGTTCCTTTGGAATATCAATTATCCTTATATTCAATTTTTGGAAGTCCAAAATGTGCTGCACCATTGAACCCTTTTGTTTGAGATTTATCAATGGGCTAAAGAAGGTGTTGCTCTTTGTATCGTCATAATGTGCTATCATTGCCTCCATAAAAATTGACCAAGTGACAATTTTTTTACGGGAGCAAAGCCATTGATACCATACAACCTTTTGTGTGTTTTGCACATTATGGAGATCAAAATATTTCTCCATCTGTATTTTCCATGTTACGGGATCCTTGCCATCAAACTTCCTCATATTGATCTTTGGAATATGGCGGGTCTTCAATCCAACATTAGAGTTTATGAAATCACGATTAACATTTATTTTGTTCTCATCATGAGTTTCGTCTACTACCTTTTCGCCATTATGAATCATTTTTTGTATCAACTTTGTCAAACCTTCCATGTCTGCTTTTAGATCATTCTTCATGTCTTCCATGTTGTCTTTCATTTTTTTGTCGATTTCATCTATCTTAGCTTCGATGCCATCCATCTTAGCTTCCACGCCTTTCTTCAAACCATCCATCTTAGCTTCCATACCTTTCTTCAAAACTTCCATTTCATTTTTTTGTTGCTTTTTGCGAGAGCGAAATTTGGTGCACTTGCTCTTGTAATTTTGATATATCATGTTGCACTTCTTCCTCTTCATGAGTCATAGTAGAGTATTCTGAGGGCTTAATGGGTGTTGAATTATTTTTAGGGAGCAGTTTAGAATCCAATACTGATATCTATGCTTCAATATGCCCTTGGAATCACTTCAAACTGATTTTGCAAACAAGACTTATGCAATTCGAAAAACAATACACATATTTTTCTTGATTTTGAGGAGCTCGATATTGAAATTGATGTATCTCTGTAATTTCGGATCCCTGAGTTTTTATCTTCGGTCCTTTAGTAGTCCTATGAATCGTCTTTCCAATGCCACAGGTTTGAACTGATTTGGATTCTTCAAGGCAAAATTATGCCCAATCTACCACAATGACCTAATTATGGACTCGTTCAGTAGAGCAAACTTGTACGGAGTGTCACGTGTCATTGTTTCCTCCTTTAGCTCTAAATTTGATACACAGTAAACTACAGTCCATGTACTTTCGACCTTTTATAACAAAATTCCAATCCGATGCTCAGAGAGAGAGTTATGACGATTTTCCTCAGGTCACCTATTTTAGATGAAATTCGGGAGCTTGAAAAAACCCTAACTTCCACAGATAATATCTCCGAAACTATAGCGAAACAAGATCTGAAGTCTTTACACGAGGTACGTCAGGATTTCTTTGCAAATGGATTTTTTTTTTATCGTCTGAACCTTCGTAGAAAAAAATTTATAGCGAAAATGCCATGATGACTTGTTTGAAGCAATGAAACCCTAGAATCCAAAGCTTTGATACCAAATGTTATGAAACAAACTCCAAAAATAGAAGAAAAGAGAGATCAATGCCTTATAAATCAACCACTTCGAGGGGGCTGTTGAGATTTTGTGTAGTGGGGGTAGCGTCAGATGTGCTCTAACTCACAAAATTTGTGAAGGGACTAGAGTACACATGATCTACAAGACCCAGAAAGGGATTTGAGAAATTTCATCTGGATTGGGATATATTTAATTAATTAATTATTTTAATGTATTTTCTAAGTCTAAACTTAGGAAAATGAAATAATTAAAGTTAATTAAATTAAACATGCGATGAAATTGTCTTAAGTCACACAGATCAAGCTTTCTTTTAATCTTAGCCATTTATTCAAGATCTGATCATGGCTGTTGGTTTCCCAACGAGAAAAGTATAAAGGAAAGACTTGGGGTCATTTGTAAAGACACACAGAGGCAGAACACTGAAGCTAAGCTGAGATTTTAGGGCAGGGTTTGCTAAGAATTCTCAGAAGTGTTTCAGCTGTAGATAGGAAAGTTTAGGCAAAGGGGATGGTCTGATCTTAGTGCCTAGAATCAACAAGAGGTAGAGATCAGCTCGAAGAGGCAACTCAAAGAAGCAACAACAGCAGCAGTAGAGAGGGCAGCTGCTGCGTAGTGTAGAGGCAGCTTCAACTACGCAAGTGCTGCGCAGTCACTCCCAGGGTAGTGTTAGGCAGCTGGAAACCCTCAGAGGTTACGTACAGACCCTTAGGGGCGGCGTAGGGATTGCGTCACCCAGTCTGGGGTTACGCAACCCTTTCCAGGCCAGCGCAGAGGCTGACGTAGAGGCTTCAAGGGCAGCATTGGGGTTTCTAGGGCCTAGTTTTGGATGAGTCCTGTAAATCCCGTTTGAGGGTGTGGATCAGTCAATATTTTGGCTTCAGAATAGCCGGTGAGTTGCAGATCTATATTTTCTCTGTCGAGTTTTCCAGATCTGGAACCCAGATTTGCTCTATTCAGAAATACTCTTAATAATAAAACCCTCCAGCAGCCAAAAGACCAGTTTTCCCGCATTTGGGTTTTCCGGGGACTATTGTCCAGAAAATCATTGTGTCACTTTGTCTATGTGTGCATGTAATTTTTCTAGATCTGAATTTTTGAAAGTCTGTTATGTGTTTTGCTTCGATATTAGTCTGAAATTTTCAGCTTCATAACTTAATTAAATAGGAGGAGCATAACCAGATCTAACAGTAGATTTCTGCATAAGTAACATTCATAAATTTTCACATGGTATTAGAGCAATTGTAGATCTAGAGGGTCACTAGCAGAAGACTGAAGGATCTTGTTGCAGAAAGCAGCAGGAAGTGCAGCACAAGGGTAGATCTGAAGGGACAACGCAGTTTCAGAGAGAGTAGAGTTACACAGAGGGTAGGGTGACACAGTCTTACGCTGTCTCCCAGCAGGCCCACACAGTTACTGCGCATAGGCAGTGCTAGGATTGTGTGAAGCCAGCCAGGGTGACGCAGATCTGAAGCTGTTAGATCCAGAAGTGCCTAAAGCACAGTTGCAGAACTTCAGAAGGTGCTGGTGGGGTTAAATTTATGAAGTTTTCAGATTTTTAGCCTAAGCACTAGTGACAAAGAGCGGGAGGAGATCAACTTCTAGAGGGTTTCTAGCCAAAGAAACTTGCAGATCGATCAGAGGATCGAAGGGAGATGAATCATTGTTTGATTTGGCAGATTTCCAAGAAGGGAAATTAGTTGTCAGAGGGGGAGAAGAAGGTGCCTGGTTCGCCAAGGACCTGAGATCCATATCTCTAGCATAGAGAAGAGGAGCTCCGACATATTTTTGAGCAGATGGCATCTCATGGACTGCGTGATTAGGGCATATTTTCAGTTTGGAAGGTTAGAATCCTGATAGTTCTAGAGGCATATCATCTAAGAGACCATGAAGAACAAGTCTTGGCCATGTCGACCGATGCAGATCTCCTGATGAGGCATAATAAAACTGCGGGACATGCTAAGCGACTGATAATGAATGGAATTAAGGACCATATTGTTCCACATATAGCCGAGAAGAAAACAACTAATGAGATGTGGAAGGCCTTAACATCCCTATATGAGGGAAAGTCTGTCCAAAGGAAGATGCTTCTGGAGACTCAGATGCAGTCATTCATGATGACCAAGGGGGAAGACATGGAACATTTTCTCTTCAGATTATAGTCGATTAGTAACCAATTGATTTCCACGGGTGCAAAGGTGGAGGAGGATGTGATGGTCAGTACTTCTCTCAATGCGGTCATAGATGAGTGGGAAACCTTTGTCCAAAGTATCTTGGGCAGAGCGGACCTTCCCGACTAGGACAACTTGTGGGAAATCATGCGTCAAGAAGAACTCCATAGATTCACCAAGAAGCATTACAACACGGGATCAAGTAAGGTGAAGAAGGAAGATGAAGAAGATGCAGCCTTGGCATCAAAGAGGCAGCAGGGAAAGAAGAAGAGAGATCTATCAAAGATCAAGTGCTTCTAGTGTGGCGAACTAGGACATTTCGCCAGCAATTGTCCTGAGAAAGAAAAGGACAAGGAAGCTTCTTCTTCCAAGGCTGTTGTGGCGGATGATGGGTCAGAAGATGATGCAGCCATGAGCGCTCATGAACCACAAAAGTGGGGCGACATGGATTTGTAGAGAAGCTACAGAGTGGTGGCGGGATCCTTGAGCTACTCATCTCTTGGATCACATCCGAGCTACGGGAGCCTTACAACAGTAGCAGGACAAGTGGAGCAGTGGGTGCATAGATTATGGATGAAGCAGAGGTAGATCTGAAGGCTGGAAAGAGCAGTGCAGTGCAGATGCAACAACAACAATGTAGGGGATGATGTGACTTTAGCAGCGCATAGTAGAGCTGTAGCAGCGTGGAGGCTTCAAGAGGACAGCGCAATGCAGCAACAACGTGAGAGATTTCAACACAAGGGGTTGATGTGACTTCAACAGTGTAGAGGGAGGCTGCTTACGCAGTGCAGAGCTATAGCTGTGCATCATCCTCCAGATGACAGCACAGATCAGCAGCCGATGGAGCTTCAGTGCTGATGATGCAACCCCACTGACTTGTTTGTCAAAGATTGGGCAGGAGATTCAGTTGCTTCTGTGCAACTGAAGTTGCAGTGCAGCAGTTAGCAGTGGCAGTGCTATTGGCAGCACGGATGCAACAGATTGAGAGGGAGCTGCAGTACAAATGCGGCAGTGGTGGTGATAGTGTCATGGGCAGCAGTACAAAATGGCAGCAACAGTGTAGAGTTGAGTGGCAGCAGGCCAAGCATCAACATCACAAAAACCAATGCCCAAAATCTTGTGATACATGGTGTGATGTATTACTAGAGCACACTCTATGCTAAGAGGGAGTGTTGAGATTTTGTGTAGTGGGGGTAGCATCGGATATGCTCTAGCTCCTAAAATTTGTGACGGGACTAGAGTACACATGATCTACAAGACCCAGAAAGGGATTTGGGAAATTTCATTTGGTTTGGGAGATATTTAATTAATTAATTATTTTAAAGTATTTCCTAAGTCTAAACTTAGGAAAATGAAATAATTAAAGTTAATTAAATTAAACATGTGATGAAATTGTCTTAAGTCACACAGATCAAGCTTTCTTTTAATCTTAGCCATTGATTCAAGATCTGATCATGGTCGTTGGTTTCCCAACAAGAAAAGTATAAAGGAAAGTCTTGGGGTCATTTGTAAAGGCACACCGAGGTAGAGCACTTAAGCTAAGCTGAGATTCTTCTCACAAGTGTTTCAGCTGTAGAGAGGAGAGTTTAGGCAAAGGGGATGGTCTAATCCCAGTGCCTAGAATCAACAAGAGGCAAAGATAAACTCGAAGAGGCAGTGTAGAGAAGCAACAACAGCAACAGTAGAGAGGGCAGCAACTGCGCATCGCATAGGCAGCTTCAACTACGCAGGTGCTGCGCAGTCACTCCCAGGGCAATGTTAGGCAGCTAGAAACCCTCAGAGGTTACGCAGAGACCCTTAGGTTCAACGTAGGGATTGCGTCACCCAGTCTGGGGTTACGTAGCCCTTTCCAGGCCAGTGCAGAGGGACGTAGAGGCTTCAGGGGCAACGCTGGGGTTTCTATGGCCTAGATTTGGCTGAGTCCTTTAAACCCGTTTGAGGGTGTGGATCAGTCAATATTTTGGCTTCAAAACAACCGGTGTGTTGCAGATCTATATTTTCTCTATCTGGTTTTCCAGATCTGGAACCCATATTTGCTGTATTCAGAAATACTCTTAATAATAAAACCCTCCAGTAGCCAGAAGACTAGTTTTCCTGCATTGGGATTTTCCGTGAACTATTGCCCAGAAAATCACTGTCACTTCGTCTATGTGTGCATGTACTTTTTCTAGATCTAAATTGGTGAAAGTCTGTTATGTGTTTTTCTTCGATATTAATCTGAATTTTTTAGCTTAATAACTTAATTAAGTAGGAGGAGCACAACCAAATCTAGCAATAGATTTCTGCATAAGTAAATTTCAGAAATTTTCACATGGGCAACCTCCTTTACATTACATAAATGAACAATTCTTGGATGATTCAAATGACAAAACCTCCTTTCTTTATATAGGAATCCATGGGGTCACAATATAGTCCTAGCCGACCTAACAATAATAATGTAAGGGCACAACAATAATAATAATGGCTTTTATGGGGGCACAATAACAATGGTATGGGGGCTACAGGGGTACAACAATAACAATAAGGGGGCTACACTAACAACAATAAGGGGCTACACTAGTAATATAGGGACCTAACATTTTTTTAGTTTGTTTTTTAATCTAATTTTCTTTTGGGTTGAATAGTGTGGGTTTAGGGATGATCCATACTCCATAAGTGTAGTGGGCAAAGGCGAAGGAGGTATGTATTGGGGGATTTGCTTGTTTATGTCTAGAGGTGAAGAAGGTATGCATGGGCAACTTGTTTGTTACTACATAATTATATGGTTTTATGTCCATTTTTATTTAACTCATATGTTACTTCATCATTGTATAATGTGTCTTTGTTGAAATGCAGATGCGATACAAATTATGAAAGGTGAAGAAACATTCATGAAATTACAAAGGTAAAAACAAAGATAGAGTGTGAGTTAGATTTTGTTGCAAAACTCATGTTAAAATTAGATGCATATTATATTATGTGAGATTTATTTATATAATGAGCATTATGCATATGTGGGTAAAGGAAGGTGGTGGAGTATCAAGGAAACTTCATTTTTTTTGTATGTGAGAAACTTGCAAATGTGCAGGAGAAGAAAAAAAACCGTGTTCTCTTTTGGTTTTGACATGGATATCTTCATGTTTCAATGCATTAATGATTTTTGGTCATTACATAAGATGTACTTTTGCATAATATTACTCATAAGAGAATTTGCTTTGCTTTATGATTTCTCATAAAATATCTACGTGTTTGTATGGTACATTGTGTGGGAACTTAAGGTTGGTCCTAAAAACACATGATTACACAAGCATAATGGGTGAAGGCGAAGGTTGAGGTGGTATGTATGGTTCCATTTGTGTGAATTTAAATTCAAGGAATCTTACATTATTTGTCATCTATCTAATTATCGACCACATTGTAATGCAGGTAATGTAATGTGGAAAATCACTAAATAAGGTGTTGAAATCTATTTGTGAGGAAGAGACTGTATTAGAGTGTAAAGGCAGAGGCAAAGGTACATGTTAGTTTTGTTTTGGTGCAAATGAACATATGATCCACTATCTACCTATTTACCTTTATATGATCATCCCTACTTATCTATTTAGGGTTTATAATTTTTAGTCTTTACATAAGATGTACTTTCTAGTGCATAAAATTATTCATAATATCTTGCAACATTTTGTGTGTATTTAGTATTTTTCATAATCTCTTCTTGAGTGCAATGCAATGCAGATAAAATATCTTTATGAGAGAGAGATTGTTGTAGAGTGTAAAGGTAAAGACAAAGGTAGAGGTGAGTTCTTGTTTGGTGCAAAATTTGTGTAAGATTTGTTATGAAATCCTTTTCATTTCAAATATAATAGTTTTAATTCCTCTTAACGATTTAGGTTTGATTTCTAGTGCACAAGGTTCCTCATAATATTGTTGATCTCTAATTAAGATTTCTCATAAGATATTTTGATATTTTTTCATGTTACTCACAACATTTTGTGTATTTAATATTACTCATATTTTCGGTATGCAGGGTGTCCTTTGTTGGCCATCGACACATTTTGGGGTTGCAGAGTGGTGTCTCCATTTTTTGTTTCTCTTTTCTTGTTTTATTTTTATCAGTTTTGTTGTTTTTTTCTATTGTTGTGTTTTTTATGCTCCTATGCTTTTTTTTCACATTTGTGAGCATGGCCATGCTAATTTGTGGTTTGATATATTTTTTTTCTTATCTGGTCTCTCTTCTATTTTTTTAACTTTCGTTCCTTTTTTCCTGGGTTTGGGGCTGAGGGTGGAGCAATTAAACAAGTCATTACAACCTATGTTATTGGTTTAGTTCCAAAAGTGTAGTGGGCAAAGGAAATGAAGGTATGTATTAAGGAATTTACTTGATTACGTATATAATTTTATCCTACTTGATTACTGGTATATAATTTTTTTTTTTTTTTTAATTTAACACATTTGTTGTTTCATAATTATCTCATCTGTTTCAATTTAAATGCAATGTAGGTTAAGGAAGGTGGAGGAGCACTGATGAAACGATTGAATATCTCTGTGTGAGAGAGATATGGGGCGCTATAACAAAGGTAGAGGCGATGACATAAAGGGTGAGTTATATTTTGTGACAAAGGGTGAGTTTCTTCTATCGTTTTTGTTTTTCAACTACTACGGACTTGCTTCCATTTTCGGTCCCAACCTTATGTGCAAATCATCTTCTCCAGCCATGCATTTACAAAAATAGGCTATATCTACAAATATCTCAAGTCATGATGACAAAGAAATATTTCCAGCACATCCACAAACCAAGACATACAACCAATCTCAAATTTATGAGTACTTAAATGCTCTAGAGGGAATGATGATAATGATAAAATGCTCAGAAGTAGGAAAAATCAATGAAATTGCATCCCTTTTAAAATACGAAGAAATTTCACCCTCAACTGGTGAAAACCTTGAATCTTGCCATTTTCCAGGGATAGGAGTTACTGTTCAGAAAGACAATTCCATGCCACCTAATGAACTAGATGTTAGTCCAACATTTTTACGTTCTACAGAAGAATCTCCTGAAGGTCTTGCTGCAAATGAAGTATTATTTACTAAAAATTCCCCTCTAGAGATAAATTTAGATATCGAACAAAATGGAAATGATGCAGCCTCCTAGCTCATATTGAAAACAAAAGATTCAATTGATTTAGGATCTCTAACAGAGTCTTTTGAAGAGAATGGAAACAACCAAATTGATGATGGTTTTAATGATTTTTTCTGTTACAAATATGGATAGTTCCTATATTAACGTGGGTGATCATGCCTCCATAGTCAAGAGTACTATTCTTGATTTGCCTATACAGAGAGAAAGTTCTGATCTTTCTGTGTCAGTGGGTACCTTCCTATCAGTTGTAGACATAGATGATAATAAGTGTATTCATGAAACTTCTTCTGTGCCTTCAAATGTTCAATGGCTACAATTTTCTTTAACTCAGGAAACTTTTCTCAAATTAAACTCAGCCTCAAGGATTGATACTCAATGTAGTAAAAGGCATGTTAATGTACCAGTTAAATCAATGGCATTTGTTGTCCAGCTACAATGTGAAAAACCAATCATAAAAGGAAGTTGAATGTACGCACCAAGAAACTATGTGAATAGAAAAAATTGAGTTTCAATTTCAGTAGCTGGCCATGTTGTCCAATAGAAACTAGAGAATCTTCCTTTCCAAATTATGGCTGCAATGTTTGTGGAAACATGACAGTTAGACCTGTAGGGTGGTTAAACCCTACAATAAAACATCCTGAAACATATCTAGTGGGAAGTTGCTCTCATGGATCTTTGGAAGCAATCGTATTGCATTCTTTAGATGAAAATACTAGTGTTTGGCGCTCAGAAATATACAACTTGAAATCAGTTCAAAAAATTATCATCTATGGCCATGTCCTGGATAAGTTCAACCCAGATAAAAATAAATAAATAAGGAATTAATGTCATGCAAACATTCGTTGAATATGGATTTAGAAAACGGGCTCTTTAGAAAGTTGTTCTCACCAATCTAAAAAAGAAGTGGAAGTTTTATTAGCTAGAAACATGAACCAAATCCTAAAAGGCTACCTATTGCTACACCATAAACGAAGCATAGTCATCCAAGTACATCAGCTTCACCTACTCACCCTTTGGTTTCACAGGGTCTTTTTCACTATTCATGCAAGGATGGATTTCCATATTATAACTTTTCTTTGAATGAGTCCGAAAAGGCTTTTGTAGCCAAAAGGTGGAAAGTCAACAACCATTGCAGAGAAGGTTTTGACTGGTTGTCCACATTTACTTCTGGTTCTGATAATAAGACAATTTGAAATCTTAAAAAAAGACAAGAATAAATGGGTGGCCTCAAATGACAAGCATGTTCTTGATCTTTTGGGACACATGGTAGTCACCAGTTCATTATGCCCTGAGATTAACAATTTTGGTAGCTGAAATTGCTACGGAAACTCAATTTGTTATATTTGGTGTAAACATTGAACATATCAAAGAGAGACTGCACAACAAACATGTTCATCAGAGAATAACATTCTTGTTCCTGATCAGTCACACCATACGACTATTCCAAACAGAAACTGTGGTGATTCTTGCTCTACATCAATAACATCCTCTAGTCCAATTGCCAACAATACTAGTTAGTTTTGTCCCAAGATTTTTGGCCTCAACTAAACAGGCCATCAAGAACAAAATGTTGGACTTAATGTTGAATCAACCTTCACAAAAAAGACGTAGTAAATTTTTTCATTCCAGTCTTATGTCTCGATTTGTAAATGGAAATGTAGTTTGTGTGGAGAATTGGGGTACCTGGGTTATTTGAGATGTTGAACTTTGTCTATCTCAACCATATTCTCCTCATCTGGAATCGACAACTACAGTGATCACAAACACAAACTGTGAACTTTCAAAAGAACAACAGAATACAAGCATAAGAATCAATCACATAAACACAGTGATTTTTGGACGATTGTCCTCGGAAAAACCCAGTGTGGGAAAACCAGTGCAGCAGATGAGGGTTTATATATTATTCTTCAGCAACAATTTTTTTACAAAGAATGACTGGCAGAATAACTGAGAAACTTGCAGGAAAACACCTGAGATAATTTTCTCCTGATCTCTGGAGAACTTCTGACACCTGAGAGGCACTCTATCTTTCACTGCGTCACCTTTGCATCCTTCTCTACGCAGAGATTGTGTGAGATTGCGTCACTGCTACGCTGTCCCTCTGCGCTGTCTCTCTGCCCTTCTGCTTCTTTCTTCCTTGAGTTCTGATTGTTGCTGAAACCCTCCACTTCCTCCGCCTTGCAACTCTCTCTCTGAAATTGAAATCTATGCTCTAAAGAATCGACTTCCCTCGGGTTACTGAGTGTTTGCCCGACTTTCTTTCCAAATGACTTTCAAACCTTCTTATATAATCTTCTCATTGACAAATCAACAACCCAGATTAGAAGTCTAATCAATGGCTAAGATTAAATCTTGACTTGATCTTCGTTCTCTAGAAGATTCACACTCTGCTTCATAAATATCCATTAATTATTTAATTTCCCTAAGTTTAGACTTAGGGTCCCCATTAAATAATTAATGATTTTAATAAAACATGATCCGAATGGAATTTCCACAAACGGTTTCTGGGTTCTTTGGAATACTGGTGTCCAAGCCTCCTCACCAAATTTGAGACTTAGTTCACTTTTTGATACGACAAAAATCAAAACTCCCTCTTAGCGAACAAAGTGTTCTGGCAATTTGCTTGCTGCATATTGCTCTAACCTTGAAGCATCCTCGGTGCTGCTGATGCTCGGCTGTTGCCCCTCATCTGCTGCGTTGCTGCCTTCTGTACTGCTGCCCATGACACTGTCACTGTCATTGCCTCATCTGTACTGCAACTCCCTCTCAAATTCTGCACTTGTCCATTTCTTCTACTGAAATGGATTCTTGATCATCCCCATCTTCTCTCTGAAATAAACAAACTTTGTTCTTTCCAGAGCCTTAGTAAGGATGTCTGCCACCTGTTCTCCTGTTGGAGTGTACTGCAACTGTATAGCTCCCTGCTGAACACAGTTTCTGATAAAATGACACCTGATGTCAATGTGCTTCGACTGATCATGAAACACAGGATTCTCAGAGAGCTTGATGCAACTCTGATTATCACATAGAATGTTGGTTGATTCCATCTTCTCGTTGAGTAGATTCACAAGCAGCTTCCTAATCCATATGGCTTCACACGAAGTTATGCTTGCTGCCATATATTCTGCCTCAACTGAACTCAGAGCTACGAACTTCTATTTCCTATTGCACCAGGAAATCATCCCCGATCCAATAATGAAACAATACCCACTGGTACTTTTCCGATCTACTGAACTTCCAGCCCAATCTGTGTTAGTGAATCCACTCAGTTTGATGTCATTGTCTCGGATGTATCTTAATCCATGCTTGACTGTTCCTCGTATGTATCTGAGAACATGCTTGGCTGCTGCCCAATGTGCCCTCCTTAGTTCCACCATGAACTGACTGAGGGTATTGACCGCGTAATAGATGTCTGGCCTAGTGTTGACTAGATACATCAGGGACCCTATGAGCTTTTTGTACAAGGTAGGATCAACCTCATCATCTTCAGACACATCAATATTCTTCTAGTTGGTGATCATTGGGGTAGCCATGGGTCTACAATCCTGCATCCTGAACCTCTTTAGAATTTCTTTAGCATATCTTCCTTGACCAAGGAAAATTTCACCCTTCTGTTGCCAAACTTCCAACCCCAGAAAATAATGCATTAGTCGCAAATCCTTCATGTCGAATTCTGCAGCTAGGTTCTCCTTGCAATCCTTGATGAACCTAGATGAACTTGTCAGGTATAGGTCATCCACATACATTACCAGTATTAGAGGCTCATTCTCATAGGGGCTTCACTCAATATGGATCTCTAACCTATCATGTGTGATCATAGCATATCAAACAATACCCTTAATTTGAGTACATATTGGAAAATACCATTAAAAATCACATTATTTAACCCCCTCCCAATATAAATACACATTTTCAATTTAAAAAAGCCCCTACTTATATGTATTGTAGGTATCCATTTTTTCATTAACATTTTTTATACCCCTTTATATTTTTTCATTAACTTTGAGCTCCATTTTTTATAATTTCCAATATAAACCACTTTACCCCCTATATATCTGATATATAATGTCATTTTCCTCATTATATATCCCCCAATATAGACACGTGGTATGGTATTGCTCCCACGGTGAAGCCCCTGTGCTCATTCCCAACTGTCAGATAGTAGAGATTATTGTGACGTCACACTTGATGAATCCCATCTTCTGCAAGTAACCATCAATCCGATTGTACCAAGCTCTAGGCACTTCTTTAAGTCCATACAAGGCTTTCTTAAGCCTACATACATGAGTCTTCTGCTCATGCGTTGCAAAGCCCTCTGGTTGTTCGATATATACTTCTTCTATCACCCCATTCAAGAATGCAGTCTTGACATCCATCTAGTGAATCTCCCACCCCATATGCACTGAAAGAGATATTACGGATCTGATAGAAGTATATTTGGCTACTAGGGCGAAGGTTTCTTCATAGTCTATCCCTTCCTTGTGAGGATACCCCTTAGCCACGAACCTTGCTTTGTATTTTTCTACGGTGCCATCTGCAGCATATTTGATCTTGTAGATCCATCTTGAACCTACAACTGAGCTATCTTGAGGCCTAGGAACCAATTCCCAGACGTCATTAGTCATGATGGAGCTGTATTCTTCCACCATTGCATCTACCCATACCTAATGCTGAGCTTCCTCCTGGAAACTAGAGGGTTCCCTGGCCTAAGCCATCAAGGCTTGGTACCTGTCAGGTTGCATACGTTGCCTCTTCTTGTGTCTAGGAGCTTCGACAAACTCCTTTGCGTCCCTCAAAATTTGTCGTAGTTCCCGGCTCGTCTTACCGCTGGTAGAGGGTGGATCTTCCTGCTCCTCCTCTTGCAAATCTCCCTGAGATAGAACTCCTGGATCCTTGTGTCCTAGTGAAGCACTGATGCTAGTTTCAACTGGTTGAAGAGGCTGGACCAGTGGATGATTCTCTGACTGTGCTTCAGAAGGCATCTCCCAGGATTTCCTGAAAGCTGTGTCCTCCATGAACTTTACATCCCATCGTACTACAACTTTCCTATTTCCAGGAATGTAGATTCTATATGCCTTAGCATTCTCGCTATATCCCACCAGATATCCCTTTTCTGCAGTTTGATCTAATTTCTTCCTCTTTTCTTCTGGAACATGGCAGTATGCCAAACTACCAAATCCTGAAATGGCTTACCTCTGGCTTCCTGCCAGTGAAGACACTCTCTAGTGTAATCTTACCTAGTGCCTTGTGCGGAATCCTGTTCTGAACATACACAACTGTACTGCATGCCTCTGCCCATAGGAATTTGGGCATATCTTGAACATACAACATTGCCGTAGCTGCTTCAAAAATAGTTCTATTCTTCCTTTCTGCTACTCCATTCTGCTCCGGATTATATGGAGCGGTTCACTCTCTTTTGATGCCTTCCCTTGCGCAAAACTCATTGAAGTATTTATATATATATTCTCCACCATGATTTGACCGTAGTATTTTTATCTTCTTTCCTGTTGAATTCTCAACCAAATCCTTAAACTCTTTGAATCGATCAAAGGCCTCATCCTTGGTCTTTAGAAAGTAGATCCAAGTTTTCTTGGAATGTTCATCAATGTGACAATGTACTTGGCACCACTACGAGCTCTGGTGGACATAGGTCCGCAGATGACCGAGTGTATTAATCCCAACACACTCTTAGCAATGCTTCTCTTGGGGTAAGCTGCCTTGGCGTACTTTCCTAATACGCATCCTTTTTCATACATCATCTTGCTTGGTGCTCAGTTCTGGAATTCCTTGTTGAGATTTTGTGTAGTGGGGGTAGCATCGGATGAGCTCTAGCTCCCAAAATTTGTGGAGGGACTAGAGTACACATGATCTACAAGACCCAAAAAGGGATTTGGGAAATTTCATTTGGTTTGGGAGATATTTAATTAATTAATTATTTTAATGTATTTCCTAAGTCTAAAGTTAGGAAAATGAAATAATTAAAGTTAATTAAATTAAACATGTGATGAAATTGTCTTAAGTCACACGGATCAAGCTTTCTTTTAATCTTAGCCATTGATTCAAGATCTGATCATGGTCGTTGGTTTCCCAACGAGAAAAGTATAAAGGAAAGGCTTGGGGTCATTTCTAAAGACGAGGGAGGCGAGCAACGGAAGCTGGGCGAGAGATTCTGGGGCAAGGTTTGTAAGAATTCTCGAGTGTTTCGGTTCGAGAGGAGAGTTTATGAGCAAAGGGGATGGTACGATGCGAATGCCTGGAATCAGCGAAGGCGATCGGCTGCGGGGCAACACAAAGAAGCCACAACAACAACGGTAGAGAGGGCGGTCGCCGCGGCGTAGGCAGCAGGCTACGCGGTGCTCTTGTGGGTCACTCCCGGGCAGCAATGGCGGTGGGAAACCCTCGAGAGGTTGTGCGAGAGACCCTTGGGGGCAGCGTGGGGTCTGGTCACCCGATGCGGGGTTACTGTGCCCTCGAGGCCAACGCGGCGCTTCGAGCGGCGTTGGGTTCTAGAAACCTAGATTTGAATGAGTTATGTAAATCCCATTTGAGGGTGTGGATCAGTCAATATTTTGGCTTCAAAACAGCCAGTGAGTTGTAGATCTATATTTTCTCTGTCAGGTTTTCAGATCTGGAACCCAGATTTGTTGTATTCATAAATAATCTTAATAATAAAACCCTACAGCAACCAAAGACCAGTTTTCCCACATTGGGTTTTTCTGGAGACTATTGTCCAGAAAATCACTGTGTCACTTTGTCTATGTGTGCATGTACTTTTTCTAGATCTGAATTGGTGAAAGTCTGTTATGTGGTTTTCTTCGATATTAATCTGAATTTTTCCTTAATTAAGTAGGAGGAGCATAACCAGATCTAACAATAGATTTTTGCATAAGTACATTCAGAAATTTTCACATGGTATTAGAGCAATTGCAGATCTAGGAGGGTCACTAGTAGAAGACTGAAGGATCTTGCTGCAGAAAGCAGCAAGAAGTGCAACAGCAGTAGCAGAAGGGCAGATCTGAATGGACAACGCAGTTTCAGAGAGAGTAGAGTTACGCAGAGGGCAGGGTGACGCAGATCTGAAGCTCTCAAATCCATAAGTGCCTTAAGCACAACTG
Organism: Pinus albicaulis; assembly: GCA_034641835.2. NCBI lineage: Eukaryota > Viridiplantae > Streptophyta > Pinopsida > Pinales > Pinaceae > Pinus > Pinus albicaulis. The sequence continues at coordinate 1,030,291,099 of CM076572.1, read as the reverse complement.
CAGAACTTCAGAAGGTGCTGGTGGGGTTAGATTTATGAAGTTTTCAGATTTTTAGCCTAAGCACTAGTGAGAAAGAGTGGGAGGAGATCAACTTCTCAGAGGGTTTCTAGCCAAAAAATCTTGCAGATCGATCAGAGGATCGAAGAGAGTTGAATCATTGTTTGATTTGGCAGATTTCCAAGAAGGGAAATCAATTGTCAGAGGGAGCAGAAGGTGCCTGTTTCGCCAAGGAACTTAGATCTAGATCTCTAGCACAAAGAAGAGGAGCTCCGACAGATTTCTGAGCAAATGGCTCCTCATGGACTGCGTGATCAGGATAGATTGGATGGTGTATCCAGATTTTCAGTTTGGAAGGCTAGAATCCTGATAGTCCTAGTGGCATCTCATCTAAAAGACCATGCAGAACAAGTTCTGGCCACGCCGACCGATGTAGATCTCCTGAGGAAGCATAATGAAGCTACTGGTCATGCCAAGCGGCTGATAATGAATGGAATTGAGGACCCTATTGTCCTACATATAGCTGAGAAGAAAACAACTAATGAAATGTGGAAGGCCTTAACATCCCTATATGAAGGAAAGTCCGTCCAACGGAAGATGCTTCTGGAGACTCAGATGCGATCATTCATGATGACCAAGGGGGAAGACATGGAACATTTTCTCTTCAGATTACAGTCAATTAGAGACCAGTTGATTGCCACGGGTGCAAAGGTGGAGGAAGATGTGATGGTCAGGACTGTTCTCAATGTGGTCACAGATGAGTGGGAAACTTTTGTCCAAAGTATCTTGGGCAGAGCGGACTGTCTCGACTGGGACAACTTGTGGGCAGTCATGCTTCAAGAAGAACTCCGCAGATTCACCAAGAAGCACTATAGCATGGGGTCAAGTAAGGTGAAGAAGGAAGATGAAGAAGATGCAGCCTTGGCATCAAAGAGGCAGCAGGGAAAGAAGAAGAGAGATCTATCAAAGATCAAGTGCTTCCAGTGTGGCGAACTAGGAAATTTCGCCAACAATTGTCCTGAGAAGAAAAAGGACAAGGAAGCTTCTTCTTCCAAGGCTGTTGTGGCGGATGATGGGTCAGAAGATGATGCATCCATGAGCGCTCATGAACCACTAAAGTGGGGTGACATGGATCTGTAGAACAACTACAGAGTGGAGGCGTGATCCTTGAGAAACTTATCTCTTGGATCACAACCAAGCTATGGGAGCCTTAAGACAGTAGCAGGACAAGTGGAGCAGTGGGTGCATAGATCACGGATGAAGCAAAGGTGGATCCAAAGTCTGGAAGGAACAACGCAGTGCAGATGCAGCAACAACATAGAGGTAGCAGCAATGTAGGGGCTGATGTGTCTTCAGCAGCGTAGAGCAGAGCTGCAGCAGCGTAGAAGGCTTCAGGAGGACAACGCAGCGTAGCAGCAATGTGAGAGATTTCAGCACAAGGGGCTGATGTGACTTCAGTAGTGCAGAGGGAGTCTGCTTACATAGTGCAGAGCTGTAGCTGTGTATCATCCTCCAGATGACAACACATATCAACAGCTTATGGAGCTTCAGTGATGAGGTTGCAGCCCAACTAACTTGTTTGTCAAATATTGGGCAAGATATTTAGTTGTTTCTCTCAACAACTGAAGTTGTAGTGCAACAGTTAGCAGTGGTAGTGCTATGGGCAGCACAGATGCAACAGATTGAGAGGGAGCTGCAATATAGATGCGGCAGTGGCGGTGACAACGTCATGGGCAACAATACAAAATGGAAGCAACAGTGCAGAGTTGAGTGGCAGTAGTTCAAGCATCAACAACACAGAAACCAGTGCCCAAAATCTTGTGATACATGGTGTGATGTATTGCTAGAGCACATATCAACAGCTTATGGAGCTTCAGTGATGAGGTTGCAGCCCAACTAACTTGTTTGTCAAATATTGGGCAAGAGATTTAGTTGTTTCTCTCAACAACTGAAGTTGTAGTGCAATAGTTAGCAGTGGTAGTGCTATGGGCAGCACAGATGCAACAGATTGAGAGGGAGCTGCAATATAGATGCGGCAGTGGCGGTGACAACGTCATGGGCAACAATACAAAATGGAAGCAACAGTGCAGAGTTGAGTGGCAGTAGGCCAAGCATCAACAACACAGAAACCAGTGCCCAAAATCTTGTGATACATGGTGTGATGTATTGCTAGAGCACATATCAACAGCTTATGGAGCTTCAGTGATGAGGTTGCAGCCCAACTAACTTGTTTGTCAAATATTGGGCAAGAGATTTAGTTGTTTCTCTCAACAACTGAAGTTGTAGTGCAACAGTTAGCAGTGGTAGTGCTATGGGCAGCATAGATGCAACAGATTGAGAGGGAGCTGCAATATAGATGCGGCAGTGGCGGTGACAACGTCATGGGCAACAATACAAAATGGAAGCAACAGTGCAGAGTTGAGTGGCAGTAGGCCAAGCATCAACAACACAGAAACCAGTGCCCAAAATCTTGTGATACATGGTGTGATGTATTGCTAGAGCACACTCCATGCTAAGAGGGAGTGTTGATATTTTGTGTAGTGGGGGTAGCATTGGATGTGCTCTAGCTCCCAAAATTTGTGGAGGGACTAGAGTACACATGATCTACAAGATGCAGAAAGGGATTTGGGAAATTTCATCTGGTTAAGGAGATATTAAATTAATTAATTATTTTAATGTATTTCCTGAGTGTAAAGTTAGGAAAATGAAATAATTAAAGTTAATTAAATTAAACATGTGATGAAATTGTCTTACGTTGCACGGATCAAGCTTTTTTTAATCTTAGCCACTGATTCAAGATCTGATCATGGCCATTGGTTTCCCAACAAGAAAAGTACAAAGGAAAGGCTTGGGGTCATTTGTAAAGACACACAGAGGCAGAGCACTGAAGCTAAGCGGAGATTCTAGGGTAGGGTTTGTTAAGAATTCTCAGAAGTGTTTCAACTGCAGAGAGGGGAATTTAGGCAAAGGGGATGGTATGATCCCAGTGCCTAGAATTAGCAAGAGGCAGAGATAAACTCATAGAGGCAGCGTAGAGAATCAACAACAACAATAATAGAGAGGGCAACAACTGCGCATTGCAGAGGCAGCTTCAGCTACGTAGGTGCTGTGCAGTCACTCCCAGGTAAGCGTTAGGCAGCTGGAAACCCTCAGATGTTACGCAGAGACCCTTAAGGGCAGTGTAGGGACTGCGTCACCTAGTCTGGAGTTACGCAGCCCTTTCCAGGCTAATGCAGAGGGATGCAGAGGCTTCAGGGGCAACACTGGTGTTTCCAGGGCCTAGATTTCGTTGAGTCCTATAAATTCCGTTTGAGGGTGTGGATCAGTCAATATTTTGGCTTCAAAACAACTGGTGAGTTGCAGATCTATATTTTCTCTATCGGGTTTTCTAGATCTGGAACCCAAATTTGCTGTATTCGGAGATACTCTTTTATAATAAAACCCTCCAGCAGCCAGAAGACCGATTTTCCCTCATTGGGTTTTTCCGGGGACTATTGTCCAGAAAATCACTATGTCACTTTGTCTATATGTGCATGTACTTTTTTTAGATCTAAATTGGTAAAAGTCTATTATGTGTTTTGCTTCGATATTAATCTGAATTTTTCAACTTAATAACTTAAATAAGTAGGAGAAGCATAACTAGATCTAACAGTATATTTCTGCATAAGTAACATTCAGAAATTTTCACACCCCTGTGACGGTCTCTTTCAGAATTCTTAGAGCCCCATGGTGTAAGTGCCCCATGCTTCTGTGCCATAGCTCATTCAAATCCTTCTCACTACTATTGCCTATCAGTGCCATTGGAGATTCGAGCTGCAACTTATACAATTTGTTGCTCCTGACTCTGATTTGTGCCTTCTTCTTCCAACTCGCGTGTTTGACATATACTCATTTGCCAATGAAGTATACGCCATTGCGCTTGTTTTGCAGCTGAGACACAGAGAGTAAGTTCATCCACAAACTAGGCACATGTAGCACATTGGTAGCCCGAAGCTTATTCCCAACTTCAGTTTGAAAAACTACGATACCTCTTCCAATACGGGTACATTTCGCCTTATTTCCCATGGTGATCTTGAAGTTCATCTGTTCTTCTTGGTAGCTCGAGAAATATTCTTGTATTCCCGTCATATGTACAGAAGCTCCATTATCAATATACCAAACCTCTAAGGAAGAAGAGATTGATACACAAGCGAACTCTTCTTCCACTTTGGAAGCCAATACAGAGATGTCATGATCCATCCTTTCTTCCATGCTTTCCCTTTTCTTTGGAGAACTACGTGAATCCTTCTGAGTTGCTGGTACAACGACATCTAGGCTTCATTCCATTGCAAAATCTCCAACACTGGTGTTTCCAGGGCCTAGATTTCGTTGAGTCCTATAAATTCCATTTGAGGGTGTGGATCAGTCAATATTTGGGCTTCAAAACAGCCGGTGAGTTGCAGATCTATATTTTCTCTATCGGGTTTTCTAGATCTGGAACCCAAATTTGCTGTATTCGGAGATACTCTTTAATAATAAAACCCTCCAGCAGCCAGAAGACCGATTTTCCCGCATTGGGTTTTTCCAGGGACTATTGTCTAGAAAATCACTATGTCACTTTGTTTATATGTGCATGTACTTTTTCTAGATCTGAATTGGTAAAAGTCTATTATGTGTTTTGCTAAAATATTAATCTGAATTTTTCAACTTAATAACTTAAATAAGTAGGAGAAGCATAACTAGATCTAACAGTATATTTCTGCATAAGTAACATTCAGAAATTTTCACACTCCTGTGACGGTCTCTTTGAGAATTCTTAGAGCCCCATGGTGTAAGTGCCCCATGCTTCTGTGCCATAGCTCATTCAAATCCTTCTCACTACTACTGCCTATCAGTGCCATTGGAGATTCGAGCTGCAACTTATACAATTTGTTGCTCTTGACTTCGATTTGTGCCTTCTTCTTCCAACTCGTGTGTTTGACATATACTCGTTTGCTAATGAAGTATACGCCATTGCGCTTGTTTTGCAGCTGAGACACATAGTAAGTTCATCCACAAACTAGGCACATGCAACACATTGGTAGCCCGAAGCTTATTCCCAACTTCAGTTTGAAAAACTACGATACCTCTTCCAATACGGGTACATTTCGCCTTATTTCCCATGGTGATCTTGAAGTTCATCTGTTCTTCTTGGTAGCTCGAGAAATATTCTTGTATTCCCGTCATATGTACAAAAGTTCCATTATCAATATACCAAACCTCTAAGGAAGAAGAGATTGATACACAATCGAACTCTTCTTCCACTCTGGAAGCCAATACAGAGATGTCGTGATCCATCCTTTCTAACATGCTTTCCCTTTTCTTTGGAGAACTACGTGAATCCTTCTGAGTTGCTGGTACAATGACATCTAGGCTTCATTCCATTGCAGAATCTCCAATCCTGTTTCCTGATCTTTGCTCTGATACCATGTGAAAATTTCAACTCTGAAATTTTACTGCAGTTACTGATTTATTTCTCTACTTATTTTCACAATAAGCTATTTATGAAAAACCCTTCAGTAAATTTCGAAATAAATTCTACTACAGTTATCACATATATACATATAGAGAAAAGAACAACAAAATACAAGCACAAGAATCAATCACATCAACACAGTTATTTTTGGACAATTGTCCTTGGAAAAACCCAATGTGGGAAAACCGGTGCAACAAATGAGGGTTTATGTATTATTCTTCAACAACAATTTCTTTACAAAGAATAACTGGCAGAATAACTGAGAAACTTGCAGGAAAACACCTGAGATAATTTTCTTTTGATCTCTGGAAAAATTCTGACTCCTGAGAGGTACTCTATCTCTCACCGCGTCACCTCTGCATCCTTATCTGCGTAGAGTCTGCGTTAGACTGCGTTATTGCTACGTTGTTCCTTTGTGCTGTCTCTCTGCCCTTCTGCTTCCTTATTCCTTAAGTTCTGACTGTTTCTGAAACCCTCCAATTCCTCCTCCCTACAACTCTCCCTCTGAAATAGAAATCTATGCTTTGAAAATTCAACTTTCCTCGGGTTACTGAGTGTTTGCCCGACTTGCTTTCCAAATGACCCTCAAGCCTTCTTTTATAATCTTCTCATTGACAAATCAATGACCCAGATTAGAAGTCTAATCAATGGCTAAGATTAAATCTTGACTTGATCTCATTCTCTAGAAGATTGACACTCTGCTTTATTAATATACATTAATTATTTAATTTCCCTAAGTTTAGACTTAGGGTCCCCATTGAATAATTAATTATTTTAGTAAAACATGAACCGAGTGGAATTTCCACAAATGGTTTCTGCGTTCTTTGGAATACTGGTGTCCAAGCCTCCTCACCAAATTTGAGACTTAGATCATTTTCTAATGCTACAAAAATCAACACCACAGTGTTATGTTATGTTCTTCAACATCCAAAATATTTTCTTGTGCTCTTTTTCCCTTTGAAATTATCGGGAAGTTTGTCATTCTGTAACTCCTATTTGCAGTTTTTGTTCATGCCAGACTAAAGACGAAAGAAAACTATATATTAATTTTCTTTACTTGTTTTCTGTTTGTTAGTTTTGTTGCTTTTTTTCTATTGTTGGTTCCTATTTGGTGTAAATCCCATGTATGCTTTGGTGTGGACAACAATATATATGTATTATCCCCTGTGTGTTATTTTCTAAATTTGAGCCATCATATATTATTAATCATTTGATTAATTATTGAATGCAATGCCATATTGGTAAATGAATGTGGAGGATTCATGATGAAACTACTGAAATATTTTCATGAGAGAGACATTGTAGTAGAGTGTAGAGGCAAAGGTCAAGGCCATTTTTTTTTTATGCTAAATCCATTTATGATCTACTATGTAATATTTCTTATTGCAAATACTCTAGATCTCCTCCCTCATTTAGTGCTTATGATTTTTGGTGTTTGCATAAGAACTTTTTTTCTTTTTTTGTAGTGAATAAGATTATTTATAAGATTTTCAGTCTCCATTAAGATTTCTTATAAGGTATTTTGATCTTTGTTTCATATTTCTCATAATATTTGATGTATATTTAGTATATCTCGGGTTATTTTATAGTCTCTATTTAATACTTATTTATGTTTTAATGTGCAGGGTGCCCTTGGTTGACCATGGATGCTTTATGTAGTTATAGTGTAGAGTCTATTTCTTATTTGTCTTTTTATTTTTATTTTTTTGTTATTTTTGTATTGTTGGTTATATTTTTTTCTATTCTTATTGTTCTATTTTGTTTTTTTTTTCATGTTGTGGTTATATCTTTGTATTTGCGAGCATCGCCATGCTAATTTATGGTTTGAGATTTTATTATTATTTTGTCTTCTATCTTTTTTTTTTTTTTTTTTTTTACATTTTCTTTTGGGTTGAATAATGTGGGTTTAGGGATGATCCATAGTCCACAAGTGTAATGGGCAAAGACAAAGGAGGTATGTATGGGGGATTTGCTTCTTTATGTATAAAGATGAACAAGGTATGTGTGGGGAACTTGTTTGTTATTACGTAATTATATGGTTTTATGTCCATTTGTATTTAACTCATATGTTGCTTCATCATTGTATCATGTGTGTTTGTTGAAATGTAGATGCAATAAAGGTTAATAAAGGTGAAGGAAAACTCGTGAAATTACTAGTAAAAACTCTTTGCATGAGAGAGATGTGAGTCACCATAGCAAAGGTAGAAGCAAAGATAGAGGGTGAGTAATATTTTGTTGCAAAACTCATGCTGAATTTAGATGCATATTATATTATTTGAGATTTATTTATATAATAAGTGTTATGTACATGTGGGTAAAGTAAGTTGGTGGAGTATCGAGGAAACTACAATTTTTTTTTTTTTTTGTATGAGAGACACTTGCAAATGCACATGAGAAAGAAGGCAAAAGGTGCGTTCTCTTTTGGCTTTGACATGGATATCTTCTCATTTCAATATAATGGTTCTCCTTCTCCCTTGTTGAGGAATTATGGTTTTTGGTCATTACATAAGATGTGCTTTTGCATAATATTACTCATAAGACATTCTTTTTGGTTTATGATTTCTCATAATATATCTAAGTGTCCGTTTGGTACGTTGTGCAGGAATTTAAGGAAGGTCCTAACAATCCATGATTACACAATCATAATGGGCAAAGACAAAGATTAAGGTGATATGTATGGTTCCATTTCTGTGTATTTAAATTCAGGGCATCTTCATTATTTGACATCTATCTAATTATTGATCACATTGTAATGCAGGTAATGTTACGTGGAAAATCACTAACTAAAGTGTTGAAATCTATTTGCGAGGAAGAGACTGTAGTATATATCAAAGGTAGATGGAAAGATGCATGTAAGTTTCTTTTGGTGCAAATATTCATATATTATCAAATGTTTACCTATATATGATCATCCCTTATATATTTGGGGTTTATAATTTTTGGTCTTTACATAAGATGTACTTTCTAGTGCATCAATTTATTCATAACATCTCACAAGATTTTGTGTGTATTTAGTATTTTTCATAATGTCTTATTGAGTGCAATGCAATGCAAATAATGGAATGTGAAGAATCACTAATGAAACTACTAAAATATCTTTACATACAATAGTTCTCTTCCCTCTTAACGATTTATGTTTGATTTCTAGGTGCATAAGGTTATTCATAATATTGTTGGTCTCTAATTAAGATTTTTCATAAGATATTTTTATATTTTTTTTCCATGTTACAATATTTTGTGTATTTTTAATGTTACTCATATTTTTTGTTTGCAGGGCATCTTTTGTTGGCCATCGACAAATTTTGGGGTTGTAGATTGGTGCCTCCATCCGTTGTTTCTCTTTTCTTGTTTTCTTTTTATTAATTTTGTTGTTTTTTGCTATTGTTGTAATTTTTTTTTTCTACTCTTACGTTTCCTTTTTCTTTCACATTTGTGAGCATGACCATTCTAATATGTTGTTTGATATATATATTTTTTTCTTATTTGGTCTCTCTTCTATTTTTCTTACTTTCGTTTTTTTTTTGGGTTTTGGGGGTGAGGGTGGAGCAATTAAAGAAGTCATTACAACCAATGTTGATGGTTTAGTTCCAAAAGTGTAGTGGGCAAAGACAATGGAGGTATGTATTAAGCAATTTACCTGTTTACTAGTATATAATTTTATTCTTGTTTTAATTCAACTCATTTGTTGCTTCATAATTATCTCATCTGTTTAAATTTAAATGCAATGTAGGTTAAGGAAGTTGGAGGAGCACTGATGAAACAATTGAATATATCTATGTGAGAGAGATGTGGTGCACTATAGCAAAGGTAGAGGCAATGACATAAACGATGAGTTATCTTTTGCAATAGAGGGTGAGTTTTTGTTTTTCCACTACTATGGACATGCTTACATTTTCAATCCCAATCTTATGTGTGTTATCACTCCTTGCCGCCTATACCTACCTACAAGTTAGTGGAAAAAGCCTTCAACTCCACAAGGTGTGGTTGGTGGCAATGATCTCAGAGAAGGGGCTGTCACCTACTCTCGACTCTCTCCGTTTAAGCTATCTCCTAAGTTAGCTATGGGGGGTGGTCCCTACATAAAAAAAAAACGAAGTTAAAGATTTTGAGTTTTTTAGGAGAATTGTTAGAATGAAACTGGATCACTTTTAAAGATTTATGAGCATTTATGAGAAAATTTGAAATAATAATATCAAACCATTCAACCATTGCCTTAAATAACGTGCTCAAGAATAATACTTAAAGAGATGAGAACACAATAATCTTGAAAATGAAGCAAAAGATGTCAGCACAAGATATTTGCAGAATAAAATGATTACAGGATAACCAAATTACAACATTTAAACATATTTTTTCATTGTTAGAAACAACTAAAAAATTAGATGTTGAAGATGAAATTAAACTCTGCTAATATAGAAAGTAAGCATCGCACTACTTGCATGAGATCATCAACTATAAAAAAGGAAATGTGATGAAGAGTGCTCTTGGTTCATTTTGGTTAAAATTTCTCTACAACAAATATTTCCAATCAACTCTTCAATCTCCAGACCTCACCCTCGCTCAAATTATGTGGATCTCACAATGAGGAGTCAATAGGGGAGTAGAAAGTCCCTAGAGGTCTATACAACCAACTTATATTGGAGGTAAGTTTTAATGAGTTGCTTGTGTGAAATGAATGTTGATTAATCTCATTTAAATGATACATGCAAATTTTCCACAAGAGAAGAGATGGTGCTTACTTGCAATAATAAACCAAATTTTGAGAGAAACAATAGGCTTATGTATGTCGTAGCATTTAATGGCAAGTGGAATGATATAAGTTCTTATAAAAAATGTGTTTCAATGGTTCCTCAACATGCATGAAGCATAAACATTAAATCAATGGAATTTTGCCAACCATGCAAATTTGATCACACATAAAAAGAGATTTTGCTGAAGTTTGTGGCATTGGGGCTTATGCATACGAGTTTAATTTAACCGAAATTTAGTTAGATGGATGTAGAGTGCATTAGTTGTTAATTCATTAACATGCATAAAACTAAAATAAGAAAATGAATCAATCCACCCAAAAAAATTCCTTTCTCTTCAACCAAGGAAGGGGGATACCATGGGAAAAATATCTTAAGCTCGCTCAAGCAAAAAAAATAAAAATTTATTATTGATTACAAATGAGGAAATCAACCTTTAAGAAGGTTGCCTAAAAGAAGAGCCTTTCACGAATAAAGAGTTTGGAAAAATGCTTAATCTCCTCCTAAAAAAGTGACAACAAAACTTATGGGGAAAGCCCTCAAAACATGAATTTTTCAAGACTCTAAGGCCCACGACAAAGATCAAGTTGCTATTGTCCCAAAAGTGTTTGCGACCTCCTTAAAATTCGATTTTGAGGTAATGGAAGCCTTCGCATGCAAAGAGAATCAATTGCCTTTTACCATCTTTTCGTCAAGCTCCTTGCTTTTCACGCTCAAGCTTGCAGGCTGCGAAAGAAAATCAAACGTTAGATTGAAATAAAAAGGATCTAAAGCACAAATTAATGTATAAAGGTATTAACCCAAGGAATGGGAGCAAACCCCCATTCTTGCCTAGTTTAGAAAAACGCTCTTGAAGTAGCAAATATGTCTTTAAGATGCTCTACAAAAGGAAATTATTAGATTTTAAAAGTGGAAATAAATGATCAAGTAGCTAGAGAACGAGAAACTCCTTCTTTGTCTTCCTTTGATGCAAAACTTGGGGTTGAAAGTAGCTGAGTCTTGGATCGCTTTGAATCTAGGAGTGAGTTGATTTATTTGAGGCTTCTCTCACGCCCGGATGGATTTCCTGCACACAATACGAATAGATCTTCCCTGCACACTTAAACGGATATCAGTTTGCAAAATGATTAGAGCATCATAATGAATTAGATAAACTAAACATTCCTCCGAAAATGACTTGGCAAGCTTATTTCTAGAATACTACTCTAAATCAATGACGCATGCAAGATAGCTTGCACGCATCAATCCAATCTAGATGACAAATATAAATTAATATTGATCAAGCATGTAAACGAATTCAAATACAATAGCAATAGTATGGAAAGAAATCACCTCATAACGCAAAGAGAACATCCACTAAATAGCCCCAAAGTCTTGATTTTGTTGATTTACAAAAATGATAGAGTTTCCTCAAGCCCAATAGCTCATAACATGATACAATACAATAGCCAATGGCTTTGTTATATAGAGATTCGGGAGCAATTCGCAAGGACAAATGCATGTGAGAAGTGAACTTGAAGCAAAACCTAAGTAAAGGTAAGCCAAGTTCCATATGGAGAAGACTGAGACACCTAGAGCAAAATCGAATGTCTTTGTGCACACCTGAGGTAATCGAATTCCCATATGATCTAGTGAACTTATCCATAAGCTAGAGGAAGTCCTGTGCTACACTGAGTCCATGACCGCAAACTTGAACCAACTAAAACTGTACCTGTAGCTGACCCCAATGATCTTCTGCGTAGGTCACTGAGAACTGCGTGGTGGCTCTGAGTGACTGCACAGTCCAATTAGCGTAAATCCTCTGAGTGCAGTGTTGAGTGCTGTTGCACTCCAGATAGATTGCGAGAAGAGGTCTCCACTTGGTCTTTATTCAACCGATCCAGTAAAATATTCCTTTTATGCTCAACTGCCTCTAGTAAGTTCGATTTTTCATTGTGTGTAACTGTTGCTTTGTCTCTGGAAAATTCGATTTTAAATAAATAAATGATGAATTAATGATGTAGTGTGCTCAATCATCCTCCACATGTCCATTGACTCAACTCTTTGACTTGGATAATTTCCTTGTCATTTTGTCACATGAAATAATTTATTTATCTCTATTTTATTTAATTCTAGTCTAATTAAATGCCATAATTTCCACTAAACTTAGGAAATGTGGGTTTTAAGGGTCCAAAACTCATTAATAACCCCCCAAAGTGTGTCAAAGTAGAAATTTGAGGGTGAGAGGTGTAATTTTGATTACTCATACCCCATACAACTTCTCTAGACAACACTTCTTACAATCCAATTACAAATTTTATTGCAGTTTTTGACCTGCCGGAAATCTAAAAAATTAAAAAATCACTACCTAGACCTAACCAAATTCCACGAATTTTTTTTTGTGATCTAGTATGGTAATATAAATTGACTCTAGACTCTAAGATGCATTAGGGGCCCAACCTTCAAGCCATCACCCCGACTTTGGGGTAATGTAATGAGTGAAAAAACCTAGAAAATTATTCGTCGCTAAAAAGAAGGAATAAATGACCAAGTGAAAAAAACACTCCAAGGTGTACTCGCTTGCTGATCGAGTCCCAACATCCTAGGCTTGTTACAGACTCAATACTGACTCAAATTAATCATTACTAGCATCACTTATTACAATTCCCCGTAGGGCGTGGAATCTGTGCATCAGAGAAAGATATTGAGAAATAGAAGTAGAGTTCAAAAGCTCTGTTGAACTGATGATATCTGATGGCACAAATGTCTTCTGGTTCATCCTTGGGCATGGAGTCTTCTCATTATCATCAGGTGCCACTAGTGGTCAACATTTGGCTCCATATGGAGATGCATGCTAGATATGAAGTGATAGTATGCAAGGACCTGAAATCTGCATCCACTAACCAAAGATATATATTAGCAATATCCATTCAAAATATCGTCGAATAAAATCAAGTATGGAAATGGAAATTTTATTCTAAGAGCATAAAATATCAATTTATTCATGAAAGAAATCTATTTAAACAAAATTGACAAGGGATAGGGTTAGGAATATGATACAAAGGATGCCGCATGGCATCAAATGTGTTTGGTGAAATCCATCTTGAGAACCTGCCTACTCACAAGCAAATCCATAGGCTCTTTCTTTGATGTGCCTTGTCCAATTCTGACTATCTTAGGACTATGACTTGCCCCATTGTTAACCTGTTTGTGGCCATCAAATATACCAAACCTCTTCCTTTTCCTTTTTCGACTTTTGACGTGTTGAGGCTTGATCCTGCTCAAATTAGGTGGATCATTTTTTATATCCTTTTTCTTTTTCTCATTTTTTTTCTTTTCTTCCTGGCTAGTTGCGATGGTGATGATGATGCAATTATTGTCAATGCTACAACTCTGTCTTGAAAATGCTCTGATGGAAGATTTGAAGTTCCCCTGCTTTTTGAGCTATGCCTAATCTCTTCGTTTTGAATCAAATCTGTTAAGGGGGGAAGAAAATTTGTCAACATAACATCGCTTCCTGTTTGGCATAATCTATAGATAATCTCATTGTTGGGTTTCCTTGGGCCCTCAACATGATATCTTTTCTCTAACTCTCGATCAATTCTGACAAAGTTATTATCTGGCATGGGGATGGTGGCATATGACAAGTCCATTTAAAGGCTACCACCAAAATCTGATGCCCATTTTCTTGATAGGAGCATTCCCCATGAATCGGGAACATCTATCACAATAATGTCCATAACCATTATTCTATCTAGGTATGCAGCTAGGAAAACCTGTAAATCTTTAATTATCCCACACACTTCAATTCTTTTAGAATCCATTGAACATATGTTGTGATAGGGCCTAGATACCCTTAAATTCAGTTGCTCCATAATTTTCTTGGTCATGACATTTGATGAAGCCCCTGAATCAAGCATGAAGTTGTGTAAAATACAATCATTCACTATCAAAAAAACATAAAATGGAAGATGATCTTCGTTGCCCACATAACAATTCATAATTTTCAATACAATTTCTTCATCTTCTGGTTCATTATTAGGCTTTTCTTCTCTTTGAGTAACTTCAATTGCACTTAGTAACTTGGCCCTTTGAGATTATATCTTTAAAAGCTCTGTCACTGGGATAGAAACCGTTGCATTATTCACCCAATTGCCCAAGTCAAAATTAATTCTGAAGTAGGAGGAGAACAGTTTCTGTGATTATTCCGGTCTTGAATATCCCTTCTTTGATAAGCCGTCCCTTTGTGTTTTGCATAGCAAGAATTTGTCTAGATGTAGGTTTTTCCCCAAAAATCTTAGTGACTTTGTCAAGATTTGCAATCATATTGTCAACCGCAAGATTATTAGGACTATGGGCAATCCCTTGATCACTTTCAATGGTGTATATTTGATCTTCCACCGAGAACATATTGATTTGACCACTAGTTCCTAGTTCATCTCCCAACATGCTACCTTCCATAATTCTCTTTACATATGGGCATGTGGCTTCTTCATGGAACTCATTACATGGCCTACAAAAAGGTGGAATTTGATCTACCATGTTGGTGGGTTCCAATGGATTTGGAGGCCTATAATCTTGTTCAGGGCCTTTATTCTTTTGCCATCCATTATTTGGCCTAGGTTGGAATCTTTGCACTTGCGATCTTTCCATGGCCACCAACCTACTTTGCATGGATTGCATTTCTTTAGTGTGGTTTTCTTCCATGCTCTTGATGAGTTGAGTTAATTCCTTAATAGAATCATGTGTAGTGTCTTCCTTGGCCTTGCCTTTGGAATCATTCGATTTTGATAGCCCTCTAGTGAAACCAGGAATCTCAAATTTTCCTGATTGCTTTCTGGCCCTCTCCATTTTCAAGGCTTTAGTTTGAGCTACACCCAAAGTTGCAGGCTCCTTTCTTCTCAACTCATAAGCAGTGTACACACCAAAAGCATTTAAATATGAGCATAAGAGAAATTCATCCGGAGGTTTAACAGTTGTAGACATGCTTTTAACCAATTCATTGAATCTTTTGTTAAACTCCTCCATGGTTTCATTCTCATTCTTCATTATGGTGCTAATGGCACTGATCAGATGACTATTATGTCTTCTCTCTCCATACTTTCCCACGAAAGCATTAACAATCACTTGTAAAGAATAATACAAGTTAGCAGGTTGCTCAGTGAACCAATCAAGGGCATCCTCTTCCAAAGAGAGAACGAAAAGCCTCATCTTTACATCCTCATAGTTAGCAACGTTACACCACTTAAAGATGCAAACATTAAAGTTCTTCACATGTGATGTGGCGCTAATGGTATTGTTACCTTGAAAAGAAGGCAACCTTTCAATAGTATTGTCAGGGATATTGTGAGGATAGCCATTAATGTTAATAAAGTTACAAGGAGCAAAAAGATCATTCATGATGTTAGGCTCAACTTGTTCTTGAAAAAAAAAAGAATGTCAGAAATAGCCTCTTGCCCAAGACTAACAACAACTCTACTATGAGAAAGTCTATTTAACCTCTCTCTAAATACCCTTTCAGGATCAGGAGAGGGGCTAACTAGACCACCTGAATTTATCCTTATAGAGACTTTTGCAAAATTAGGATTGAGTGGAGTCGCCACTTGAGAAAGAATCTAAATCTAAAATTCAAATATTCCAAAACTAAAAGTTAGTTGTTTTCCCAGGCACAAGAAGACTTGTCCCTGACAACGACGCCACAAATGTTATCTCTCCTTGTCGTCTACACCTACCTACAAGTTAGTGGAAAAAGCCTTCAACCCCACAAGGTGTGGTTGGTGGAAAGGATCTCAGAGAAGGGGCTGTCATCTACTCCCGACTCTCTCTTTTTAAGCTATCTCCTAAGTTAGCTATGGGGATGGTCCCTTAAAAAAAAAAAAAAAAAAAAAGTTAAAGATTTTGAGTTTTTTAGGAGAATTGTTAGAATGAAATCGGATTACTTTTAAAGATTTATGAGCATTTATGAACAACTTTGAAATAATAATATCAAACCATTCAACCAGTGCCTTAAATAACGTGCTCAAGAATCATGCTCAAAGAGATGAGAATACAATAATCCTGAAAATGAAACAAAAGATGTCAGCACAAGATATTTGCAGAATAAAATGATTACAGGATAACCAAATTACAACATTTAAACATATCTTGTCATGGTTAGAAACAACTAAAAAATTAGATGTTGAAGATGGAATTAAACTTTGCGAATATAGAAAATAAGCATCACACTACTTGCATGAGATCATCAACCATTAAAAAAAAAATGTGATGAAGAGTGCTCTTGGTTCATTTTAGTTAAAATTTCTCTACAACAAATATTTCCAATCAATTCTTCAATCCCCACACTTCACCCTCGTCCAAATTATGTGGATCTCACAATGATGAGTCAATAAGGGAGTAGAGGGTCCCTAGAAGTCTA
Source organism: Pinus albicaulis (assembly GCA_034641835.2). NCBI lineage: Eukaryota > Viridiplantae > Streptophyta > Pinopsida > Pinales > Pinaceae > Pinus > Pinus albicaulis. Next base: position 1,030,274,466 of record CM076572.1, on the reverse strand, counting down.
TACAACCTACTTATGTTGGAGATAAGTTTTAATGAGTTGCTTGTGTGAAATGAATGTTGATTAATCTCATTTAAATGATACATGCAAAATTTCCACAAGAGATGAGATGGTGCTTACTTGCAATAATAAACCAAATTTTGAGAGAAACAATAGAGTTATGTGTGTTGTAGCATTTAATGGCAAGTGGAATGAGATAAGTTCTTATAAAAAATGTGCTTCAATGGTTCCTCAACATGCATGAAGCATAAACATTAAATCAATGGAATTTTGCCAACCATGCAAATTTGTTCACACATAAAAAAAGATTTTGCTCAAGTTTGTAGCATTGGGGCTTATGCATGTAAGTTTAATTTAACTGACATTTAGTTAGATGGATGTAGAGTGCATTAGTTGTTAATTCATTAACATGCATAAAACTAAAATCAGAAAATGAATCAATTGACACAAAAAAAAATCCTTCCTTTTCAACCATGGAAGGGGGATACATTGTGAACAATATCCCAAGCTCCCTCAAGCCAGAAAAAATTTTATTTTATTATTGATTATAAATGAGGAAAACAACCTTTAAGAAGGCTGCCCAAAAGGAGGGCATTTCACGAATAAAGAGTTCGGAAAAATGCTTAAACTCCTCCACAAAAAATGACAACAAAACTTATGGGGAAAGCCTTCAAAACATGATTTTTTTAAGACTCCAAGGCCCATGGAAAAGATCAAGTTGATGCTATCCCAAAGGTGTTTACGACCTCCTTAAAATTTGGTTTTGAGGTAATGGAAGCCTTCGCATGCAAGGAGAATCAATTGCTTTTTGCTATCATTTCCTCAAGCTCCTTGCTTTTCACGCTCAAGCTTGCGGGCTGCGAAAGAAAATCAAACGTTAGATTGAAATAGAAATGATCTAAAACACAAATTAATGTATAAAGGTACTAGCCCAAGGAATGGGAGCAAACCCCCATTCTTGCCTAGTATAGAAAAATGCTCTTGAAGTAGCAAATATTACTTTAAGACGCTCTACAAAAGGAAATTTTTAGATTTTAAAAGTGGAAATAGATGATCGAGTAATTAGAGAACGAGAAACTCCCTCTTTGTCTTCCTTTGATGCAAAATTTGGGGTTGAAAGTAGCTGAGTCTTGGATCGCTTTGAATCTAGGAGTGGGTTGATCTATTTGAGACTTCTCTCACGCCCGAATGTATTTCCTGCACACGATACGAATAGATCTTCCCTACACACTTAAACAAATATTAGTTTGCAAAAGGATTAGAGCATCATAATGAATAAGATAAACCAAACATTCATCCGAAAATGAATTGGCAAGCTTATTTCTAGAATACTACTCTAAATCAATGAAGCATGCAAGATAGCTTACATGAATCAATCCAAGCTAGATGACAAATATAAACTAAGACTGATCAAGCATGTAAACGAATTCAAATACAATAGTAATAGTATGGAAATAAATCACTTCATAACGCCAAGAGAACATCCGTTAAATAGCCCCAAAGTCTTGATTTTATTCATATACAAAATTGACAGAGTTTCCTCAAGCCCAATAGTTCAAAACTGTGAAAATTTATAAGCAGTTGCAGTGATAGATTTATTTCTCCTACTTATTGTTTCAATAAGTTATTATTCAGAAGTATTCCGGCAAATATCGAAATAAATACTACTGCTACATTCACAATTATATATGTAGAGAAATAAACAAAAGAGAACATAAGCACAAGAATCAATCACATGTACACAGTTGTTTTTGGACAATTGTCCTCGGAAAAACCCAATGTGGGAAAACAGATGTAGCAGATGAGGGTTTTATTAATTCTTCAGTAAATGATATCTTTACAGGGAAAATATTCGGCTGATAAATTGTGAACCACCTGAGACTGAATATCCAACTTACTCGGACAATTTTTTGACACCCAGAACAACCCCTGCAAGCCCCTGCATTAGTCTGCGTGATTCTCTGCGCAGTCCCAGTGCTGGACTGCGTGGAGACTGTGTGGGGTCTCTGCGCTGTGTTGAAATTTGGTTATCGGAGGACAGGTGGTTCCCTAAGGCTTTGATCTTTGGCCTAGGGAAAAATGTCCAAAAGAATTTAATTTTTCTCCTAAAGTGACTTTATAAAGTTATAAAGTCAAATCTAATTTAAAAGTAACTTTAAGTGATAAAGTTACTAAAGTCTAATTTTAAAGTGACTTTAATAAAGTCAATGTAAAATTAGAAAGGAAAAGTGACTTTGGAAATAAATGACTAAGTGGGTCTTTATTAAAGTGGGGTTAATTAAAAAATAGAAAGTGAGATTTAAATGAGCGTTTAATCTCAGCTCTAGATCTAAATCTGTTCCAGCCATTGGATTTAGGGATTCCCCAAAAGTCACTTAGAGTTAGGTTAAAGGAGGAAAAGGAGGAAAATGTCATTCATTCTTTCATGAGCAGATTGGGAGAAGGAGAGCAAGAGAGCAAGGGAGATTTCTTAGCAGTGAGGAGAAAGAGGTAGTAGCTTGGCACACATTCCAAGGCAGTATTTCAACAAGTCCGTACAACAGAGTTGGCACACAGTTCAAGAAAGATTTGGCACGATTTCTAAAGCATAATATGTACAGCAGTTTGTGGCACGTTTTCCTAGGTAGCCGTACACTTTTCTTGCACAAATTTCGAGGGAGAAGTTTGCTATTTTGTTGCATGCAAATCGAGGTAGGCTGTACAGCGTATTGCTGATTGCTGGCACAGAAATCGAGGCAGAGTTTCGTACATCAGCGTTTAATACAGCTGCACACATTCCAAGGAGGTCGTACAACAGCATTTATTGCTGTTCTGCACGCAAAAAGAGGAGGCCATACAACATAAATTATTGTTGTAATTTCTGGGCATGTTTTTCAAGGAAATCCGTACAACATTTATTGCTGGTTCAGTTTTACTGTTTGCACATTTTCCGAGGCGGTGGTTAAGCACGGAAAACGAGATAAGTTGTAAAAGTTTACTTGCTGATTTTTTTGAATGTTTCTCTCACTGTAAAAAGCATTTTTCATAAATAAGGAGCTCTCAAACTGGTTTTCCCCAAGAGTTGTAGGGGGTTTTTCCAGGGTCACCTTGACCAAAAATCTCTGTGTTAAAATGTGTTGAATAACTGTTTTGAGCTTGTTGATTTTTATTTCTGCATTTTCCAGCATTCTGTAAATTTTCTAGAATTTGTGTTTTCAGCAAAAATTATTTTTCTGTTGTTGAATGTAAGGATATGGGAAAGGGCATTTAACTAAAAGGAGAAATAAGGTGAAACTAAAAACCGGGGTGGGAAAACAAGAAATTTCTACATGGTATCAGAGCTTGAGTGCTAAAAAAACATTTTGGGACAGCAAGAAGAAAAATACAGTTTGCTAATTTTTCACTCAGAAAATTCCAGCAAGTTGATTTTTCACATAGAATTTTTTATCTTTACTACAACAGTGCTATTTTTCAGTTTTTAGGACAGCAGGATGTCATTGGGATTGAGGGTGGAGGATAGATTGGATGGGCATACCAATTACAGCGTTTGGAAGGAGAGAATGCATAGTATCTTTGAGGAGGCAGAAGTCTGGGACATCATGGTGCATACCCCACAGAACCCCGTTGTTGTGCCTACTGATATTGTTCAGTTGGAAGCATATAATAATAAGAACAACAAGGGTAAGAGACTGATTCTAGACGGAGTCAAATACCATTGCATTCCTCATGTGAGAGGAAAGAGAAATGCTCATGAGATGTGGACAACATTGTCCAATCTCTACCAGAGTACCAATGAGAACCGGAAAATGGTCCTGAAGGAGAAGCTGAAGACCATTAAGATGGATAAGACTGATAGTGCAGCTGGATATCTCACAAAGATTACTAATGTGAGAGATGAGTTGGCAGCAGTTGGAGAGGTCATTCCACCCACTGAGTTGGTGCGGATTGCAGTGAATGGCCTCCCTAGTTCATGGATGAACTTTGCTGATGGGGTTTGTGCACGTGAGACCCTTCCCACATGGGAGAGGTTTTGGGATGATTGCATTCAGACAGAGATCAGGAAAGGTCAACTTGGGGCAGCCAAGCCAGTTGAGCAGGATGAGGATGTAGCACTGTTGGCAGGACGCAAGAATGGCAAAGGGAAGAAGCAGGCTTCCACAAGCAATGGTGGGGGCAAAGGCAAAGGTAAAGGTAAACAGGATAACTCACAGAAGGACTATTCCAAAGTGAAGTGTTGGAATTGTCGGAAGATGGGACACTATGCAGTTGTGTGTCCGGAGAAGAAGAAGAAGAAGGGGAAGAACCAGAGCATGGCAGCTTCAGCAGAGGTTGAGGACTTTGCAGATCGCTTTGACAGGGAGTTTGGGTTCATTGCGTGTGAGTCTTCTAGTGCAGGATTATCTGCCATAGAGGTTCAGAGGGAGCATGCATTTCCCTCGATTAGCGGAGCATCTTCGGGTATCTGGTATGTGGACAATGGGGCTTCACGTCACATGACAGGAGTCCGTGAGTACTTCTCAGAGCTTTCAGAGAGTGGCACTGATGTAGAGGTAGTAATCGGTGATGACAGAGTTGTTAGAGCAGTCGGTGTGGGAACATTGACATTTCAGAGGGAGTCCAAACCTCCCTTGAAGGTGTCAGATGTTCTTTATGTGCCAGGGATGAGGAAGAACCTCATATCCATCTCAGCTTTGGAGGATAGAGGATATGAGATACTGTTCAGGGGAGGACAGGTGCTGATATATCCCAGGGGCGCTCCAGCTGATTCAGCTAGAGTGATAGGTGTACGCCATGCAAAGGTGTACAAGGTTGCATTTCAGCCCCTTTTGGCATTGAGCAGTAGTACCGACAGCAGAGCTAGCAGTTCTGAGCTGTGTGAGATTTGGCACCGCAGGATGGGGCATATGTATCATGGAGCCTTGAGGACTTTGCGAGAGATCACTACAGGTGTGCCAGATTTCAGTACTGATCACTTTGATACTTGCAGAGGATGTGCGATGGGCAAGTTTGCCAAATCCCCTTTTCCCAGTAGTGACAGCAGAGCGACTGGGATACTTGATTTGATTCATTCCGATGTGAGCGGTCGGATGTCTCATGTTTCCTTTAGTGGATATGAGTACTATGTTTTATTCATTGATGATCACTCTAGGAGGACTTGGATTTATTTTTTGAAGACCAAGAGTGAGATCTTCAAGCGGTTTCAGGAGTTCAGAGCTCTTGTGGAGACACATACAGGTCAGAAGATCAAGTCCCTGAGGTCGGACAATGGAGGAGAGTACACCCTTGGAGAGTTTGTTGACTATTGTGCGGAGGCAGGCATTAGGAGGGAGTTCACCGTTCCTTACAATCCCCAGCAGAACAGGGTTGCGGAGAGGAAGAACAGATCCATCGGAGGGGCTTCCAAAGCCATGTTACATGATCAGGGGTTGCCATTGTTTTTGTGGGTAGAGGCCTGCAACACTGCTGTTTATTTGCAGAACAAGAGTCCGCATCGTGCCTTGGGGCACATGACTCCAGAGGAGGCTTTTTTTGGGAAGAAACCTGATATTGGTCATCTTTGTATCTTTGGGTGTATCACATACTCCTACATACCCAAGGAGAAGAGGACCAAACTAGAGCCCACTGCAGAGAAGGGTATCTTTGTGGGCTACAGTGAGACCGCAAAGGCCTTTCGGATTTACATTCCTGCACAGAGGAAAGTTATTGTTAGGCGGGATGTGAAGTTCGAGGAGGATAGGGCCTTTAGGAGGTCACGGGAGTTAGAGTATCTGGATCAGCCAGACCCTCAGCAGCAGCTGAGTCAGTCACAGGGATCTAGTGGGCAGGGATCAGGAGGATCCGGAGGTACATCAATGACGATGTCAGGTCTATCAGTGAGCAGTGGCTCACAGAGTCAGAGGGGTGGTGCTTCGGGCAGCATGCAGAGCAGTCCACAGAGCAGTTCACTAGGGAGTCCACTAATGGACAGTTCACATGGTACTTCAACATCTACAGGTTCAGGTGTAGGCAGGAGGACAATAGACAGACAGTGGTCATTGATGCTGATGATGAGGAGGAGGAGTTTCATTCTCCGATGGGAGGAGTGTGCTCAGGGAAGAGGAAGCCCAAGTGGCTTCAGGACACCTTGAGAGAGGCCACATCTGTTGCTGGGCCTAAGAGGCCGGTCAGAGAGAGCAGACCACCTGAGAGGTTTTGTAGCTATATGGCAATGGCTACCGGCATCCTTGACTCTGAGCCTTCTAGCTATGAGGAGGCAGCTAGCCAGCAGGTCTGGAGAGAGGCCATGCAGGAGGAGTATTCTTCTATCATGAAGAATGATGTTTGGGAGGTGGTGCCGAGGCCTGAGGGCAAATCCGTGGTTACTTCTAGATGGCTTTACAAGGTAAAGCATGCTGCAGATGACATCATTGAGAAATTCAAAGCGAGGTTTGTGGTTAGAGGGTTCTCCCAGGTAGAGGGATTTGATTATGAGGAGACCTTCGCTCTCGTGGCTCGATATACTTCGATCCGCTCCATTATATCGATAGCAGCAGAGATGGGTTGGAAGATCCACCAGATGGATGTGAAGACCACATTTCTCAATGGCTTCATACAGGAGGAGGTGTACATTGAGCAACCACAGGGCTTTGAGGTGCATGGGAAGGAGTCCCATGTGTGCATGAAGAAGGCCCTTTATGGCCTGAAGCAAGCTCCCAGAGCTTGGTACTCCAGGATAGATACATACTTGCAGGGGAGGGGTTTCACAAAGAGTGAGGTAGATCCGAACCTTTACTATATTGTGATAGGTGAGGAGCCTCTCATTCTGGAGCTGTATGTGGATGACTTAGTCATTACAGGTGCAGAGAGACTCATAGAGCATTGCAAGAGAGATCTTGCGGCGGAGTTTGAGATGAAGGACATTGGCTTGAGGAGGTGTGGCAGGAGGAGGGGCATTTCTTCCTGGGGCAAGGGAAATATATTGTGGACATCCTTGGCAGATTCCACATGGAGGACTGTAAACCCATGTCGACACCGATGATCACCAACTGGAAGAAGCTCCATGCTTCGGATTTCGAGTTGGTGGATCCCACTTTGTACAGACAGCTGATTGGTTCCTTGATGTATTTGGTCAACACTAGACCAGATATTTGTTTTACAGTCAACACGATGAGTCAGTTTATGTGTGAGCCTAGGAAGGTTCACTGGGTGGCTGCAAAACACATTTTGCGGTACTTGCAGGGGATAGTGGATTATGGTCTGGATTACAGGCAGGGGGATGGAGTGAGATTGACATGTTACACTGATTCTGATTGGGTAGGTTGTGCTTCTGATAGGAAGAGCACTTAAGGGTGTTGTTTTGGGTTGGGTTCGGCAGTGGTGTCATGGTTCAGCCGAAAACAACAGTCAGTAGCATTGAGTTCAGCGGAAGCAGAGTATATGGCAGCCAGTCTAGCTAGTTGTGAGGCCATCTGGCTTCGCAAGATGTTGTTTGGCTTATTTGGTCAGCCGTTAAGACCTTCAATGATTTACTATGATAATCAGAGTAGCATTAAACTCATGGAGAATCCAGTATTTCATGACAAGTCAAAGCATATCGGGATCAAATATCATTTCATCAGAGACTATGTTCAGAAAGGAGTTGTGAAACTTGAGTATATTCCCACTGATGAGCAGGTTGCAGATATTCTTACCAAAGCCTTACCATGGGGCAAACATGTCTACTTCAGAGACAAGATGGGTGTGGTGAGGAACACCTTCCTCGGTAAGAGGGAGTGTTGAAATTTGGTTGCCGGAGGACAGGTGGTTCCCTAAGGCTTTGATCTTTGGCCTAGGGAAAAGTGTCCAAAAGAATTTAATTTTTCTCTTAAAGTGACTTTATAAAGTTATAAAGTCAAATCTAATTTAAAAGTGACTTTAAGTGATAAAGTTACTAAAGTCTAATTTTAAAGTGACTTTAATAAAGTCAATATAAAATTAGAAAGGGAAAAGTGACTTTGGAAATAAAAGACTAAGTGGGTCTTTATTAAAGTGGGGTGAATTAAAAAATAGAAAGTGAGATTTAAATGAGCATTTAATCTCAGCCCTAGATCTAAATCTGTTTCAGCGATTGGATTTAGGGATTCCCCAAAAGTCACTTAGGGTTAGGTTAAAGGAGGAAAAGGAGGAAATGACCATTCATTCTTTCATGAACAGATTGGGAGAATGAGAGAAAGAGAGCAAGGGAGATTTCTGAGCAGTGAGGAGAAGAGGCAGCATCTTGGCACACATTCCAAGGCAGTGTTTTAGCAAGTCCGTAGAACAGAGTTGGCACACAGTTCAAGAAAGATTTGACATGATTTCCAAGGCAGAATCCGTACAGCAGCTTGTGGCACGTTTTCCTAGGCAGTTGTACACTTTTTCAGGCACAGATTTTGAGGGATAAGTTTGCTGTTTTGCTGCACGCAAATCGAGGCAGGCTGTACAACCTGTTGCTGATTGCTGGCACAAAAATTGAGGCAGATTTTTGTACAACAGCATTTAATACAGCTGCACGCATTCCAAGGAGGCCGTACAACAACATTTATTGATGTTCTGCATGCAAAAAGAGGAGGCCGTACAACAAAAATTAATGCTGTAATTTTTGGGCATGTTTTTCAAGGAAATTCGTTCAACATTTATTGCTGGTTCAATTTTATTGTTTGCACATTTTCTGAGGTGGTGGTTAAGCACGAAAAACGAGATAAGTTGTAAAAGTTTACTTGCTGATTTTTCTGAATGTTTCTCTGACTGTAAAAAGCATTTTTCAGAAATAAGGAGCTCTCAAACTGGTTTTCCCCAAGAGTTGTAGGGGGTTTTTCTAGGGTCACCTTGACCAAAAATCTCTGTGTTAAAATGTGTTGAATGTTTGTTTTGAGCTTGCTGATTTTTATTTCTGCATTTTCCAGCATTCTGTAAATTTTCCAGAATTTGTGTTTTCAGCAAAAATTATTTTTCTGTTGTTGAATGTAAGGATATGGGAATGGGCATTTAACTAAAAGGAGAAATAAGGTGAAACTGAAAACCAGGGTGGGAAAACAAGAAATTTCTACACGTTGCAACCTCAAACTGCCTCTAGTGACCCACTGCTACTTTCCGACCCTTATCTCGACCACCCTTGACCTCCTCTTGCTTCTGCAACTTCTTGCCCTGCAACTCTCCCACTGAGATCGAATTCTACATCAGAATGGATTTCCTTCGGGTACTGAGTGTGTGCCGGCCTTATCTTCCAAGTGACCTTCAATCCTTCTTTTATAATCTTTCTGATGGAGAACCAACGACCTAGACTAAAAGATTAATCAATGGCTAAGATTAAATCTTGACTTGATCCATGTTTTCTAGAAGATTCACACACTGACTTATTAATGTCCTTTAATTATTTCATTTTCCTAAGTTTGGACTTAAGGTCTCCATTAAAATAATTAATTATTTTAATAAGTCTTGAACTGAGTGGAATTTCCACAAACTGTTTCTGGGTTCTTTGGAATGCTGCTGTCCAAGCCTCCCTGCAAAGTTTGAGACTTTGAGCACTTCCGGATGCTACAAAAAATCAACAATAACATGATACAGTACAATAGCCAATGGCTTTGTTATATAGAGATTGGGGAGCAATTCCCAAGGACGAATGCATGTGAGAAGTGAAATTTAAGAAAAATTTGAGTAAAGGTAAGCCAAGTTCCATATGGAGAAGACTGAGGCACCTAGAGCAAAATCAAATTTCTTTGTGCACAACTTAGGAAATTGAATTCCCATATGATCTAGCGAACTTATCCATAAGCCAGAGGAAGTCCTGTGCTACACTGAGTCCGTGACCGCAAACTCGAACTGTTAGGTCCCTATATTACTAGTATAGTCCCTTATTGTTGTTATTGTAACCTCCTTATTGTTATTATTGTACCCCTGTAACCCAAATATTGTTATTATTGTGCCCTTAAATTGATATTGTTAGGTCGGCTAGGATTACATTGTGGCCCCACTAGGATTACATTGTGGCTCCATGGACTCCTATATATAGAAAGGAGGTTTTGTAATTTGTATCATCCAAGAATTGTTCATTCATGTAATGTATTGGAGGTTGCCCCCTCGAAGTGGCTTATTTCTAAGGCGTTGATATCTCTTTTCTTCTATTTTTGTAGTTGGTTTCACAACATTTGGTATCAGAGCTTTGGATTCTAGGGTTTTGCTGCTCCAAACAGGTCATCGTGGGATTTTCGCTATAACTTGTTTTCTACGAAGGTTTAGAAGTTGAAAGTTTAGAGTGCGAAACCGAAATCCTGAGGAACATCGTTGCAAAATTTCAGAGCTTGGTTCACAATAGTTTTGGAGATATGATCTGTGGAAGTTAGGTATTTTTGCAGTCTCCTGAATTTCACTTAAAATGGTCATCGCAGAATTTTCGCTATAAATTTTTTTCTACGAAGGTTCAGAAGCTGAAATGTTTAGAGCATGAAGCTGAAATCTTGAGGAACATCATCGCAAAATTTTAGAGCTTGGTTCGTAAATTTTTTGGAGATATGATCTATGGAAGTTTGGTCTTCTTCAGGCTCCCGAATTTCATCTCAAAGAGGTGATTGTGGGAAAAGCTTCATAACTCTCTCTCTGAGCATCGGATTGGAATTCTGTAAAAAGTGACCGGAAGTACATGGATTGTAGTTTCCTGTCTATAAATTCAAGGCCAAAGGAGCAAACAATGACACGCGGCAAGTTGTAAAAGTTCACTCTACTGAACTAGTCCATAATTAGGTCATTGTGGGCGAATGGACATAACTTTGTCTTGAAGAATCCAAATCAATTCAGACCTATGGCATGTGAAAGAAGCTCTAGAGGACTACTATAGGGCCAAATTTCAGATATTGAGGATCTGCAAGTATATAGATAAGTCAATTTCAATATTGAGCTCCTCAAAAACAAGTAAAATGTGTGCATTTTTTTTTTTGAATTGCATAAGTCTTGTTTGAAGAATCAATTTGAATTGATTCCAAGGGCATATTATAGAATAGATATCAATATTGGATTCTCAAATGGCTCCTAAAAAGAATTCAACACCCATTAAGCCTTTAGAAGACTCTACTATGACTCATGAAGACGAAGAATGGCAACATGACATATCAAAATTACAAGAGCAAGTGCAACAAATTTCGCTCTCGCAAAGAGCAAGAAAAAATGACATGGAAGTTTTGAAGAAAGGCGTGGAAACTAAGATAGATGGTTTGATGTAATATTCCCAATTAGCCTTGCTAATTGGAATATTTCATTTTTGCTTTATTTTGCCGCTTTAGTCAGAAATAATAAATAAAGTGAGAAATAAGAGGGGTCACCTCACTTTAGTCACCTCACTTTATAATAAAGTGTTCTTTTCCTAGTAGATTGACGTTGTAACTTAGAGAGGGGGCCTTGGGAGTCCACATAAGCATGATGGGGGAGGCATCAGGCTGACCCAAGGTAAACTGCGCAGATCAAAGGAGAGTTAAGTTTTGGAGGGAGTTTGGCATTATAAAAGGAGAGGTTCTCACCTCATTTGGATCATTCATGATTTGATATTATTATTGAGAGCTAGACTTTGTCTGCTTCAGCACGCCGGTTGTTTAGTCGGTCTGCAGCACTGTTTAGTGCACGAGTGTCTCCGGTCGGAGATCTCACCCTTAGCCTCGGGGGACTTCGAGTGCCTGCCCTGGTAAGGTTATTTCTGGTTTCACCCTTAGCTTCGGGGGACTTCGAGCGCCCGCCCTAGTAAGGTTTGTTCGAGTACATCTTTCGCGCTCACAAGAGCGCAGCAGCGCAGCTCGGTGCATATCCGGAGAGGGAGAAGCCCCTCAGTTGGCCGCGTGCTCCGCAGGAGGAAGGACGCCGTCTATCAGGAGAGAGGACGCCGATTCAGAGGGGAAGGACAGGACGCTCGAGCCCAGGAGGACGGGGGCCTCCGTATCCGAGCAAGAGAAAACGCTGTCCAGGAGAAGGGAGAACGCTGATCAGCCTTGGAGGGAGGACGCTGTCCAATTCTGAAGAGAAGGTTGCAGATCTGAAGGCATATTGATAGATCCAGCCTTGGAGAGGGTAGATCTGAGCAGATACTTGCAGATCTGGTTTTGTATGGTGCAGATCTGGAGGTATAGTACTAGATCCAGCTTGGGAGATTGCAGATCTGAGGAGATATTGTCAGATCCAGCATAGATCTGAAGAGATAACATCTGATCCAGCCTTGGAGGCTGCAGATCTAAAGAGATATTGTCAGATCCAGTATAGGTCTGAAGGGTTAGTAGCAGATCTGACTTAGGAGGACGCAGATCTGGGTTGGAGGCTTCAGATCCAGCAGATCTGAGCATTCGGGAGGCAGATCCACCAGGTAGGACGCTGATCTGAGGAGCATACTTGGGTGAGAGGGGCTCAACAGCGTTTTCCAGCGTTCAGTAGCTGATCCATCTGTTTGGAGGTTTTGGGGATTTGTGCCTCACCTGTTTCTGCGCTGTCACTAGCAGAGATAGCGTTTTCCATTGGTGAGGGTTTGCAGTTTGAGATCAGCCATTTTCCAGGTCTTCAGCTCATTACGCTGTCCTTGTTGCAGCCATTTCTTGATTGAGAGGGTCTCCACTTGCCTAGGGCAAGGATAGGTGCACTTACTCGATTTTTCTTGTACTCCTCTCTATGTACTTTCGCATTAATAAAATGGCTCAGCTTTTATGGCACACTATGTGTAATTGTCTGATCCGGTCCACCTTATATTTTTCAAATCCGTTTGGTGTATTTCTGAATATTATCAAGTTATTTCCCTTTGGGGATATTACAGTGGTATCAGAGCATAGATCTGGCTCAGCCTGTGGTGCTAGCAGTCTATGACGCCCGGGGATAACCCCTACGCCCATCGGAAGAGTCTCTTCGGGGGAAGTGATTCTGATTCAGAGACGGAACAGCGGAATCCAATGGAGGACATAATTGTGAAGTTGGCTGAGAAGATGGATACATTCATGCAGGATGTAACCAAGAGAATTGCAGCTGTAGAGGAAACACGGAAAGAACCCCCTAGGGTTTTCCAGGTGGGGGAAGGATCGGGCGCATCTAGCTACATACCAGACGCTATTCCCATCGTGACAGCACAGATGGTCAATACCGCACCCACGCGACCCACCATGCCTACCTTTCCGGTAGAAGACGAGGGGTCGACAGCACCAAGAGATGGAGGTCCAGCCCAACATGCGGCCATTTTTGCAGACTGGCAGGGACTAGGTCAGGCGTTCAGGGATGCTCTTCCCTTTGATCGCTATCTCCAGTTCAGGTGTGGAGGCAAGGCCCATGAGCAGGAGAAGGGACGTGGCTCTCACCGTGATAGCCACCGTGCAGCGAGCAAGTTCCATTTGCCGATGTTTGACGGTTCGCAGAAGACTACGGCAAAATCTTGGGTGGAGAAACTGGACATTTATTTCCAGCTTAACCAGATGCCAGAGAAGGAAGCCATTAAGATGGCTGCATTGCATTTAGAGGGTGAGGCCCAGGACTGGTGGTTTCATGGGTTGACAACACTGGGACATTCTGCAGTGACGACATATGCTGAGTTCACCAGGAGAGTGGTGGAGCGTTTTGACAGGAAGAATCCAGAACGAGGTCAGTTTGATGACGAGGCTAGGAGAGAGTTGAGACGGAAGCGGTTATGCTTCACCTGCCAGGAGCCGTGGGCACCGGGACACAAGTGTACGGCAGGGAAGGCACATTTCATAGAGGTCTTCTCCGAGAGCAGCGGGGAAGAGGATGAGGGGGATGATGAGGAGACAGGAGGATGCTATGCAGCGCAGAGTACCTTACCACCTCCACCCCCGATGCAGGTGGGGCTTCATTTGCACCTACTGGGGGAGCTCTAGCAGCATTACGAGGAGTCCCCAAGTACCTGACATTGCGTGTACGTGGGACAGTGCGGGGACAGAGAGTTTCGGTCTTAGTCGACAGTGGGGCTACCCACAACTTCATTGATGCCCAGATGGTTGCACGGAGAGGCATACCGACGGAGGGCTTTGAGGGGTTTTCCGTTTTGGTCCCAGGAGATCAGACCATGGCTTGTGCTCGATATGTACCAGAGTTATCAGTGACGATGGGCACCTATACATTGACCGATCACTTCTTTGTGGTGGACATTCCGGACACCAATGTGATATTGGGAGTTCAGTGGCTTATTACTCTGGGGAAGGTCACCACTGATTGGAAGGCCCTGGAGATGGAGTGGGATGATCCCAAGACGGGAAGGCATGAGAAGATCCGAGGACAGAACACATATCCACCCCAGACAGTATCGGCACACTGCATGGAGGCGACATTCCGCAAGGGAGATATAGAGTGGGCAGTCGAGTTGCGGGTTTCAGAGGCAGTAGATACAGGACGGACGGTGCACCCTGATCTACAGACTCTTCTCGACAGATACGCAGTAGTTTTTGGAGATATTCCGCCAGGACAACCACCGGATCGGGGGTTTGAGCACACGATCGAGCTGGAGCAGGGGATACAGGCGGTAATCACCACACCGTATAGGCATCCCAAAGCCTATCGGGACGAGATAGAGCGGGCCATTCAGGAGCTGCTGGCCCTTGGGCACATTCGACCCAGCACCAGTCCTTTCGCTTCTTCAGTAGTGCTGGTGAAGAAGAAGGACGGCACATTACGCATGTGCATTGACTACAGGGCTCTGAACAAAAAGACCCTAAAGAACAGGTACCCAATTCCCAGGATCGATGAGTTGATGGATGAGTTGAGAGGAGCACGGTTCTTCTCAAAGATCGATTTGAGATCCGGGTATCATCAGATACGCATGAGGGAACAGGACATTCCCAAGACTGCTTTCAGGTGTCATTATGGGCACTTTGAGTTTCTGGTCATGCCGTTTGGGCTGACCAATGCACCTGCTACTTTCCAGTCTTGCATGAACCATATTTTCAGGGATCATCTGAGGAAGTTCGTGCTGGTTTTCTTTGATGATATCCTCATATACAGCCGGCCCTGGGAGGAGCACCTCCAGCACATTGAGACGGTCTTGCACATTCTGGAGGAGCAGCAGTTCTTTGCCAAGCTCTCCAAGTGTGAGTTTGGATTGACAGAGATGTTGTATTTGGGACACATCATAGGAGTGGACGGGGTGAGAGTCCACGAGGAGAAGATCCGGGCTATCAGGGACTGGCCAGAGCCGCGGAATGTGACAGAGCTTAGAGGGTTCATTGGTATCTGTACTTACTACAGGAAGTTCGTCAAGGGCTTCTCACAGCTTGCTGCACCCCTCACAGAGCTGACGAGGAAGGGGGCATTCGGTTGGACGGATACCGCCCAGCGAGCTTTTGATAAGCTCAAGGAGGTGATGAGTAGTTGTCCGGTGCTGGCATTGCCCGATTTCACTCAGCCCTTTGTCCTAGAGTGCGATGCATCAGGGGAAGGGATTGGAGCAGTTTTGATGCAGGAGGGTCATCCGATTGCGTTCGAGAGCCGGAAGCTCCTTCCACATGACAGACTTTATCCCATCTATGACAAGGAGATGTTGGCCATCATGCATGCATTGGCCAAATTCCGGCAGTACCTGGTAGGTGGCAGATTCAGGGTGAGGACGGATCATAACAGCCTGAAGTACTTTCTGGAGCAGAAGCAGTTGCAGGAGAGGCAGCAGAAGTGGATCAGCAAGATCCAGGCTTACGACTTTGACATAGAGTATGTCAAGGGGAAAAATAACGTGGTAGCAGATGCCCTTTCCCGTAGACCAGCCACGTTATCACTCATGAGCTTGGACGCTGATTGGAAGGCTCGACTATTGGTTGAGTATTCCAAAGATAGATTTGCATGTGAGGTGCTGGATGGACAGGTAGCAGATAGCAGATACAGGGTGGCCGATGAGGTCATCTATTACAGGGATAGGATCTTCTTGACTGAGGGATCTCAGCTCAAGGGGAAGATACTCCAGGCTTCTCATGATTCACCATTGGCGGGCCATCAGGGGTTCACCAAGATGTACAGGGCCATCAGGGAGAGATTTGCATGGAAAGGCCTCAAGGAGGACGTACTCCGGCATGTCAGGGAGTGCGAGGTTTGTCAGCGGAACAAAGGAGAGATGAGCCATCCCGCAGGGTTGCTGCAGCCACTTCCCATTCCGGAGGGGAAATGGGAGAGTGTTTCGATGGACTTCATCACGGGGTTGCCCACAGTACAGGGCAAGGACTGCATCTTCGTAGTAGTTGACCGGCTAACGAAGTATGCTCATTTCTTCGCCATTTCGGCACATCACACAGCGGCACAGGTGGCAGAGTTGTTTTTCCGGGAGGTTTTCAGATTGCATGGTCTACCCAAGACCATTGTTAGTGACAGGGACAGCCGTTTTATGGGAGGATTTTGGCAGGAGCTCTTCCGACTAGTGGGGACAGAGTTGACACCGAGCACTAGTTATCATCCCCAGACGGACGGGCAGACGGAGATAGTTAACAAGTGGCTGGAGGGCTACTTGCGTAACTACGTCAGTGGGCAGCAGAGAGCATGGCTGAAATGGCTACATCTGGGCGAGTACTGCTACAACACAACCCACCACATGTCCATTGGCATGACACCTTTTTATGCGTTGTATGGATACCATTCCCTATCTTTTGTGGACATGATGTTTGGTGTTAGCAGGGCTCCGCGAGCCAAATTATGGATCCAAGAGAGCCAAGACATCCTCCGGGCTCTCAAGGACAACATAGCCACAGCACAAAATCAGCAGAAATTGTATGCAGATAAGGGTCGAGTGGAGAGACACTTTGAGGTAGGGGACCTGGTCTACCTACGGTTGCAGCCATACCGACAGTCTTCACTCAAACAGAAGGGGGCAGAGAAGCTTAAGCCTCGCTTTTATGGACCATACAGGGTGATACGTAGGATCGGGCAGGTCGCATATGAGTTGGAACTGCCCCAAGGCAGCCGGATTCATAACATCTTCCATGTATCCTGCCTGAAGAAGGCACTGGGCCAGCACGTGACAGTCACCGGGGAACTACCACCGACAGATGATGAGGGGCACTTGGTGTTACAGCCGGAGGCCGTTATTGACACCAGGGAGAGACAGCTGCGGAGCAGGAAGATCAGAGAGTTCTTGGTGAGATGGAAGAATCTGCCGGATGAGGATGCCACTTGGGAGGATGAGAAGATCTTACAGCATCCACACTTCAGTTGCTTGAGGACAAGCAACGTTTTGTCGGGGGAGACTGTAATATTCCCAATTAGCTTTGCTAATTGGAATATTTCATTTTTGCTTTATTTTGCCGCTTTAGCTAGAAATAATAAATAAAGTGAGAAATAAGAGGGTCACCTCACTTTAGTCACCTCACTTTATAAATAAAGTGTTCTTTTCCTAGTTGATTGACGTTATAACTTAGAGAGGGGGCCTTGGGGGTCCACATGAGTACGATGGGGAGGCATCAGGCTGACCCAAGGATTAACTGCGCAGGTCAAAGGAGAGTAAGGACGCAGTTAAGTTTTGGAGGGAGTTTGGCATTATAAAAGGAGGGGTTCTCACCTCATTTGATCATTCATGATTTGATATTATTATTGAGAGCTAGACTTCTGTCTGCTTCAGCACGCCGGTTGTTTAGTCGGTCTGCAGCACTGTTTAGTGCAACCGAGTGTCTCCGGTCAGAGATCTCACCCTTAGCCTCGGGGGACTTCGAGTGCCTGCCCTGGTAAGGTTATTTCTGGTTTCACCCTTAGCTTCGGGGGACTTCGAGTGCCCGCCCTAGTAAGGTTTGTTCTGAGTACATCTTTCAGTTTCAGTAGCAGAGTAGCAGCAGTTTCTGGTGCATATCTGGAGAGGGAGAAGCCCTCTTGTGGCTGCGCAGTCCAGAGGAGGAAGGACGCTGTCTCATCAGGAGAGAGGACGCTGATTCATCCAGGAGAGTGAGGACGCTGTTCCAGGGAGGACGCAGTCCAGATCTGAGCAGAGAAAACGCTGTCCAGGAGAAGGGAGAACGCTGATCAGCCTTGGAGGGAGGACGCTGTCCAATTCTGAAGAGAAGGTTGCAGATCTGAAGGCATATTGATAGATCCAGCCTTGGAGAGGGTAGATCTGAGCAGATACTTGCAGATCTGGTTTTGTATGGTGCAGATCTGGAGGTATAGTACTAGATCCAGCTTGGGAGATTGCAGATCTGAGGAGATATTGTCAGATCCAGCATAGATCTGAAGAGATAACATCTGATCCAGCCTTGGAGGCTGCAGATCTGAAGAGATATTGTCAGATCCAGTATAGGTCTGAAGGGTTAGTAGCAGATCTGACTTAGGAGGACGCAGATATGGGTTGGAGGCTTCAGATCCAGCAGATCTGAGCATTCGGGAGGCAGATCCACCAGGTAGGACGCTGATCTGAGGAGCAGACTTGGGTGAGAGGGGCTCAACAGCGTTTTCCAGCATTCAGTAGCTGATCCATCTGTTTGGAGGTTTTGGGGATTTGTGCCTCACCTGTTTCTGCGCTGTCACTAGCAGAGACAGCGTTTTCCATTGGTGAGGGTTTGCAGTTTGAGATCAGCCATTTTCCAGGTCTTCAGCTCATTACGCTGTCCTTGTTGCAGCCATTTCTTGATTGAGAGGGTCTCCACTTGCCTAGGGCAAGGATAGGTGCACTTACTCTGATTTTCTTGTACTCCTCTCTATGTACTTTCAGATTAATAAAATGGCTCAGTTTTATGGCACACTATGTGTAATTGTTTAGTGATCTGGTCCAGCCTTATATTTTCTATATCTGTTTGGTGTATTTCTGTTTATTACTGGTTATTTCCCTTTGGGGATATTACATTTGAAGAAAGGAATGGATGGTTTGAAGAATGGCATGGAAGCTAAGATGGATGGCATGGAAGTTGGCATGGAATCTAAGATGGATGACATGGAAGCTAAGATGGAAAACATGAAGAATGATCTAAAAACAGACATGGAAGGTTTGACAAAGTTGATACAAGAAATGTTTCCTAATGGTGAAAAGATAATAGAGGAAACTCATGATGAGAACAAAATAAATGTTAATCGTGATTTCATAAAATCTAATGTTGGCGGGAAGAACCACCATATTCCAAAAATGGATATGAGGAAGTTTGATGGAAAGGATTTTGTAACATGGATACTACAGATGGAGCAATATTTTGATCTCAATAATGTGCAAAACACACAAAAGGTATGCATTGCAACTTTACATTTAGAACAAAATACATTTGTATGGTATCGATGGCTTTGCTCCCGTAAAAAAATGTCACTTGGTCAATTTTTACGGAGGAAATGATAGCACATTATGAGGATACAAAGAGCAACACCTTCTTTAGCCAATTGATAAATCTCAAACAAAAGGGTTTAATGGGGGAGCACATTGAGGACTTCCAAAAATTGAATATAAGGATAACTGATATTCCAGAGGAACGCAGGATTGATCTCTTCATAGGTACTTTAAAGGATAACATCCAACATGAAGTTCACGTTTTGGAACCTAATTCATTGGAGAAGGCATTCAGGTTGGCAAGAAAAATTGAATGTAAAATTATGGCGACAAGGAAGCCTACCACTCACTTCTATAAAGATGGAAGTGTTGCTACTCCTAGATTTCCACAACCCACAAGGTTGACACCACAACAATTGGAAGAAAAAAGAGAAAAAGGGCTTTGCTACAGTTGTGATAGAAAATACACTAAAGGTCATAAGTGTGCTGAGAAAAAATTATTTTACATAGATTGTGAAGAGGAAGAAGAAAATGAACAAGAAGAGGATATACACCAGGAACCAGCCCTAGAAGAGGAAGAAATGAGTCCGACCATATTGTGTAATGCATTGGCAGGAATTACCACTCCTCAAACTCTCAAGATAGAAGGACATATCAAGAAGAAAAAGGTAATAGTGTTGATTGATTCAGGTAGCACCTATAATTTTATTCATTGTAAGGTAGCCAAGGAATTAAATTGTTTCCTATACCCAGCACCAGAATGTCAAGTGATGGTTGCAAATGGAGGAACTATAAATCGCTCTGGAAAATGCCATAATATCAAGCTAACCATGGGGGAATATGTATTGACTAGTCCAATGCTTTCCATTCCTATGGGAGGTGCTGATGTTGTACTAGGAGTACAATGGTTACAATCTTTGGGGATGGTAGCTTTTAATTTTCAAGAATTTTTCTTGAAATTTTTTTCAGAAGGAAAGGAAGTCGAATTACGGGGTATTGCAGGGAAGCCGGGAAAGATAATAAGCTCTAATGTCATGATAAAGCTTCTAAATAAAGAACAACAAGGCGTAATTGCGCAATTATGCTCACTAGAAGTTCCAACATCAAAAACATCTATTTCTGCAGATCTCCAAAAAGTCTTGGACAATCATTCCAAGGTGTTTGAAACTCCCAAAGGGCTCCCACCTATTCGTGATCATGATCATGCTATTCATTTGATTCTAGGAAGTGTTCCTCCAAACACCAGGCCTTATAGATATCCTTATGTCCAAAAGAGCGAAATTGAACGTATGATTGCAGAAATGTTAGAGGCGGGTATAATTCAACCTAGTCAAATTTCTTTCTCTGCTCCTGTAGTATTGGTACACAAGAAGGATGGATCATGGCGCATGTTTCCGGATTATAGGGAGCTCAATAAGCTCACCATTAAAGATAAATTTCCCATTCCTGTGATTGATGAATTATTGGATGAATTACATGGAGTAATTTATTTTACCAAGTTGGATCTTCGTTCAGGATATCATCAAATTAGAATGAAGATTAAAGATATTCCAAAAACAGCATTTCGAACTCATGAGGGTCATTATGAATTTTTGGTCATGCCTTTTGGCCTTACCAATGCACCTTCTACATTTCAAGGGTTGATGAATTCCATTTTCAAACCCTTCCTTAGAAAATTTGTGCTAGTGTTTTTTGATGATATACTAATCTACAACAGGTCTTGGAAGGATCATGTTGAACATGTTGATAAGGTGCTCAAACTATTGCAGGAGAAACAATTATATGCAAAAACATCCAAATGTTTCTTTGGAGTACAAGAGGTGGAATATTTGGGTCATATTGTATCTCACGAGGGTGTTAAGGTAGACCCTAACAAAATTAAAGTCATTAAGGAATGGAAAGTCCCCACAAGCATAAAGCAGTTGCGAGGATTTCTCGGGTTAATAGGGTATTATCGCAAATTTGTTAAGAATTATGGGAGAATAGCAGCACCTCTAACAACATTATTGAAGAAAGATGCATTTTCATGGACTCCTGAAGCAACTAAGGCCTTTGAACATCTTAAAGAGGCAATGTGCCTAGCACCAGTATTAGCTATGCCAGACTTCACAAAACCTTTATTGTGGAATGTGATGCCTCAGGAAATGGAATTGGTGTTGTTTTAATGCAGGAAGGAAGACCCATTGCTTTTGAAAGTCATCCAATCAAAGGAAAGTATTTACAGAAACCTATTTATGAGAAGGAAATGTTAGCAATACCGCATGCACTAAAGAAATGGAGAACTTACCTAATGGGAAGACACTTCAAGGTAAAAACTGATCATGATAGTCTTAAACACTTTTTGGAACAAAGACTATCTTCAGAAGAGCAGCAAAAATGGGTCACAAAGATGTTCGGTTATGACTTTGAAATAATCTACAAAAAATGGAAGCTAAATGTTGTTGCAGATGCACTCTCAAGAAAGAATGAAGAGGTGGAAGCATTGCTTTGTGCCATTTCTATTATCCAACTAGATTGGATAACCGAAGCAAGAGATGAATGGAGGAAGGACGAAGAAGTGTGGACACTCATTCAAAAGTTGCAGCAAGATCCTAGTACATCTGATACATTTAGTTGGAAAAATGATTCCTTATGGTACAAAGATGGCTTATATCTTTGTAAGAATTCCCAACTAAAACAAAAGATTCTTTTGGAATTGCACACTTCTCCTTTAGGAGGACACTCAGGATTTTTAAAAACTTACCACAGGGTGAAGAAAGAATTTTTTTGGGATGGCCTTAAATCTGATATTCGAAAGTTTGTGGCGGAATGTTTGGTTTGCCGGCAGAATAAAGTGGAAACAATTAAGACCCCAGGACTTCTACAACCTTTATCCATTCCAAGTCAACGTTGGGAGGAGATTTCAATGGATTTTATCACAGGTTTACCTAAGTCCGAAGGGAAGAGTGTCATCATGGTGGTAGTTGATAGACTTACCAAGTATGCACACTTTTGTGCATTATCTCATCCATTTAAAGCAAGTACAGTTGCTACTACGTTTATGGACACAATTCAAAAGCTACATGGAAACCCAAGGGTTATTGTGAGCGACAGAGATCCCATTTTTACTGGAAATTTTTG
Source organism: Pinus albicaulis (assembly GCA_034641835.2). Taxonomy (NCBI): domain Eukaryota; kingdom Viridiplantae; phylum Streptophyta; class Pinopsida; order Pinales; family Pinaceae; genus Pinus; species Pinus albicaulis. The sequence goes on along the minus strand of CM076572.1, from coordinate 1,030,252,193 downwards.
GACGGAGTTATTTTCTTGTTTGGGTACTCAATTAGCTCATAGCTCATCTTATCATCCTCAATCAGATGGTCAAACTGAGATAGTAAATAAATGTTTGGAAGGATATCTTCGTTGTTTTGTATCTGATAAACAAACAAAATGGGTAAAGTGGTTACCTCTCACTGAATGGTGGTATAACACTTCCTTCCATACTGCAGCAAAAATGACCCCATTTATGGCACTTTATGGATATCATCCACCATCCATCACATCATCTTTAAGAGAAAATTCAAAGGTTCAAGCAATGGAAGATCACATTGAGCATCAACAAGAAGTTCTCCAACTCTTAAAGGATAACCTGAATTTGGCACAAAATCGAATGAAACAACAGGCAGATCAACATCGCAGCGAGAGAAGTTTTGATGTAGGAGATTGGGTATTTTTACGGCTACAACCATATAAACAAATGTCCCTCAAGCAAGCTAAGAAGGATAATAAATTATCGCCAAAGTGCTATGGTCCTTACAAGGTGTTGCAAAAGATTGGTACTATGGCATACAAATTGGAGCTTCCTGCTTCTTCGCGAGTACATCCAGTTTTCCATGTTTCGTGCTTAAAGAAGGTTATAGGTGAAAATCTTCCAGTTCAAACAATATTGCCAGAACTTGATGAGGAAGGAAAAATCATATTGGAACCTGAAGTAGTCATGGAAACAAGAACTCGATAGCTATGGAATCGATCAATTTCAGAGTATCTCATCAAGTGGAAGAACTTACCCACTGAAGATTCTACATGGGAGGATGAGAATTTTATACAGAAGCACCCAGAGCTACTCAAGCGTTGAGGACAACACTTTTTTGAAGGAGAGGGGCATGTTAGGTCCCTATATTACTAGTATAGTCCCTTATTGTTGTTATTGTAACCTCATTATTGTTATTATTGTACCCCTGTAACCCCCATATTGTTATTATTGTGCCCTTAACTTATTATTGTTAGGTTGGCGAGGATTACATTGTGGCCCCACTAGGATTACATTGTGGCCCCATGGACTCCTATATATAGAAAGGAGGTTTTGTAATTTGTATCATCCAAGAATTGTTCATTCCTGTAATGTATTGGAGGTTACCCCCTCGAAGTGGCTTATTTCTAAGGCATTGATATCTATTTTCTTCTATTTTTGGAGCTGGTTTCACAACACGAACCAACTGAGACCATACCTGTAGCTGACCCAGTGATCTTCTGCGTAGGTCAATGAGAACTGCATGGTGGCTCTGAGTGACTGGATAGTCCAAATAGCATAAATCCTCTGAGTGCAGTGTTGAGTGTTGTCGCACTCCAGATAGCTTGTGAGAAGAGGTCCCCACTTGGTCTTTAGTCAATCGATCCAGTAGAATATTCCTTTTATGCTCAACTGCCTTTTTTCATTGTGTGTAACTACCGCTTTGTCTCTGGAAAATTTGTTTTTAAATAAATAAATGATGAATTAATGATGGAGTGTGCTCAGTCATCCTCCACATGTCCATTAATTCGAGCTTCAGAGCATTATTTCAAATGATCAATGGATACAATATTATTTAACTTAGGAAACTTTTCTTGAATCAAACTCAGCCTTATGGATTGATATTCAATGTAGTAAAATGCATGTTAATGTACCATTTAAATCAATGGCATCTGCTGTCCAGATACAATGTGAAAAACCAATCATAAAAGGAAGCTCAATGCATGCACTAAAAAACTATGTGAATAGAAAAACTTAGAGTTCTAGGATCAATAGCTGGCCATATCATCCAATATAAACTAGAGAATCTTCCTTTTCAAATTATTGCTGCAAAGTTTGTGGGAACGTGACAATTAACCTTGCAGGGTGGTTAAACCCTACAATAAAACATCCTGAAACATATCTAGTGGGAAGCTTCTCTCATGGATCTTTGGAAGTGCCTGTATTGCTTTGTTTGGATGAAAATACTAGTGTTTGGTGCCCAGAAAGAGCCAACATGAAATTAGTTCAAAAAAATCATCATCTCCGATCATCTCCAAGATAAGTTCAACCTAGATCAAAAAAGTTAGAAAAGGAATTAGTGCCATGCAAACATTCGTTGAGCATGGATTTAGAAAATGGGGTCTTTAGAAAGTTTCTCTCACCAATCTAAAAAAGAAGTGGCAGTTCTATTACCTAGAAACATTGACCGTATCTTGAAAGGCTACTTATTGCTACACCAGAGACAGAGAGTAGTCTTCCAAATGCATCAACTTCACCTACTCGTCCTTTGATTTCACAGGGTTTTCTTCACTATTCATTGCTAAGATGAATTTTCATATTGTAGCTTTTCTTTGAATGAGTTCGAAAAGGCTTTTGTAGCCAAAAAGTGGAAAGTCAACAACCGTAGCAACGAAGGTTTTGACTGGTTGTACACATGTCATTCTAGTCCTGATAATAAGACAATTTTAAATCTTAGAAAAATACAAGAATAAATGGGTGGCCTCAAAGGACGAGCATGTTCTTGATCTTTTGGGACACATGTTAGTTGCCAATTCAGTATGCCTTGAGATTAACAATTTTGGTAGCTTAGAAATCGCTGCGGAAACTAAATTGTTTCTATTTAGTGTAAGCATTGGATAGATCAAAGAGTCCTGCAAGACAAACATGTTCAACAGAGAATAAAATTCTTGTCCCTGATTAGTCAAACCATACGAGTATTCCAAACAGAAACTGGGGTGATTCTTATTCTACATCAATAACATTCTCTAGTCCAATTTTCGACAATGCTAGTTAGTTATGTCCCAAGCTATGTGGCCTCGACTAAACAAGCCATCAAGAACAAAATGCCTGACTTAAGGTTGAGTCAGCCTTAACAACAAAAACACAGTGAATTCTTTCATTCTAGTCATATGTCTCGATCTGTAGATGAAAATGCAGTTTGTGTGGAGAAATGGGGTAGTTGGGGTATCTTAGATGCCAAACTTTGCCTATCTCAACCATTTTCTCCTCGTCTGGAATTGACAACTACAGTGATCATAGACACAAACTGTGAACAATGGAATTGGCAAAGACACTGTTTCAAAGAATCTAGGGGGACGGGACCTGAAATTTCTTGACAAAAGGCTTCATAATTCAAAGTCAATATGTTCACATGATCAAGATGACTTTTGCAAGTCAGAATGCAACAATAATTTCGTAATGAGCCCTCCCCCAATTTCAACATGATGTTCTTTTGATGATTGGTTTCCAAGTGAAGGACTTGGAAGCTATTACTTAAATTGTAAAAGGAAATGCAAGACAAGTTTAACAACTCTAGTGCCAATAGACATACATGCTTTGCCCAAAATTAAATCAAGTGGACCTTCTCGTCTAATTGAAAAGTGGAGTCTCTATTGCAGGTGTGATTGCTTTGGGTGGGATATGGGTTGTGCACACACTTTACTTCGTTATCAGAAACAAAGAAGGAAGAACAAACCAATTGAGACCAATTCAAAGGTAGAGGATTGTAATTCATTATGCGTGATTGTGTTGGATGGGAAATGGGTTGTGCACTCTCTTTACTTCACAATAAGAAACAAAGAAGGAAGAACGACTTAATTGAGACCAATTCAAAGGCATAGGATTGTAATTCATTATATGTGCTTTCTAAGGTATTGTATCTAGGTCCTGGGAACCGACCATTTCGATTTCAATTTATGTAGAGTTCTACAGTGTTATGTTATGGTTCTTAACATCCATATCCTTTTCTCCTGTTTTTTTCCCTTTGAAAATACCGGGAATTTTGTCTTTCTGTTACTCCTATTTGAAATTTTCGTTCATGTCGGACTAAAGACTGAAGAAAACTCTTATTGTTTCTCTTTACTTGTTTTCTTTTTGTTAGTTTTGTTGTTTTTTTACTATTTTTGGTTCCTATTTGGTGTAAAACCCATGCATGCTTCGGTATGGAAACCTATGTTGCCGCAATATATATGTATGATTCCCTATGAATTTTTGTTTAAATTTGAGCCATCATACATTATTAATCATTTGATTATTTATTGAATGATATGCAATGTAGGTTAAAAAAAATGTGGAGTATTCATGATGAAACTATTGAAATATTTTCATGAGAGACATTGTAGTAGAGTGTAAAAGCAAAGGTTGACATTAGTTTATTTTTGATAGAAAATCCATGTATGATCTACTATGTAATATTTCTTATTGCAAATACTCTAGATCTCCTCCCTCCCTACTTATTTAGTATTTATGATTTTTGGTGTTTGCATAAGATTTATTTTCTAGTAAATAAGATTATTTATAATATTTTCAGTCTCCTTTAAGATTCTTTATAAGATATTTTTATCTTTGTTTCAAATTTCTCACAATATTTGATCAATATTTAGTATTTCCCAGAATATTTTCTAGTCTTGATTCAATAATTATTTATGTTTTAATGTGTAGGGTGCCCTTGGTTGGCCATGGATGCTTTTTGTAGTCATAGTGCAGAGTCTATTTCTTATTTGTCTTTTTTATTTTTATTTTTTTGTCATTTTTGTATTGTTGGTTATATTTTTTTCTTTTCTTTTTGTTTTTTTTTGTTTTGTTTCTTTTCATTTTGTGGTTGTTATATCTTTATTTTATTTGTTTTTTCACATATTGTGGTTGTGATATCTTTGTAATTGCGAGCATGGCCATGCTAATTTATGGTTTGATATTTTTTTTATTGTGTCTTTTTATTTAATTTTCTTTTGGTCACATTTTCTTTTGGGTTGAATAGTGTGGGTTTAGGGATGATCCATAGTCCACAAGTGTAATGGGCAAAGGCAAAGGAGGTATGTATGGGGGATTTGCTTATTTATGTATAAAGGTGAACAAGGTATGTATGGGGAACTTGGTTGTTACTACATAGTTATAGGGCTTTATGTCCATTTCTATTTTACCATTATGTTTCTTCATTATTGCATCATGTGTGTTTGTTGAAATGTATATGCAATAAATATTAAGAAAGGTGAAGGAACACTTGCAAATGTGCATGAGAAAGAAGGCAAAAAGTGCGTTCTCATTTGGCTTTGACATGGATATCTTCTCATTTCAATATAGTGGTTCTCCTTCCCCCTTGTTGAGGAATTATGATTTTTGGTCATTACTTAAGATGTGCTTTTGCATAATATTACTCATCAGACATTTTGTTTTGGTTTATGATTTCTCATAATATATCTAAGTGTCTGTTCGGTATGTTGTGCGAGAATTTAAAGTAGGTCCTAACAACCCATGATTACACAAGCATAGTGGGTGAAGACGAATATTGAGGTGATATGTATGGTTCCATTTGTGTGTATTTAAATTCAAGGCATCTTACATTATTTGACATCTATCTAATTGTTGACCACATTGTAATGCAGGTAATGTAACATGGAAGATCACTAACTAAAGGTTGAAATCTAGTTGTGAGGAAGAGATTGCAATAGATTGCAAATGCAGAGGCAAAGGTACTTGTGACTTTTCTTTTGGTGCACATATTCATTTATTATCCACTATTTACCTATATATGATCAACCCTCCTTGTATATTTGGGGTTTTTAATTTTTATTCTTTACATAAGATGTACTTTCTTGTGCATAAAATTATTCATAATATTTTACAACATTTTGTGTGTATTTAGTATTTTTCATAATGTCTTATTGAGTGCAATGCATTGCAGATAATGGAATGTGAAGGATCACTAATGAAACTATTGAAATATCTTTATGAGAGAGAAATTGTAGTAGAGTGTAAAGGTAAAGACAAACGTAGAGGTGAGTTCTCTCTTGGTGCAAAATCTATGTATTATTTGTTATGAAATCCTTCTCATCTCAAATGCAACAATTTTTTCCCTCTTAATGATTTATGTTTGATTTCTAGTGCGTAAGGTTACTCATAATATTGTTGGTCTCTAATTAAGATTTTTTAGTTTTTCATGTTACAATTTTTTTTATATATTTAATGTTACTCATATTTTTGGTGTGCAAGTTATGCTTTGTTGGCCATTGACACATTTTGGGGTTGTAGATTGGTGTCTCCATATGTTGTTTCTCTTTTCTTGTTTTCCTTCTATTAGTTTTGTTGTTTTTTTGCTATTGTTGTAATTTTTTTCTACTTTCTTTTTGTCTTGAATTCTTATACATTTGTGAGCATGGTGGAGCAATTAAACAAGTCATTACAACCAATGTTGTTGGTTTTGTTCCAAAGGTGTAATGGGCAAAGACAATAGAGGTATGTATTAAGGAATTTACTTGTATATAATTTTATCCATGTTTCAATTCAACTCATTTGTTGCTTCATAATTATTTCATTTGTTTAAATTTAAATGCAATGTAGGTTAAGGAAGGTGGGGGAGCACTGATGAAACCATTGAATATATCTGTGTGAGAGAGATGTGGGGCACTATAACAAAGGTAGAGGCAATGAGATAGATGTTGAGTTTCTTCTTTTGTTTTTATTTTTCCACTACTATGGATCTTTGTTTTTGCATTTGTGAGCCTAGCCTCCTTGGTTTGATGGCAAACCAAGTAAAATATCCCAAATAATAGTAACAACCACATCCTCAAATGAGCCCCTCTAGAAAAGTTATTCAATCAAATTAGACAAGAGATATGTGGACTGCTCAAGCCCTTGAGAAGATGTGCAAGTCAACCCTCCCTCAAATAAATGGATATGTAAATCACTCAACCCCACAAATGGACAATCTTCAGGTGAATGCATGTGGCCATTTGTAAATAATCCTTTCAAGTGAACAATAACAATAAATGGTGGACCTCCCTTTCAAGTTGTAATGCATGTAGGGATGGCGTGGAACAAGCAGATTTGAAACTGGAATCATTAAACTAATTCAAAGGATAGCTATAGCATAAATAATATTGTTGTAGGGTGCTACGATTGTGGACTAGTGTTGCATCCTATAACAACCATGAATGTTTGATATCAAGAGGTAGGCCATTTTGAAATAAAATCTCTTGAGTTATGAATATAATAGGCTCATGGGCGCTTTCACCTTCTAAAAGCCCTCAACATAAGCTCACCACAAATAAGCCCCTCTTCACCTTTCATTTATTTTTAGACCTCAAAATAATTTAGGGCTGACCTTTCAAAGTTATAAATACAAGCAGGGCCAAAATAAATTTGTGGATGTCTTTTTTCTGTGAATGGCTTTCTTTTTGGCAATGTCTTATTGAATTTTTCTTTTGTTTTGCAACAATTCATTATTCTTGCCTTGAATTTTTGGCATTTGAGATGATGCAAGGTTTGGGGTGACACCTTTAAAATTTTAGAAAGTTCCTTACAACATTGCTCCTCAACTATCAATTGTGACATATCTCAAGATCTTGATGTTTGTGGTACTGTAACCTTCTTATGATTTCCTCTTTATGTTATTTTTATAGATTCCAATTCTATAACAACCCAAAACTTTCAGTGAGGTGATGCATGAACAAAATATATATATTTTTGATCTTGCTAGAAAGCAAGGCCGAATTGCAAACCTAGAGAATTATTGTACACCCACAATGATAGGTATACAACCCTAAAATAGTGGCAGATTGGTATTACCCTGGCTACTAAAACCAACTGCCTCGAGCTTTGTGTGTAATTAGGGACAAGATTTCATCTTTTCCATTTGCTGTTTGAAGGTGAAACAACTTCCAAGTTTGTGAACAGTAAGTATGACACCCAAAACAAGAACCACAAAAAAGGCTTCTATCGAGAAGAATAATGATTCCATCAGGTTTTCCTATATAAATGATTTACCAATACAGTGCCCGTTTCAAACTCAGGGATAGGTGAACCTACATGAATGCATTTATAAATGAACTATTCCTCCTTTTGATATTATTTTTGCTAGCATCACTTTAAGGCCAAATTCTTAAAGTTATTACTATATAAATAGGGTTGTTCTGCTCAAACAACTTTTTCTCCTACATAGGTTCGATATCTGAACTTGTTTTGATTTTTTTTTTCTTGTTCTTAATCAGAGTTCAATTTTGAATTAACCTTTCAAATAAGCTGCCATGCTTGTTGTCCCATTCATAATTTTTATTGGTATCAAATTATGCTTGGAAGTGTTCTTATGGAAAAGGATTGCCTCAATGCTTTTAAATAAAATAAAGGAAGGCCAAAGTTGATTCATATTTGTTGTGTTAAGAAAACTTCTCTTATAGAGTTTGACATGGTACTATCCCAAAATGGCCAAAGTTGTTTCATATTTGTTGTGTTAAGAAAAATTCTCTTATAGAGTTTAACGGTACTATCCCAAAATGGCCAAAGTTGATTCATATTTGTTGTGTTAAGAAAACTTCTCTTACAGAGTTTGATGGTACGATCCCAAAATGGCCAAAGTTGATTCATATTTATTGTGTTAAGAAAACTTCTCTTACAGAGTTTGACATAGGACTATCCCAAAATGTTGATGTGAGTTATGGTTCAAGAACAATGCCCTGGATAAAAGTCAATATGAGGAAACAAAGGTGGAGCATCTCCTTCATGAATACACCAAGACCTCTAAAATAAAGTGATCTCCTCCTTTTTGATGTTTGTAGCTTGAGCAAGTACTTCTAAATAGGCCTAAGTGTTTGGGCGTGTAGAAGCTACATGATACACCCTTAGACCTTAATAATTGCTTTTTTTCATAATAAAAAAGTGATTTTAATCTAATGAAATGCAAAGGTTCTTTGCAAATAGTGGAATTAGATGAATCTCAACTGTCAATCTCAAGTCAGGCGAGATCAAATTTCAACGATCAATCACTTTGGAAATTAGGGTTGTGGATTTAGTCAACAACTCAAGCTTATAAAAGAAGAGGTAAGGAGAAGAGAAGACACAACAATAGTGAACACAAGGCTTGAGAGGAGATTTCAGTAATTGAGTGGAGAATGACTTCTATTCAAGTGTGGCAAGTCTGAGGAAGGTGCAAGGGTGTAGCAAGGGAGATCCAAATCAGCCAGGATAGATTGAGGATAGATCTAGGGCTTGATCAGGTGGATCAAATTTAGGTTATTGTTGTATTTGTAGTTTTCTCAGTGCACCATTATCCTAGTAAGGGAACCTTTTTAGGTTTTGAATTATTAATGAAGAACTTATTTGATTGGGCAAAAAAATTATGTAATGTGTGATTGAGATTGGTTGTGCTTCTACCGAATATTTTTTTGTTTACATTAAGAACCTAGTCGTGCTTTTATTCTGTAGATATGTGATAAATTTGCTAGGAATTAATTTTCAGGTTGTTGGGTTATGAAATTAACAAGGTATCATAACTTAAACTACGTGAAATCGATCTTAGAATCACTAGGCACTAGGTTCATTTAGTGATTGTAGGGATCTAGGTTTGACCAACATTGTACAAGTCACAATTCTTAGTTTGCATATTGAGAATTCAACGTATAAGAGAGATCAATTTGTGCAATGTGTGGGGCCAAAGGTTGGAGAATTGAGTGATTTTTTTTAAAGGTGGTTGACAGGGCAACCATGACCTAGTTTTTGATAGATCTATCAGGCACCATAGAGAATGGTGTAAGTAGAGACCACGAGGGATTTGGTAATCACAAAGGTCGAATTGGCAGTAGTAGAGGTAGAGGTAGAGGTCGAGGTCGATTGGAACACAAGTGTAGCATATAGTCGCTAGTCGAGTTGACAACTAAAATAACAGTCGAAAGTTGTAGGGAAAGCCAACTTTGACAGGTCATGTAAGTGAGGAAGCGAAAGGCTATCAAAGAAGTCTGTAGCTGTCGCTAAGTCAGTGTCAGAGATGTATGGGGCAAGGAAAACCAGTCATCGAACTAAGAGGAAAAGGCCAATTGCCGTCAGATCCTGCAAGGTCGAGGATATAACTGTGAGTTGTCAAGAGAGTTGTGATCGTACAATCCATATGGTGTTGCAGAGTGGTCAAAACATAGTCGTTCCAACAAGTAGAGCTGCGTTGTAGGGGAATCAAACAATCAATGATAAATTGACATAAATCCCAAAGGTGTCGTCATTAACAGTGCAAAGTTTATACAAGGGCCATACAAGGATGGAGAGTTACATAAGCGTGGTGCTAGATTGCAGTATAATGAGCAGTGATGGGTGGTCACCTATTAGAGGGAGACCATACGAGTTGGTGGGCTGGAGCAATGGTGACAACAATGGAGGAAGTCAACAAAGGAGTAGTCATAACCATATAGTATGTATGGGAGCCACATATCAATCGTAGTGTACAGAGGTTGGAGGGTGCATCTAACTTCACTTCTTGAAAGGTGAGGGTTTCACTGATTCTCATGGAGAAACTCACCTTCCCTATAAATGCTGCAGAATTGACCACCTATGACCAAAAGGATGTGAAAGCTAGGAGAATTGTCTTGGATGCTGCGAAGGATCATGTGATTCCTTACCTATTCGAGAAGAAGACAAGAAGAGAGATGTGGGAGGCTCTGATGAAGCTTTATCATAGTTATAATACAAACGAAAAAATGGTTAGAGAAACTCAAGAACACCAAGATGACGAGATGAGGTATTGTGACCAGTTATCTGATCAAGATCACATAGGTATGTGATGAGTTGGAAACGACTAGCGCGGTCGTGATAGAGGATGAAATGGTAAGGATGACCCTGAATGGCTTCACTAAGCTATGGACTCTTTCATGAAATGCATCTTTGCACAAGAGCATCATCCTAATTGGGACGAATTATGGGATAATTTTGTCTAGGAGGTATGGGAGGAATCTCTAAGAGGCCAACAAAAGGGTGATGATGAGAACCCTTCCCATACGAGTCAAGCAAGATAGGGAAAGGTGAAGAAAAATACAGGTGGAGAGGCTACTCCACAAGCTAGAAAGAAGAAGGCTCTGAGCAGAGTGAAATGATTTACATGCCACAAGAATGGGCACTATGCATCACAATGTTTAGAGGAAGAAGGGGAAGCCATAACAACCATCAATGTCAACAATGATTCATGAGTTTGCATCGAAGTTCAAGAAGAGATTCTGATTTGTCTCTTTTCTATCAACCAACACCATCAAAAGGATTGACTTGTACCTAGTTAGTGGTACATCGTACTAAGTGACAAGAGGCATGGGAGCTATTTAGCAGTTTGATGGATAGTGACTTAGATTTGTTTGTGGAGGTAATGATGCCAAGTATGCAATGAAGGGGGTTAGAACTATCAAGTTCCAACTCGAGTCAAGAGGTTTGTTGGAAGTAAAGGACATGTTATATTTATTGGTACTGAAAAATGTTGGGAAATCCAATAGGTGGGCATGCTAATTTATTTCTCTTATTATGACATTATCTTGTGATGTTTCATTATTATTATTCTTTCTTTCGATTTATCTTTTCTTATCATCAAGACTAATGCCAAACAATAAATAGAAGGGGACACGAGATGTAGGCACGCAACCAGGGCAAAATTCCACTCTAGGGGAAAACTCGATCATTAATTCTTCCTTCCGTTGATTCAAGACAAGATGAGACGACGAAGACCCTCACAACTTAGACCAAAGACTCCCTCCGTCAACTCATCCTTGTTTATTCTTCATTTTGTTCTTCAATCAGTCCTTAATATTTCATTCCAGCAACAATATGATAACCCTTGGCATATTTTGCTTTCATGCTTCAGTCTTGCAATCATGTTTTGGTCCATACTTGACTCTGTGGCATCCTTCTTATGCTTCAATTCCTGAGACAACTTATTAAACTTTAAATTCCTCTTATATCGTGACTTCACTGAACTTCTTTTAATCATCTTGCACCGAACTTCTGCCTGTAGCTAACTGAGATATTTCCCCTGCAATAGACTGAATCTTTATCACACCGAACTTATCTCTCTGAAATTACCAAATTTATCTCTGCAATGATTGAACTTATCTCTGCAATTTTTGTGAGAATTATTCTCTGTGATTTCAGCGAAGTTTACATGCTTATATATAGTGGTTTCCCACTGTAATTGAGTCGACATGAGTTTATTTGTATAAGCTGACTTGTTGACAATTTAATTGAAGGTCAAATTGCAAGGGGACTCGATGGAGGAGTCTTTTGACCAATTTTTTTTTGACTTTGACTTAAATAAAAATCCTAAAGCCTACAATGGAGGCTTGACCTATGACAATTGACCCAAGCATGAAACCCATGCTTTAACAGGTCAATTCAATTAATAATAAAAAACTATTTCTTTCTTTTGACAAATATATTTCATTTTTGACTTGTGTACAATTATGAAGACCGAACCTAGTTACATCTTCAACACTTCCTCTTAACTAGGGAGGTATTCATATTTACCTATAAATATAGAGATACACGAAAGCTCTCAAAACATATAATCTACGAAGAGTTTAGGCACCACAATGCCATGGACTAGATTCCTGACTAGGGCAATCTATCCAAGGTCTCTCAACAGTTTAGGCACCGCAATGTCATGGACTAGATTCCCGATGAGGGAAATCTATCCAAGGTCTCTCAACAGTTTGGGCACCACAATGCCATGGACGAGATTGTTGACCAGGAAAATCTATCCAAGGTCTCTCAGCAGTTTAGGCACCGCAATTCCATTGACTAGATTCCTGACCAGGGAAATCTATCCAAGTGGAACTAAGAAGGACTAAAGCTTTCAGCCTCTCTAGGTACCATCAGGCTTACTTGATAACCACCAACCCAGGGATCTAGCTGCGTATTTGAGGTCAGAGCTCTATGACCAACACCACCCTCCCTACTTCGAGATCTATACATCAACACATAGTGCCGGCCTGATGTCCTCCCAGACAATGCTTCACTCACAAAGCCTCAACACTCCCGATTATTCAACCGATAGAAATTCCTCCTTGATCCTAACAGATCAAGGACAACAAATCTCTCCTGATCAAACTAATCGGTGACCAACATGTAAAACATGCTATCAAACCTCCTAGAGATTTACTTGTCCAAACACAAAACCAATCAGTAATACACTTTCAAATGTTCATAAGCAATTACAAGCCTTCGAGGACTTTTAGACAACTTGATGTCGCTTCTCACTTTATCTTGATTTCCTTCTTTCAACAACACCTCAAATGTATTCTCCAATTTCAAGGTAACCATCAAGACTATGATATGCCCTCCCTCTTAACTAAGGAGATTTCTTCTATCTAGTCTCCCTCTTAACTTAGGGAGATCAACTTCTTATTGGAGAATTTATCATGGCTTCCATCCTTCTTATCAGAGTCATCTTGACCATCATCATTCACGTATCATGCTTATCATAATAACTTTACTTACGAACATCTCCACCATCTTGAAGTTGATGTAATTACACAACTTAGATAGCAAGTACAATCAAATTTATAGAAGCATGAAGTTAACCATATCAAAATCATGGAAGCATTAGACTTTAAAAAAATGACCAATAAGAGACTTTATTTCAATACTTCAACTTCTTTGCCCAGGTTTTGTTATGTACCCTAAATCACATCCACAACTCAATCAAGATTTCAATCTTATTATATCTAGGTCTTCCATATCATTGTCAACGATATGACAAGTTCTTGCATATGGCAGACCCTAGAGACAGGTCAGATCAATATAACTATGCATCTAACAAATGTTAGACTTTCTACTAGGATTTCATACAAACCCTAGATTTCATTCATGAGCTTTTACAGTCAAAACCAATCACAACTCAATTAACAATATGACTAGCTTCTACCAGGGTTTGTTGTAAACTCTAGATTTCACAAACAATGTCATCCTAAAATATTAGACTTTGACTAGGAGTTATGACCATCATCAATTAGCTAAACACATATATATAGGATTCCATCATCATGCATAAGCACAACATATGTTAGGGAATCTTGATGACACAAATATTAATCAAGCTAGGGTTTTTTCCAGATGAACACATATACTCCTAGGGTTTCATTCCTAGGATCTTACTTTAAAGCATAACAAGGGTTTTGCTTATAGACCCAACCAAACCCCAAAGATCTAGGGTTTCAATACATACCATAGAAAACCCTAATTTATCAAACCTTCAAATGTTTGGGATTTCAGACAACACTATCAAACCCTAATAGATTAGGGTTCCATAACCATCCCACACATCATCAAAGCTTCAAACATAAAACATTTCTTTAGACTTCATCAATAACCCTACATAGACTAGGGTTTCACACATTATTTTCAACATACCCTTAAGTTAGGGTTTTTCCAGAGAACCCTTTTTAGGGTTCCATAAAAATAATCAAAGATATGAGGAGGGTAGATTTATCTAATGGTGAATCACCCAATCAAGAATCTTCAGAGACACAACGATGTTAGTAATATAACACACATTTCAAAATATTATGAATGTAACTTTTATATTAAGATAATTTTATAAAGTGTATAGTCTAAGTCTTACTTGGGGATCTTCCTTGACAAACCTTGTAAGGATTCCTCAAAATGTTCTTTTTGTATTAAGCCGTGATCTTGTATTTCTGTAATAAATACTTTCAAGCAAAACATGTGATACCTAGAACATTATTTAACTTTTCAATCTAGTTTTTCAATGCAATAATGGAGGATGGAAAATCAAATTATCTTTTCTTTCAATCAACACTAGGATTTTACTTGACATCCTAGAAAAGGATTAAGGTTTTGTCTGTCATCTAGGTAGTACATTCTCTATCCTAGACTAACTGTAAACTAGAATTATATGGACCATCTAAGATTAATATATTGAAAATCCAAAAGCTTATTTTAATAAGGATACGTACCTCTTGTTTACATACCTTAAACTTCTTTGATTGAGAGATTAATGTTCCATAGGACTTGATGCTCTTCTTGGAAACTGTAAAAATATTGTTAGATGACTAGAATATAAAAATAACTATACTTGAGTTAGAAGCTGTTCTCAAATGTTGAATGTTGTAGAGAAGGCTTCCAAGAAAGAGCTGCTACAGGGCTTCATATAAACTGCTTATTTCATGTTTTATTGTCATCTTCCATATTGGTCTCGACTCCTTCTTGTAGTGACAATATCTTTGACCTATAATCCTTTCTTTGCAGGTTTCAAGGACTGTTGAACTCGATCTTGTTTAACTTCTCAATCCTTCAAACATTCTTCTTAGATTGTTTCATTGTTTTGACTTTCAAATTCAGCCTTAATTAGCTTGATTTGTGGTCTCAATTTCAGAAGTATGGTTTTACAATAATACTTAGAGAAATATTATATCAGTTCGGTTTTCCTTTCTATGCTGACTCGGTCTTTGAAAATGAACTAAAAACTCTGTCTTTGACACATAAGTGATTTACAAAGCTCGAATGCCTGTGTTGATTTCATACCTTGACAATTATGCACAGGAGTTTGATCTTTTTTCACAAAGAGTTATGCCTAGCCTTTCGGTGTCTTGGCCTAATTAGCTCCTTTTGTAGCCTTCTTCCTTCACACATTCAAGATCTTCTAGCTTACTTAATTAATTGACCATAGCTCTGATACCATGTTGAGAAATCCAATAGGTGGCCATGTTAATTGATTTCTCTTCTTATGACATTATCTTGTGATGTTTCGTTATTATTATTCTTTCTTTCGATTTATCTTTTCTTATCATCAACACTAATGCCAAACAATAAATAGAAGGGGACATGAGATGTAGGCACATAGCTAGGGAAAAACCCCACTCTAGGGAAAAACACGGCCAATAATTCTTCCTCCAGTAGATTCAAGACAAGATGAGACGACCAAGATCCTCACAACTTAGACCAAAGATTCCCTCCATCAAGTGATCCTTGTTTATTCTTCATTTTGTTCTTCAATCAATCCTTAATACTTCATTCTAGCAACAATATGATAACCCTTGCCATATTTCGATTTCATGCTTCAGTCCTGCAACCATATTTCGGTCCATACCTAACTCTGTGGCAACCTTCTTATGCTTCAACTTATTAAACTTTGACTTCCTCTTATACTTTGAATTCACTGAACTTCCTTTAATCATCTTGAACCTAACTTCTGCCTGTAGCTAATTGAGCTTGTTCCCCTGCAATAGAACAAATCTTTATCACACCAAACTTGAGCATAAAAGATTGATCCGACGCTGAAATGACCAAACTTATCTCTCTGAAATTACCGAATTTATCTCTGCAATGACTGAACTTATCTTTGCAATTTTTGTGCGAATTGTTCTCTGTGATTTCAGCGAAGTTTACATGCTTATATATAGTGGTTTCCCATTGTAATTAAGCCGACATGAGTTTATTTGGATAAGCTGACTTGTTGACAATTTAATTGAAGATCGACTTGATGGAGGAGTCTTTTGACCAAATAAAATTTGACTTTGACTTAAATAAAATTCCTAAAGCCTACAATGGAGGCTTGACCTATGAGAATTGACCCAATCATGAAACCCATGCTTTAACAAGTCAATTCAATTAATAATAAAAATTCTTTTGCTTTCTTTTGACAAATATATTTCATTTTTGACTCATGTACAATTATGAAGACTGAACCTAGTTACATTCTTCAACAAAAAAGATACTTGATGTATCCTCCATCCAATCTGTAAAGCAATAGACATAATAGCCCTGACATAAGTGTATTTGGTGATTGGAGCGAATGTCTCCTCCTAATCCATTTTGTGTTTTTGGGAAATCCCTTTGGCCACAAAGCTAGTCTTGTACTTCTAAATGCTTCCATTTGTAGCATGTTTGATCTTGAATATCCATCTCGAACTGAACACCGATTTCCCCTTTGACCATGATAGAATGTCTTAGACATCATCCTTCATGATAGAAGCATACTCTTCCACCATGGAATCTCTCCAAACTTGTTGGCCTATTGCCTTCTCATAATCGTTAGGCTCATAGTCAATGATGTCACTCATGAGTGCCATGTAACTAGGAATCTCTCTCGATGGTTTGCTCTCATTGAAAGTACACATAGGAGCCTCTACACACTCTTGAGCATCTCTCAGTGTTTTCTCTAGCCATTTCAGCCTCCTCTTGACAAAACTAGAAGTTGCCTCTTGCTCCTCCTCCTAATCTGAAAATTGAGTAGGTGTTGCTGGTGTTGTTGGCCTCTCCTCAACCTTTAAAACCTCTTGCTCTCGATCATCTAGCATTGATGGTATTGTATCATGTGACTTCCTCAAGGCTCTGTGCTCCTTAAATCTCGCGTCCTTGCTCACCATAGTCTTCCCTCACTACTTCCTGATGGACTAAAATCCGACAATTGTTTGTCGGTTTTTCAACGAAATTATGTAGGTACTTCGACGAAATGTGTCTCCCACTTTCGTCAGTGTAATTTCGTCAAATAATCCAACGAACATGTCGTCATATATTTGACACCCCTTTGTGTTAGATATCGTTGAGATCAGTCATTATTTTCAACACATAATCGTCGTTCACTGACGAATGTTTGTTGGAAGTGCATTGGATATCAGACGAACAATTTCGTCATATTTGACACCCCTTTGTGTTAGATATCATTGAAATCAGTCATTAGTTTCAACACATAATTGTCGTATATCTGATGAATGTTTGTCGAAAGTGCATTGGATATCCGACGAACAATTTCGTCGAATTTTGGACAGAGAACGTAAGATAATCTGATGGTATTGTATCATGTGACTTCTTCAAGGCTCTGTGCTCCTTAAATCTCACATCCTTGCTCACCATAGTCTTCCCTTACTACTTCCTGATGGACTAAAATCTGACGGTTGTTTGTTGGTTTTTCGACGAAATTACGTAGGTACTTCGACGAAATGTGTCTCCCACTTTCGTCAGTGTGATTTTGTTGAATAATCCAACGAACATGTTGTCATATATTTGACACCCTTTGTGTTAGATATTGTTGAAATCAGTCATTATTTTCAACACATAATCGTCGGATATCTGACGAATGTTTGTTGGAAGTGCGTTGGATATCCGACGAACAGTTTCGTCATATTTGACACCCCTTTGTGTTAGATATCGTTGAAATCAGTCATTATTTTCAACACATAATCGTCGGATATCTGATGAATGTTTGTTGGAAGTGTGTTGGATATCCGACAAATAGTTTCGTCGAATTTTTGACAGAGAACGTAAGATAATCTGACATAAGTTCGTCGGATAGCCGACCAAACTTTGCGTCGAATATTTGACTTCTAATGAGGCTATTTGATGGAGGTGCCATACCTTTGACGAGAATATTTGACTTCTAATGAGGCTATTCATTGGAGGTGCCATACCTTCAATGGGTATGCTTGTCGGATATCTCACGAGTAGTTTCATCAAATTTTCAACAGCGAATGTCAGATTCTCTGAAGGAAGTGCATTAGATATTTGATGAAACTTTGCGTTGAATATTTGACATAAAATGAGGCTATCTGACGGAGGTGCCATACCTCTAATGGGTATCTCTGTCAGAATTCTCTTCGTATATCCAACGAATATTTAAGTTGAATATCTGATGGATATGGGTTCGTTGGATATCCGATGAACTTTTAGCTAGTAAAAAATAAATTAAGAGTTCGCGAGGATGGTGTAGGTTCATTCTTTTTGCCTCCATCAGCACCTAAGATCATCCCTTTTGGTTGATGTCTAATCGCCAACCCATGTTGCTTGAAATCAAAGAGACCTAGGTTATAGGTCCCTCCTATTTCAATTCAACCCTCTTTGGCTTTAAGAATAACTACTTACGAACATCACAACAAATGCACAACAATCATCAATAAATGGAACCTTGACCTTTATCTAGGAACAAAGAATTTAAGGAATTCATTATAGATTTGATATTTATGAGAGAAACTAATAGAGCTTTGAGAGTGTACAACCATGTTCTCTATGCTCTCTATGACATTTAAATTCTAATTTCTGGTCTCTAATTTAAATTCTAATTCTAATTTAAATGTCATAGAGTGCACAAAGTGTTAGAGACCAAGTTGGATGCTGAAGATCAATTTCAACCTATTAAGACAAAAGGAGCAAACCTTATTACGGCGTAGGATTTAAGGGTAACAAGTGCTCGTGCACTCGCAAGACTTCGCTAGAACGTGCAAGGGGCATGCAAAAATCCCCGATGAGATAGATGCCCTACGTAGACAAAGGATTAGATGAGATTTGATATAGGAACTGCCCGTGGTTAGCTAATGGATGGAGTTATGAAAGGAGGTAGACTAAGGCTATGCATAAATAGTCGACCCTCTTCGCGCGGTTGAGGCGATGCATCGTTTACTATTTGTAGATAAATAAAGAGTTAGAATTTCCATTTTGTTGTAGATAGGTTACGTAGAAGGAGGTCTCTGTTGATTTTTTGAGGGCATCCTCTAAACTGATAATTAATTCTCATGATTTCCGTTAGGTTAATCTTTGTCTTGTGATATTTTCTATCATAAAGCAATTACATCAACATAAAAGAAAATGCTATAGGATCATAAAGATACAACCACACTATAACACAAGAGTTTACCTTGGGAAAACCCACACGGGGAAAAACATAACAATCCTTTCATTATGGAATCAATTCGACAAGAGAGACATCAAAGTCAAGGTCATAGACAAGCTGACCAATAAGATGACAACCTCAACAATCCATCAAGAAGCCAATTCAACCCTCCAAAAAACTCGGTCAAAGGTCTACAATAGTGTTAAATTCCGGCCTATCTCTCCCACAAAAAATCTCGAATTAACGTCATACATCACCATAGAAAATTTTTGACCTCATGCAGTCACACGTGCGAGGAGAGAAGAGGGCAGATTCACACGTGCAAGAGTCTTCTTCAGTGAGAACTTTGGATGGAGGTCAAATGATCTATTGATACACACTTGAATGGGTTCGAATAGGTGCCTCTTGGGGTAAAGCTGACTTGGACATCTTGTGGTGCCAAAAAAAAAATAATTCAAATTTCTTTTGAGAAAGTCATGAAGGACAGAGTGTTCCACGAGGACGCATCCTCTAGGGTGGGGTGCATGCACCCCACGCTTGCCACGCACTTTAGACATGGGGATTTCTGGGAAATGTTTCTCCATGTCCCCCTTTTGGGGAGACATGGGGGGAAATATTTCCCTAGTTTGGTGGATATGTCTCCCCAAAAGGGGTGATTCTAGGTGAACCCCCTCAAAAGGTGGATGCACCTCTTTTGAGTTTCAAGAAATTTTGTGTGGGGAAGCCTAATATTCAAGCATATGGCCCTATTACTACTATGCAGTTCATGGTAATATTAAATTCTTAAATTAAAAATGACATTCTCCTTTATCTTTCATTTTCATCCTTATACTTAAATTTTTAACATTACCATGAAATGACTTAGGATGTTTGAGAATGTTTCCGACCACATTTCATTTCATCTAGAGAAAGTAGAATTTTAGATCTCACTCAAAATCCAACAGACTTAGCAGTTTTTCATGATCGAGGGGATTGCAACATTTCCATTGGATTTTGTCATGTACAAGGGTGTGGAACTAGTATTTAATCAAGAGAGCGAAGCCCTCTATGTACCTTGGTGTTAGTGGCATTGGTTGTCGAACTCCTCTATCATGACCCTAATAAAAATGTACCCATCACTCAAACAAAAATACTACGTTTTTTATATCTTATTTTAATGTTTATAGGTAATGATTTTGATGATATGTAGGTATTTTTTGTAGCATGATTTTTTTGGATGTTAGAGGCCATCTAGAGCCTGCTTATTAATGTATTTTTGATTCAGAGATGGATTGCTCTTGGTACTATTGTGGTTATGTGCACCCTTCCATGCTATATTAATGAGAACTACTGCTTATTTGTGTATAAATGGTTTGGATTCATATAGATGCACATGAATATATATGTTTTTCTTTAAAATTTGAATATTTTAGGTGTTTTTGGCAGTGAAGCGAACATCGCGATTAAATTGAAATTTTTTCAAAAAATCGCGATTTTTTGACTGTCCAGATTTAATCGCCGATTTGTTTGGCGATCTTTTTATTTTCAAAAAATCACGAAAAAATCGCGATTTTTTGGATCCGATCTCAAAAAATCGTGTGCCCAAAAAACAACGGCCTTTAACATGCAAATTTGATTTTTTTTTTTTTTTCTCATTTTTGCAGTCAAAGGTTAAGAAATAGAGCTAAGGAGAGCTAAGGAGGAGGATAAGTGATCTACAAGGGCAAGAGAGGAGAAAAGTGAAGGAATTTAGCAACTCAAACCAACAAAATTCAAATTTGGACCAAGTTTTTTCAGCAAAACATTTTTTCTAGGTATGGGCAGCAAATTTGACATTTTTTTTGTTTTTTCTTGTTCTTCCATGGGTTTCTATCAACCATGTATTTTTCATCATTTTTAATTGCATTTGGTTGTGTTTTTTGTTTTATTGAGAGGAGAGGGTTTATTTTGGTAAAAAATGCAAAAAATTGGTTGTTAAATTTATTTTTTATATTTCTTCTTGTGCTCCTAGTTTCTTTCTATTATTTTTGCTTGGGTTTCAATATGGATTTTTTCCCTTTATTTTTGCATTGAATTGACGTTTTTTTTTTTTTTTGAAAAAATCAAAATGTTGTATGTAAAATTGTAATTTTTTTATTTTATTTTTTAGCTTGCAATTTTTCTTGTGCCCTAGGTTCAAATTTCAAATTTCAAAGTTCAAAGTTCATCTTACAGTAGAACTCAAGAGTTCAACAAATTTACAAACATGCCAAGGAAATTGGATCCTTTGTTGGAATTTGGTGAACCCGATCAGGGGTTTGACTGATCAAACTTGAGTTGCAAGTTACGTGGTCAGCACATGACAAGGGGGGTATACAGATTGAAATACCATCTGGCACAAGTTCTTGTACATGAAGTAGGGCCTTGCATAAATACCAATCCAGAAATAATCTAAAAAGCCCTCAAATAATTGGAGAAATAGAAACAACTAAACTCAGCAAGACAACTTTGAGGAGTCAAATATTAGAGTTTAGATTTGACCGCGAGAGTGGTAGTGGTTCTTCAGCATCAACATTTTCTACATCCAACCCCGTAGCTGATTCCTCATATTTTGTTCCTAGAACCACTCTTGGTGCACAACCATCTATCTCCTCACTTATTAAAAAAAGGAGAAGGAAAAAGCTGACAAGTTGTTGGGAAAATAGTTTCTTTGGAGTGATATTCCTTTCAGTGTTGCTAGGAACAATCCATTTTATCAGGCTGCGATTGATGCTATCACTGTTGTTGGCCCAGGATACAAAGCCCCTTCATATGATGATTTTAGAGGGCGCATTCTTCAAAATGAGAAAGTTGGCTGCACCAAGAGATTGGAGGAATTAAGGGCATCATGGGAAGTCACAGAATGCACTATGATGTCAGATGGTTGCACTAATCAAAAGGGTAGGACCCTTATTAACTTCTTGGTCAGTTGTCCCAAGGGGACAATGTTTATGAAATCTGTTGATGCATTTGCACATGTCAAAGATGCACGATTATTATGTGATTTATTGGATTTGTTCATTCTGGAGGTGGGTCCACAAAATGTTGTCCAAATCATAACGAACAACACTGCAAACTATGTTGCTGCTGGAAAGATGCTTATGGAGAGGCATCCGAGTATATTTTGGACACCTTGTGCTGCACATTGCATTGATTTGATGTTGGAGGACATAGGAAAGATTCATTTTGTCAACGATACTGTAGAATTATCAAAGAGCATTACAAAATTTATATATAATCATGCATCTGTGCTTCATTTGATAAGGAGTTGGTGCGCCTTGCTATTACACGGTTTGCCACTAGTTTCATATCTCTTCAATCCTTCTTAAATTCTATGCGGGATTTGAAGATAATGTTTCTTTCAGAGGAGTGGCGTGCTTTGACATACAACCACAAAATAGAGGGAGAGACCATTTGTATGTTGCTTTCATATTAGGAAAGCTTCTGGGCGGGAGTGCAAGAGGTGTGCAACATTACTGAACCTTTGGTAAAGGTTCTTAGATTGGTTGATGGAGAGAAGCTCGCAATGGGCTACTTGTATGAGGCCAAGGATAGGGCCAAAGAAGCCATTCGTAGCTACTATGATAATAAGGGTGATGAGGGGTTTCAAAAACAACTTGTATGGGAAGTGATTGATGACCGATGGAACAACACACTCCATCGTCCCATTCATGTTGCAGGGATCTTCTTGAACCCCAAATTTGCTTACTCATGTAGTTTCTTATTTGATGCTGAGGTCATGGATGGTTTTTTCACTTGTGTTCAAAAGATGGTGCCATCTCTATCAGAACGTGTAGATATATCCAAAGAAATGGAGGTATACAGAATGGAAGGTGGCACATTGAGCTTTGACATGGCTGTCCAGGATAGGACTATGTTGATGGGAAAATTTGTCCGGCCAACAGTAGGGGATCTCCCTGGTAGAAAGTCCCAATTAGACTCTGAACCATTTGAGATAGGGATCTCGTCCGGAGGTGTGGGTCCGGCTACTGCTAAATACTCCTTCTCCTGGATGCAAGTGAGGCCTGCAGAGTTATAGATGTACAATTATTGAATGATACAAGACAAATATCTATGATTATCAATGAGCATAAACACTACAAATAGCAAGATATAAAAGAAAACACGCGACTGAAGGAGATGCTGTTAGCAGCACAACATTAAGGTCGTGTTTGTAAGATTGTTCAAACCATAGAAGAAACATATCTGCCAGGTAAGAACAACTTATACGTACTTGGGCGTTTTTGTGAATGAGTTAGATGTCAATAATAAAATTACAGTCCCCTATGTAAATAACATACCATCATATACACATGTAATAAGCTGAAATGCATAAAGAGGATAATCAGAAAACACAGATCAATTAATGACAGGATATCATACATATATGAAGAAATACTCATAGTATTGACACATTGATTTTCATCAGATCTGTTGACCACACTTTGTCAATGACCCCATAGCAGTACACCCCCATTTTTTCAAATGGGGCTTATCATGTTCAAGGTTCATGTCACCCAGATTTCATCGACAGACGACATTTTGTTATAAATGATGTAAACCCATTCTGCATGTTTATGATGTAAATGATCTAAATAAGACCGTCAATGTATGTAACAACCTAGGTAAGCCTAGTATGTTGTTGATGATTTCTATCCTAGGAGGTTTTTTGTCTTACTGATTCACGTAAGTGATCGGCAGAGTTTTTCCCTCCAGCCTCACCCCAAAGCTAGGGTGGATTTTGTCATCAGCATACTAAGTGAGTCCTAGTGTTTTCTATCGAGTCCTTGTAAAAGTAGTTTGAGCTACTTGGTCTACTAGATTATGTTTTGAGTCGCAGAATTGGGTATTTATTTGAGGGTCTATATGAATGGGTATTCCCCCTTCATGTGTCTAAATGTATTATCTTATGTAGAGAGGGTTGGAAAAATAATTAAAATCCCCTCTCAGTCAATTAATTAAATTTTTTGGTCAATTAATTAAAAAATCAAAAGCCGGAAATTTAATTAATTTAAGGTCCTAAGTTAGGATAAAATTCTTCAAAGACAAAATTCGTTGGTCCTTAAAAAACGATTTTTTAAAGGCCCCAGGTCGAGGGAATTTTGAGAATTTTAAGAAATTTTGGACCCTTGGGCCTAGGTGGTTAAGTTAAAGTCAAAATTTTGGGGTAATTAACTCAAAAATAGTATTTTTGAGTTAATTAAAACGGATTTAAATTATAAATTCGTTTTTTCCTCAAAATTATAATTTCGACCGTCCAGATTAAAAGATGATCAAATCTTATCGACGGTCGAGATTATTTTGACGCGGATCAATCGAACTAGCCATTGGAGATTTTGTCCTATAAATTAAGAGGTCTTTGTCAGTCTTGAATCATCCGATCTTAGGATCGTGTACTTGTTCTTAGAAGCTCTTGTAAATTTTTGAGTAATAAAGCATAAAGACTTTGGGGTTGCAAATTTTGATGTTCCTTCTCGGATCTATGTGGTGATTTGTCTCTAAACTCTGCTACTTAATTTGACATTTTATGGTTAATGGCCTTCATGGATTAATCTGCATACATGTATCTTGTGTAATTTTCTGGATTCATAAGATAACATCTCTGATTTAACGGAAATACTAGTTTTCTATTTTTCTGAAGGATCTCATGTTATTTTCTTGAATCTCTATTGATCTAAGGTCCAGATCTAAATGTGTAGGGAAATATTTTTTTTAAGGGTTTGAGCGTCTGGGGAAGTCTTCGGTTGGACCAACCGACTCTCAAATGACATAAATCTGAAAAGCTCATTATTTGTTAAACTCCAAATCTATCTTACGAAATTGGTGGTTTTGCAGGGTTTTCTAGGGCTTGTGCCTCTCTTTAAAATTTTAAATCTCTAAAAAACTATGCTAAAATGGATCCAAATCTGGCCATGAGGGCCTCAGATCTGTAAATTAGTTTGTAAATTTGTAAATTTTAGGGCTGTAAGGGTTTAATAATTTTTGGTGTATATATTTTCAGGATCTGACTGGTTTTGCAGGTTGCAGGGTTTACTCAGATTTTTTTTTTTAGATCCGAGTCAGATCTAACCCCCAAGGGCCAGATCTGGCCTCAGAATCACTTCTGTGGGCAAATCTCAACATTATTGGATTCAAAGAGCATTGAAAATCAAAGTTTGACTGGGTTTATTAAAATTATTCTGCCTCTGCAAAAAAAACTGTCAAAAGCTCACCCATCAGCTCCTACGCTGCCATCCATCTCTGCGTGCAAACGTTGTCCTTTCCCTACATTTTCTGCATGCCACCAATTTGCTATCCGACGTGCCCTTCGATTTCCTGTGATCGTTTTCCTCAGCACCGTCGACCTCCATCATTCCACTCGCTTTCTTAATTACTGCCATCGAGCTGCAAATCAACCCTCATCGACCAAGCCAATTTATCCCTACATACCCTGCATTCTCCCCTTCCTCTGTCCTTCATTGCTCATAATTTTCTCTGCAAATCCATTACTTAACCGTCCTTGCTTTCCTCGTTGACCACCTCCACGCTGTCCAGCTTTCCCTTTGGCCCTGCCGTCTGCATTGATTCCTTATCCGCATCGATCATCTCTTTTCCTCTACGCGTCGACCTATCTTCTGCCCATCGAACCCTCATCACGCTGCTCCTTTGTCTTTTCTGCGTCCACATCTCTGCAAACCGTTGCTCCTCGTCCATCCTTTTGTCTTTGCCGTCCAGCCGCAGATCCCATCTCCTTACCCTCACTCCTGAAGTCTTCACGCCGTCATGCCTTCCTTGCCGTCCAGTTGATCTACAAACATTCAAACCAAAACACACATAACATAATACAAACGAAAACGCACAAATAAAAAACTTACGTATATACATCGACTTTAAGTTTGTGGGAGGGTTTAGTTAGATTTTGATTTAATGCGGGTAGTGTTAGTTTTAGATTAAGATTTTAAACTTTGTTTTAGTTTTTAGATTGTAGTATAGTGTTAGGTTTTAGATAAGATTTGATTTTTAATTGTTTTAGATAGTGTTAATTTTAGCATTGGACTTTAAAATTCGAAGTTTTTTTTTTTTTTTTTTAGTTTAAGTTTTTAGCATAGGTTTAGTTTTAATTTTTGTTATTTAATTGTTTTAGATTTAATTTAGTTTAGTTTAGATTTGTTTAAATTTAACTTTAGCTTTAGTTTAGGATTTTAAATTTTAGATTTTAGATTTGGATTTAAATTCTATTTTTTCTTTAGATTAAAGTTTTAATATAGATTTAGATTTTTAAATTTGAAAATATTAAAAAATAATAAAAAAATATAAAAATTTGAAAAATTCCAAAAAAAAATTCCAAGTCCTATAGTCAAATGACCCTCAAATTTTTATTTGAAGTTTGACTGTGGAGTATTTTAATTTTCGAACTGGGTTATATCATAACTTCGGAAACTTTTCAAGCATCTGGCATTTATCTTAATGATCGTTTCATGATAGCTTTGCTTCAGTATCTAAATGAATGGTTGTGGTGCTTTTTATTGAACTTCATTGTGGTCATAACAACAGTTATACATCTAATACTTTACTCTAATTACATAACGAGATCTTTTAACTCCATAAGGCACTGGTTTTAATATAATTGATCTTGGAAATCTCGTTAATATTATCAAGTATTTAGTGTTTTAGCTGTGTCTCCTGAATTCTTCCTCTTCATTTTAATAGGGTCTACCTCCCTTATCTTGCAAGGAGACAACTTAGATAGAGAGATTGGGGATAAAGGTGACAGCCCCCAATCTGAGCCGTTGTCGTGGTGCCTAGACATTCTGTGCGACAACAAGATCCAATAGTGGATTTAAAACAATTGCTTGTATTCATTCATAATAGGCTGTTTAATGCTGTACAACTCTTTTCTCTCTTTTGGAGTCCAAGAAAAAAAATCCTTTTACAACTCCCCGAATGGGGTATATATAAGGCCAGATTGGCCCTTGGGGGTCCTAACTCTTCACCTTCCTATTTGTTGGGCTACCTTGCGACCTGGTAGAAGATGCGACCTGCGACTTGAATGGATAGTGCGACTTGAATGGATAATGCGACCTGCGACTTGATGCTGTAAGGTGCGGCCTACGACCCCTTCTGTAGGCTGTGCCTTGCAGTCTGATCATGGGAGTGTGTGTGTGATTTCTAGGTCGGGAACATCAACTTGTTGCTCCTTGAGGAAATTCTGCCATGCACGATAATCTGCAGCGATTGGGGAGATCAGAGGAGTGTCTTCTCTTAACCGGTGTAGGCATTCTAAGGCATTCAGAATCAGAGTCTCCCTCTTGATTGTGACTTGGTTGTATAAGGAAGCCAGTTTGGTGTAAATCCAAACTTGCGTTACAACAAACTTAACCAAGTTCTCCTGAGATGCGGGAAGATCAGGTGTAGTGGCGGCTTGTCTGATAGGCTGTAGAAATGCCTGAATCTCCTGATCTACTTGTCCCCATGTCCTTTCCTCGCCCAATGCACCTAAAGAAGGGATATGGTGCAATTCATGCATCAAGTCAATGACACTGATCAGATGCTCATACGCGGACATCACCTTCTCCAGATCTTTAAATAATTTCTTCTTGGATTGCACCTTCATGCAAATTTGGACCTTGTCATTCTGAGTGTGAATCCAATCTTTCTTGGGCAAGGTTTCCAGAGCCTGCGGATATCTGCTTGTCCATTCTATCATTCTATCTAAAGCAGCAGAGGCCTCTTTCAGTTGCTCATTTCTCCTCTTCGTTTCCACTTGGGCTCTTAGGAGGGGTGCGACCGTTTGCTTTATGGTGAACATCTCCCCGTACACTTGCTTCATGGTGGCTTCCAGTGTCACCAATTCCCTCTAGACAGTAAGCAAAACTTCATTAATAAGGGTGTTTTTGCCTTGGAGCTGTTGGATTTCTTCCCTTAGTGTTCTCTTTTCTTGCTCTGACCTAACTTCTCTTTGTTCAGAGTCCTGTAGTCTATTTTCTAGGGAAAGGATTTCCCTACTCATCCGGCTCACATTTTATTCTGTGGCTACAGCGAAAGGAGTGCTGGCTGATGCTATCATCACTGGGTTGGTCCGAGTGTCTAGGACTATATCCTTTTCCGTCGTGGGTGTGAATGGGGCAGAAGGGTTTCATGCTAGGCATCTCCTCTTTTCCTGCCAGGTCTTGAAGGCGAACTGATCATAGGTGAGTCTCGTTAGGTTGAACGCCTCCTCCTGTCCTTCAGAGGAGCCTGGCTCTGAGAGTGCAAAACGTGTGTTAATTTCAGGTACTTCGATGGGCGACAACTTGATTTGTCCTGCTGTTATTGGGGGAACTGTCTCGGCGTCTTTGGATCTTCGATCCTCTTCCTCTTTTCTCTTTTGTTCTTCTGCCTCTTTCAGAAGCCGCTCCGCCTTTGCCTTATCCTGTTCTGCCTTTTGCCTGCGTTCTGCTTCAGCTTTTATTTGTTCTTCTTCCCTCCTTCTTCGTTCATTTTCTGCTCTTGATTCCTCTTCTTCCTTCCTTTTCCGCTCAGCTTCTGCTTTTGCTTCTTGCTCTTCCTTTCTCTTGCGTTCGGCCTCTACCCGATCCAATTCTTTCTTGAGCTGCCGCTCAACTTCAATTTTCGCTTCCTGCTCTTCCTTTCTTTTCTTGGCATCCTCCGCCTGTTTCTTTTTCTGTTCTGTCTTCAGGTTTTTCTTATGCTTATCTTCAACGTCTTTCACTTTCTTTTTGGCTTCTAGCTGAGCCTCTGCTTCCTTCTCTTTCTGTTGGGCGGTAATGTTGTGGCCTGTGCTGGTTTGGGGCTTCTTGGACTGGGAAGAAGAGGCGCCTCCCAACTCGTGGATTCTTTCCTCCAGAGTATGATCATCTTGTTCCTCCTGATCGGACCATGCTCCCGGGGCGAGTTCCCTATCCATGTTATACCAGTTTCTTTTCGCATCCTCAGATAGACGTTTAGTATGCTGGTAGCTCCATTTGAACTTGGCTCGTTTACAGTGGTCAGGGACTATCCTCTCAGGATCGTATGCCCGGTGGTCCAACGACCCTAGGTAGAAACCTTTGATTTGTTCAGCTTCTGCCTCTACCTCCCTGAAATCCTTGACTGTGTAAGCACCGATGGTGAGTGGCAATGTGGGCCACAGATTTTTCTTTCCTTTAGTCAGGACCTTTGAGAAGTTGGAAGTCATTTGATAACATACTTCCTGAAGAAGCATCTTGTCCTTGACGAATTGGGGTAGAGCATGGGGAGTCTTGAATGAACCGAAGACTTGAATAAAGGTGTATTCTGTAAATGGAAACCAATGTGCTACTTTGACTAATGTTTCCATGGCTCACCAGGACATGCACGGGGTATCATGACCGAACAATTTCCTATAGAGTGCAGGGATGAAAATTTGTGAGATTGACTCTATATCTTGCTTGTATTTAGAGTCTCGGAATACCCGCAATTATTTGTGAATTGGGCGTGCCCGTTCCTGGTCCCAGTTGTGGGCCCATCCCTCAAAGTAGCACCTGTAACAAACTGCATCCAACAGGTAAGAGGCCATGTAAAATTCAGATGAGTATCCTTCCTCTGGTGCCAGTATTAGTAGGCTATTAGTAGGCTGGCGCAATTGAAACAGGGGCCATATACAGTGACAACGTGCATTAGGGTTACCCAAGTACCACTAAATGTGGTGGCATCGGGACGGCCATATATCCTGCACAACATAGCTGCCACCAGCTTGTATACTTTCCTGAGGCTTGCTACTGGGTACTCTTGATCTTGAACTTCTCGGGTTCTTCCCACCATCCTCTTAGGGTGTCTCCCACGGGGACCGCATGGGTGGTGGCCCATTCCTCTGTGAATACCTGTTCCCTGTTTGGAAGTACGTAATAATACTCTGCATCTGGTCCTTTTAGATTTGCAAAAGCCTTTCCCTCGTAGTCTTGAATTACCCACTTCTTGGGGTTGATGTTCTGTATGATCCATTCCATCACTTCTGCACATGGGAATATGGTTGGGTGGGCACCTGCGTAGTGAAGCTTCAACCTCTTAACTTGTACATATACTTGTCGGTGGGGGGGTCCTCTGGAAATTTTGGTTGGGCGAATTCTTGGTATACCTGATACCAACTCATACTTTCTCCTCTGCTAAATGTACAGGCGGTGTCCCCATAGATCGGGGGATGAGACATTGGTTTTTCACCTTCTGTGATTTCTATCTTTGGGCTCTTGTTTTTCTTGCGAACTGCCGGAGGCCCCATGTCGCTTGAGGCTGAAGAGATGGAGACGCACTCTAACTCTGCTTCGAGGTTCCCTGACATGTTCATAAAACAGTCCCAGGATAAGACAGATGCCATAATAATAAATGCCTAGGTACTGCTTTTAACTTTGACCAATTGAAATCTAGGAAAGGGTGGATTTGCGACTTAGTGACCTATTTCTTGGTTCGTTGGGTCGCAGAGGTTTAAACTTTCAGAAGGTAGCGACCCTGCGACAAGGTCGCGAGGTCACCGGGTCGCAAAGGTTTAACAATTCATGATGGTGCGACCCTGTGACTTAGCGATTGGGTTGCTGAGTCACTGAGTTGCAAGGTTGCAAGGGTCGCAAACATCAGTTTTGAGAAGAACTGCGACTTGGCGACTTAGCGACCGGGGTCGCGGCGGTCGCGAGGTCGTGAAGGTCGGAAATCGCGCTAGGGCTGGTCGGGAGATTTAGACGGTGACGCAGTGCTTTGCTTCATATTTTTTAACTTGAAACAACACAAGGACTGAGTGAGCAACCCAAAGAATGGAGGTGAAGGGGTCATTAGGTGAAAAACAAACATAGGGGAGGTTGGATGACTCTATTTACAAAACTGTGTAAGAAAGAGCAGGGTGAGTGAGCAACCCAAAGAATGGAGGTGAAGGGGTCATTAGGTGAAAAACAAACATAAGGGAGGTTGGATGACTCTATTTACAAAACTGTGTAAGAAAGAGCAGGGTTTGGATAATTTGAAACATCTCAGGCTCCAAAGGATTAGAAATGGGGAATAGTGGGTGGCTTTAAAAGGGCTAAGGTAAGTGGAACAGGGCAACAAAAGGAAAAAACGGAAACATCAGGAGGAATAGGCAACTTACCCGAGAAAATTGCGCTCCAGTTGGCCTGTCAGAAGCGTTTTTTCGCTCTCTGTCGCGTGGGTGAAATGCGACCTAGCGACCCATCTATTTATAAAAGGGTCGCGTGTGCGAGCAATTAATGAAGTCGCTGGGTCGCAAATGTCCCGCGCTTAAGAGAGGCGCGACCTCGCGACCTTGCGACCTGGAGGGTCACGGGGTCGCAAGGTTGCTAGGTCGTGATTTTGAAGTTTGAATGAGATTTGCGACTTGGCGACCTGGCGACCTGATAGGTCGCAGGGTCGCTAGGTCGCAAATTGGAAAAATACCTATTCTGCGACTTAGCAACTTAAGGCTTTTCCTGAAACAGACTTGAACTTTAGATTTTGACTTAGCTTTTCGATGCTCAGGGGGCTCAAAAAATTTTAGATGGTGAATTTTTGGAGGGTGTTGTAGAGGCTACAACAAATGGCGATTCACTGGTAGGGTCCAGAATCTCTGTCAGTGCTTTATCTAGAAGGGGGGGAAGCGCGTAGAGCACTTGTTCCTTTCACCTCGTGGGTCCCACTTCTTCCGTCTTCGAGCCTTGCACATTTGCTCCCCCCATCTGCCTGCCCTTAGGCGCCGTTTTACTGTGTTTTCATTCTTGGAGACCGGATGAAGAGTTCGGGGAAACCGCAGGTTTTTATGGATCCAGTATAGTTTATTTGGCCCTCATTATGTTGCTCTGCTGCTAGCGAACCAGATGGTCCCGACGGAGTCACTGCCAAGGAATCACGAGCGTTGCTCCATTGCTAGCGAGCCTGGTCAGTACCCCGGCAGAGTCGTCGTATCGCCTCTCTGCGCAGGAAGCCTTTCTCAATCCTTTACACTTTATTCATGTGCTTAATGCACTTATTGAAATGTGCTCGGGGCACTTATTTTTTGTGCTCAGGGCACTTATTTTTTGCTTTGGCCATTATGGCGTGGGCAGATGAGGGATCCCGACTTATTTTACTTGCAAGAGAGGTTTCTCCTGGTCTATATGAGGGCTTATGGTTTTCTAGGATTTCCGTTCTTCACTGAGACTAACCCCTCCCTTTTCCTTCTAGTACCCTATTCAATCGACTGTTGCCTTTTTCACAGTAGTCTCTTTGGGCCAGCATACAAGGTAAGCTGCAGCGTTTTGGTTCGAAGGCTTTAGTCATGTTCTCGCCAATGGGTGCCCATCACAAGTATGCTTGCCCCCTTTTACAATCTGGGGAGAAATAATACACCAGCATAGATCCTTGACTCAGTGTGTCGCTTGAGTAGCTTCTATATCCCCTTTCAAAAGATGGATGCCAAGGGATAGGAAAAAGGTTAAAGGGAGCCTATGTGGAACAAGCAATTTATTGAAAACAAGAAAGGTAAAGAAAACAAGACAAACTATGATACAGGATGCATGGACAACCCAGTGAGGCTGTTAGGTGAAATAGTGTTTAAGGTCGTGTCCATTCACAGGGAGGACTTCAATCCTCCCTTCAAGAGTTTGCAACCTGTAAGTGTGGGGACCGACCTTCTCTCTGACCTGGAAAGGGCTTATCCACAATGCCTGGAACTTGGAGTGTTTCCCTTTATCTTCATGAGCTTTATCCCATTTGAGGACAAGGTCACCTACCTCAAAAGTCTTGTTCCCGACTGACTTTTTGTCAAACCATCGTTTTCTCTGACCTTGGTGGATGGTGAATTTTTCCCAAGTTTTTTGCCTTTCCTCCTCAAGTTTCAGTAGCGTGTCTATTCAGGCTTGTAGGGCAGGGCAAGGAGTGCCATGAGTCTCCTGAGATAACCGGAGTGCCGGGAGAGACAAGTTGGGAGGAAGGATAACTTCTTTTCCGTATACGAGGAAAAAGGGGGAGGTGCCTAGGGAAGGTTTGGGTGTGACTCGATCTGCCCAGAGGGCATTGTAGAGTGCCCTATGCCAATTTCGTTGTTGGGATAGAAGAGTCTTTTTGATAATGCGGATTAGGTTTTTGTTGGTTGACTCGGCTAACCCGTTTCCTTGAGGGTAATAGTTGGCAGAATGTTTAAGTACGATACCATTTCCTAAAGAAAAATCATATAATTTTAATGATGAGAAATATGTTGCATTGTCAAAAACAAGGGAGGTTGGAAAGCCAAACCTGATCATGATGCATTGGGTGATGAAGGCCATTACCTCTTGATCGTTGACTTGACGTAATGGTACCGCTTCAACCCACCTTGTGAAATAGTCTGTGGCAGTAAGGATATGCCTGTGTTGCTTGGAAGAGTGTGGCAAAATCTCCCCAATCACGTCCAATCCCCATTGTTGAAACGACTCTTCCATTGCGACAGATTGTAATGGGGCCGAAGGTCGAATATCTCTGTTTGCGAACTTTTGGCATTGTTGGCATTTTCGAACATACGCGTGTGCATCTTTAAACAAAGTAGGCCAATAGAAACCGGTGCGCATGATCTTGTGAGCAATGGTGTCACCTGCATAGTGCCCCCCGACGGGGCCATCGTGAAGTTCTACTAGTATTTTCAGTGCCTCATCCCATTCCAAGCAACGTAACAAGACACCATTGTGATGTTTGCGGAACAACTTATCTTGAACTAGCTGGTAGGATACAACTTTCAGTCTCAATGCACGCTTCTGCTTGGTAGTTAAAGCGGGGCCCATGGTGCCATGTCTCAGATATTGCAAGAGATCCGCGTACCAAGAGGATGTATCCTGCGGTGTCGTGCTATCAATTTGATACATATCGATCTCATGTTCCCAATTTTCTTCCTTGTTTCCTCGTGAGTCAACTGCCTCTGCGGCCATGTGGCACAATCCTTGGTCTTTCACAGTGTGCTGGTTTGAATTCCAGGTCATATTCCTGAAGGCATGTCATCCAGTTGCCTCGTCGCTCGCCCAACTCTTGCTGTACGAATAGTGAGCGAACAGCTGGGTGAGGCACGAAGACTGTGACATGATTCTTCAAAATATACGACCTGAAATGTTTGACTTCTTTGTATACTGCATACGCTTGTTTGTCAATATCTGGGTAATTCAGCTCGGCACTTTGCAATCCAGTGCTCATGAGAGATATAGGCCGTTCGTTGTGGTAGTCATCTTTCTGAGTGAGGATGGCGGCCAAAGACGAATCTGAGGCAAAGGTGTACAAAATAAAGCCTTTGTTGAACTCCGGATTGTAAAGAGCGGGTGCTTCCGCGATGGCTTGTTTAATGTTGTCGAATGCTTCTTTCTCGGGGAGATTCCATTTAAAATTAGCATTTTTCTTGATCATGCCTTGTAATGGTTACATGATTTGGGCAAAATCTGATATAAACTTTCGGACAAAATTGATTTTGCCAAGGAAGGATTGCATGGCTTTCTTCCCGCTTGGGGGTGATATTTAAGCTATAACTTTTGCGCGTTCCAGATCCACCACTATGTCGTCTTGAGTTATTATGTGTCCCAACAAGTTTCCTTCGGCCACAACGAACACACTTTTCTTTGGGTTCAGTGAGATGCCGTATTTTCGACACCTTTCAAAAATTTGCTTGAGGTGGTGTATGTGGTCGGATCTGTGCTTTGAGAACACGATGACGTTGTCCAGGTACACTAATACAATTTTCCCAACAAGTCCTCTGAAGGCAATGTCCATAGCTCTTTGGAAAGTGGCATCGGTGTTAATCAGCCCGAAAGGCATGCGTCTGAAAGCAAATGTTCCCCACTTAGTTTTGAATGTGGTTTTGAGCCAATCGGGCTCAACCACTAGTACTTGATTATACCCTGAAAACCCATCAAACAGGGAGAACATTTCTGATCCCGATACAGCTTGGAGGATTTTCTCCATAGGAGGAACCAGATAGTTGTCTTTGTCGGAAGCTTTGTTCAAATTCCTGAAGTCTACGCACAAACGGATCTCCCCGGATTTCTTGCGAACATGGACCAGGTTGGACACCCAGGTCGAATGTCTAACTTTGAAGATTATCCGTGCATCCAAGAGCTTCTTTAGTTCCTTTTGGATCATTGGTTCTAGAGCTGGGTGTACTTTTCTCAATTTTTGTTGGAATGACTTCACTCCTTCCTTGATCGGTATGACATGTTGGATGATCCTCGTATCATAAGTCCGCAGATCGTCATACGTCCAGGCAAACACATCTCGGTATTTCTTAAACACCCCGGTGAATGCCTCTTTCTCCTGAGGGGTGCATTCACTACCTAGATTTACAAGCCTGGGATCCTTGTTTGTCCCGAGGTTGATTTGCCGGTGTACTAATGTGGAACTCTGCACCTTCGTATTTGGGGGCCCTCGGAAATGGTTCTGTAAGTCGAACAACTTTTCGAGTGACACGACCCCTTTGGGTATGGGGTTTTCTTTTTGGTTTTTTAGTTCCTCTTGCAAAGCCTGATCATGATCCTCTTCTTCCATAATGATGTCTTTGAATATATCTGTTTTGAGCATGAAATCCAGTACCTGTTGGTCATCATTAAAAACGCGTAAATTAGTAACATTGTCTAGTATGGACGAGTTGTATAAAACTTCAATAGAAAATCCATCTCTAAGTGGGGTGAACCTAGCGGCAGCGTTGGCAAGTGTATCGGCTGTTGCATTATGCATTCTAAGTACAGATTTAATACCAAAAGCATCGAAAGCTGAAATTAAGCGCCGTACCTCTTGTTGGTAACCTTTCAGATGGGGAGACAAGCAATGGATGGTGTTGCGTACCTGGCGAGTGATAATCTCTGAATCACAAATTACCTTAAAACAATGGAATTTTAGATCTATGGCCTTTGGAGCCCTAGTATTAGCTCCTCATACTCGGCTGTATTATTGGTGCATTGAAACTCTAACCGGCAAGAAATTAGAAATTTATTCTTCTGCGGGTCTAGGAGGATGCAACCCACGCCGGCCCCGTCTTGGGTTTTGGAGCCATCATAGTATAAGGTCCAAGTTTCATCTTCTGATTGGATAAGGCGATCCGTGCCTATTGAAGATGTGCTAGGGGCACTAGTTTCTAAAGAGTTTCAGTTGGATGGGAGGGAGTTTTCAGCAACCAAGAGCAGTTCAGATTGAATGTCTTGGATGATCGGGGATTGGCAAGTCTGATAACAACCAAAGATGGATTCTAAGAAACACATACCGAGCTCTTCTTGCGTGAAACTGACCGGCTCGTTAGTTGCGTCCAGGTCGGTCACAGTATGTTTCATGTATGGTTCACTCTCGATCCGTATTTGGTTATTTCTGCCTTTGTGCAGGAGCCAAAGGTGGGACCAATCGGTGGCGAAGTACCCTTGGAGCTTGCTGGACCAATTTCTGCTCAACAGAAGGCCATAGGCTTCAGGGATATCGACGATTACGATGTCGATGCATTGATGCACCCTGGAGTCGAAGGATAAGCGGATAATGACGTTGTTTAGTTTGCCAACTGCGGGACTTGAGATCTATCGAGATGGATAATTCTGGCATCGGTTTTCTCTGGGCAGATGTTTAACTTCTTGCACACGGATAAGGGCATAACATTTGTGGATGCACCGGAATCAACGAGACAGTTGTGGACATTGAAGTTAAAAATCTCGAAGGAAAGAAGGAAAGGTGGCGTGGTTCCCCTGGAGTTGGCATTTACGACATTCACGATGGACTGGGGACTAGTAGCAGTTTGGGTAGACGTGATGCTTATGGGTTTGGTTGCTGGTAGATTGGAAAAGGCCTTGAGAATGAGCTCCCGTTGGTTGGCAATGCGGGCGAGCTCGTAGAGAGATATGTTGGCTCTGGTCTTCTTCATGTCCTCGATAATGTTATAGCCAGAATCTATGGATGAGGTGAGCTCAATGGTGTATTTAGGGGAAACTATTGAAGTTTTAGTCTTGTGGCTTTCTCGAGGAGTAGTCGGACTAAATTTTTTAGGAGTTTTGTCCTTGTTTTTAGTGTTCGGGGGTAGAATTTTCCTCAAGAAGGCTTTTCTTTTCTCTTCGAAAGACTGTTTAGGCACTGGGCCTTTGCTCCTTAAGCTATAGTTTTGAGGGGGTTTTGATTTAGGATCATCTACTAGGTTTATCCCGGAGGTGGGAAGGGGAGACTCTCCTCGTATGACTTCAAAAGTGAGGACAGTGGATCCCATATCTTCATCTTGGGGGGGGGGGGGGGAATTTTCCTCGTTGTCTGAAATATCCTCCGACTCCACATCTCTGGGGGTCTGATCTTCTAAAAGTTGGTTCACCACTGCCGTCATGCTATTAATCCATTGGGGGCAAGTCTTTTCGAGTGAGAGGCCTGATGAAAAGAACATAAATTGTCTTTGCCGATTTCTTCCACAGTAAGACCTGCACTTGAGCTAGACGGGGGCCGATTCACGCCAGGGTTATTCTTTCTGAAGAAAGGTTTCTGCGTTTTAGCAGTTGGGGTAGAATCAT
Organism: Pinus albicaulis; assembly: GCA_034641835.2. Taxonomy (NCBI): domain Eukaryota; kingdom Viridiplantae; phylum Streptophyta; class Pinopsida; order Pinales; family Pinaceae; genus Pinus; species Pinus albicaulis. Next base: position 1,030,214,449 of record CM076572.1, on the reverse strand, counting down.
TGTTTCTTCTTTTCAAGTCGAAGACTTCGTTGGTCAGCAACTTGAGGGATTTCACAATGCTTTCAAAATTGAAGGGGTTCTTATCTTTGTCTCCAGTTTTGTGGCCGGAGGGTTGAGTTCTCTTCGTGGCGGTTTTTTGATCATCTCGCCCCTCGTGTTCAATGGCGCCTATGGACAGCATGTCCTTTTCGACAGCAAGGGCGATAGTATAGTTGGTTGCCAATGTAGCTCTGGCTTCGCACTTCAGGAACACAACAATATCTCATGGGAGGGCTCTGGTGTAGTAGTCAATAATAATGGAGTCATCTAAGGCCATGTTTGGAGGGAAATTATTCAATATAGTGGCGAAACGTTGATTGAAATCCTTGACCTTCTCCTTCTTCTGACATTTCAACGTGCTGAGTTCTGTGAGGAGCATCGAAGGGGTTTTATCTTCTGAGAATTTTTGCAAGAAGGTACGACGAAAGTGTTCCCACGAAGGGATAGAAGCGACGGGGAGAGACCTATACCATGTCGCAGCCTTATTTTAAAGAGTGTGAGGAAAAAGGCGGCATGCTACGTCGTCATATTGCACTCTCATCATCTGTAAAGACAGGTAAAAGTTGTTGATGTGGTCTTCGGCCAAAGTACCTTTCTCGGGATCAAACTTAGGGAGGTGTTTTTCAGGATGCCGGGGCATGTCACGGAGGGGACCTTGGATACCCAAGGGGGACTGAGCCATCCAAGCCAATGGTTGTACGTGTCTGGCCCGTTGGTGGCGTGGTCTGTATACACGTCCCCTCTCATTTTTGGATTCAGTGCTCATGCCAGACTCGGAGGCCTCGCCCTCATGGCGGGAGTGCATGTCCTGGTTTTCCCCACGGTTTGCAGTATTTTTGATGTTTCTCCAATTGTAAAGAAAAGGAAAACCATTATGGTTTTGGTTAGGGTGGTCAGCATTTTGGCCTCGCCCATGGCCTTGGCCTCCCTGGCCTCTGTTACCTCGACCTCTTCCAGCTTCCCCCCCGGGTGGGTTATTGGCTTATGTGTTATCATGCACAGTATGGTCAGGTTGGGGGTCGGTGTTGGGTTGAGGTTCAGTGATTTCGGGGCTGCCTGCTCCCCCTTCCTCAGGGCTATCCGGTGGGGGCTCAGAATTTTTCTCAATTGCATCTACATAATCTTCAAGCATAGGACCCACCAGCTGAGGAAGGGTATTGATTAGAGTTCCTTGGCGCGTATGATTAGCTGCAGGGGTTCTGGGATTAGCTAAGGAATGAGCGACTGGGGCTTGCTGCAAGCCTCTAACAAGCTCGCAGGTAATAGGGCGCAGTGCCCGGCGCTGGGCTAAAGTAATTTCATAGAAAGGGGGGATTTCCTCCTCCTCTTGGGAATTATCCAATGGGGGAGGACCGGTATTGTCAGGTATGGTCTCCCCTTGGGGAGTTTGTAACGAGATGTTACTCTTGTGCTGGGAGGCTGCCATCCAGGCCCTCCTTCTAGCGCCAAATCCGTTGACGGGAAAATTTGTCCGGCCAATAGTAGGGGATCTCCCCGGTAGAAAGTCCCAATTAGACTATGAACCGTTTGAGGTAGGGATCTCGTTCGGAGGTGTGGGTCCGGCTACCGCTGAATACTCCTTCTCCTGGACGCAAGTGAGCCCTGCAGAGTTATAGATGTACAGTTATCAAATGATACAAGACATATATCTATGATTATCAATGAGCATAATAGTAAGATATAAAAGAAAACACGCGACTGAAGGAGATGATGTTAGCAGTACATCATTAAGGTCGTGTTTGTAAGATTGTTCAAACCATAGAAGAAACAGTTCTGCCTGGTAAGAACAACTTATACGTACTTGGGCATTTTCGTGAATGAGTTAGATGTCAATAATAAAATTACAGACATCCCCTATGTAAATAACATACCATCATATACACATGCAGTAAGCTGAAATGCATAAAGAGGATAATCAGAAAACACAGATCAATTAATCATAGGATTTTAGACATATACAAAGAAATACCCATAGTATTGACACATTGATTTTCATCAGATCCAATAGTGGATTTAAAACAACTTCTTGTATTCATTCATAATAGGCTGTTTAATGCTGTACAACTCTTTTCTCTCCTTTGGAGGCCAAAAAAAAAGTCCTTTTACAAGTCCTCGAATGGGGTATATATAAGGCCAGATTGACCCTTGGGGGTCTCGACTCTTCACCTTCCTGTTTGTTGGGCTGCCTTGCGACCTGGTAGAAGATGCGACCTGCGACTTGAATGGATAGTGCGACCTGCGACTTGATGCTGTAAGGTGTGGCCTGCGACCCCTTCTGTAGGCTGTGCCTTGCAGTCTGATCATGGGAGCGTGTGTGTGATCGCTAGGTCAGGAACATCAACTTGTTGCTCCTTGAGGAAATTCTGCCATGCACAATAATCTGCAGCGATTGGGGAGATCAGAGGAGTGTCTTCTCTTAACCGGTGTAGGCATTCTAAGCCATTCAGAATCAGAGTCTCCCTCTTGATTGTGACCTAGTTGTATAAGGAAGCCAGTTTGGTGTAAATCCAAACTGGTGTTACAACAAACTTAACCAAGTTCTCCTGAGATGCGAGAAGATCAGGTGTAGTGGCGACTTGTCTGATAGGCTGTAGAAATGCCTAAATCTCTTGATCTACCTGTCCCCATGTCCTTACATCGCCCAATGCACCTAAAGAAGGGATATGGTGCAATTCATGCATCGAGTCAATGCCGCTGATCAGATGCTCATACGCGAACATCACCTTCTCCAGATCTTTAAATAATTTCTCCTTGGATTGCACCTTCATGCGAATTTGGACCTTGTCATTCTGAGTGTGAATCCAATCTTTCTTGGGCAAGGTTTCCGGAGCCTGCGGATATCTGCTTGTCCATTCTATCATTCTGTCTAAAGCAGCAGAGGCCTCTTTCAGTTGCTCATTTCTCCTCTTCATTTCCACTTGGGCTCTTAAGAGGGGTGCGATCGTTTGCTTTATGGTGAACATCTCTCTTTGGATCAACCGAGTCATAACATCATCAAAGTTTCATCCATCACCCTTAACAACAAACCCTTAAAATTATTGTGCTTAATAAAATTAATTTTATATCCTTATCTTTCCATGGTAGCACGCCAACATTTGATGGGATAGGCTATTGCGATAGGGAGGAGAGGTTAACTTCAAAAAGACCAGGAAACAAACATATAACCTTGAGATAGGGTGTGTAAATCAAATTTGTGTGGCACAGTTTGGGAATCCATTCTAAAACAAGGGTCAAGCACTAGTCTACATTGTGACCTTCAAAGTGACCTCCTAACTCTGTTTGGAATCAGTGGCGGCTATATCCAATGATTGCATCGTACTTGTGAGAGTCTCATTTGGGAGGCTTCATGCTCAATACCCTGCCTGTGTATGTGGTTCTAGATGATGACTATCCCCCTAAGGATGTGTTATTATTGGTGGTGACCTTAGTGGCCTTTATTAGAATATTTTAATCAGTGATGATGAGGGGGTCTATCCTTGCTGTACCTTGGGGAAAATTTTAGGTAGACAAACTTAGTTCTCTTGGGGGGTGTTCCATAGCTCATAAGAGCACTTTGTCATCAGTGGAGTCATTAAGAAAGTAATTGTTATAAATATCCCAACCATTTCCTCATCATTGACCTATGCACTGATTAAGCAGGATTTGATGAGGAGAGGACCCCTTTCCCACTTTGGTTTGCTTGGTTTGTTGCTTTAGGATATTTTTAGTGCATGTTGTTTGTTATATGTATTTAATGGACTTAGGAATTTTCATTGTTTACACATTACCTTTGATCGCCACCATGGAGGATTTATATTTGTGTCGTTCTTATAGATTTGTGGCCCTTTCCCCCTACGAGACGAATCCATCTCCCTATTGACATAAACTTAAATCCAACATAGGTACATCATTGTATTAGGTTACTTTAAGTGCTACTTAGAGGCCCATCCGTTCATCCGATGGTTGACCACAATCTAACACATCATCGCCAAGCCTCTAATCCCATCTCATCAAGTGGGGGTGTTGACTTGTCTAAATATTTTCATAGTTCCTTACTCTAGTATTCCATGGATACAATTAATAATTCTATGTCATAACTTGTTGTGTCCATACCTCTAATGACTGATGGTATTCCAGATGTCACGTCCACATCCATGTCTTTGACCATATATCCCTTCCACACCACATCCTTTAATGACTCTTAAACATCGTTCTGGAAGAACCTTAGTGGAATTCTGCCACTTGGCACATCCAATACGTGTAGCTCCACGTCAAAAATGTTTACATCTCCATTCACACTGAGTGGAGGTTCTAGTTCCATCATGTCTGGTATCTCTATGTCCATTGTTGGAGGGTCTAACTTCTCTTTCATTTATGACTTCATAGGCCCCCTCGATGGGTTTTGGTATATCAGTATAAAGTATGAAAATACCTAATAATGGGTTTCCATATGGTTGGAATCCTTTCAGTATAGGCATGATATCCTCTAGCAACACTAGGGGCACATTTGTTTCTAGTCATTCAACTAATCCCTTTGGGAGTCAACCACTTGGAGGATCTATGTTCCAGGGCCAAAATTTTTATCCATGGAATGAATTTAGGGGGACAAACCATTTTTACATGTACACTCCACGAGTTCATAATCCTCTCAATAATCCTTTTGGATCTCCTTATGACCTAGTAGGTCCACAACCTTTTGGAAATCCCTTTACAACTAGGGCCACTCACCCTGGTGGAATTAACCAATCTCAAGTTTACATGGGCGTTAGAGATAAAAAATCCAACCAAACCACTCCCATGGGAATCCCTAATACTATAAACAACTCTATGGGGGAAGCATCTCCTCCACTTGGGTCACAAGGGGCCTCTAACCCCTCTAACCCCTCCTAAGCTTCGTTCACATCTCCTTTTTTGGAAACTAAATTTTCTTGATATTTTTAAGTTGATGAATGATGCCATCAGACATAATCATGCATGACCACCCATTCCACATAAGTTTTTGAAAAACATTCCAAAATTATTTGGAAAACATGGAGAAAACCCTATAACCCATATCACTACTGATCACTTGTGGTGTTCATCCAACTCTTCTATGGATGGCAATATTAGACTACATCTTTTTCAATGGAATCTTGTTGACGGTGTTGCCAAATTGTATATTGATCTCGAATCTATGCTTATCATACTTTCCTATATTTTCCACAAGCCTTTGTTAATAACTATCAATTTCCTGTTAGATATGAGTCTAGTAGATATATTCTCACAACTTTTAATCTGGATTTCCACACACATTTCTAATCATATTCATTAGTGGAGGAGACAACAAGCTTTGGTCCAAACTAATCTTCCTGATGAATTTATTCGTGAGTGGTTTATTGGGTCTACTTAAAATTTCCGAATATGTGGCAAAAGGTGTATTCCAAACCAAAGAGAAAGCCATATTGTGTGCCCAAAAACTCGACTTGATCTATTCTTAAGCAGACACCTTGTATCATCACAATCCAAATGCTCTTTGGGCATCGATTGATCCATAACATCATGAACCTATAACCCATGATGTTGGAGTCATGGGCTCCATATATTCTAGAAATTTTGGTCAAATAACCTCTTAGTTGGGCAAATGAACATCTCTTCTAGTGCCCCGAATGGTCAACCTACTACTCAAACTCATGTTCTTGTTCCCATATCCAAGGTAAATTATGTTTAGCCCACCTCGAATAAGAATCCTCAACGACCATGAGGTAGAAATAAAAATAATAAGTCCAAAAATTCACATGAGGAACAAGGGGCATTGCAAACCCAAGACAACACTAGAAGTGGTACTAAAGACAAGAAGAATAAGAATCACTTTCCAAGAAATATTTGTGGTGATGATCATCTTACTCACGAATTCCCTTAGATGGGAGGACTTGGGTGGAATATCCTGATACTGCCCATGATGTGTTTTATGAAGATAAATTTGTGAACATATCTCCCACTATTCCTATAATTATTTCTGAGGAACCAAGGGTTGTGAAAAACATCATGATTGGAGCAGATTGCACTCCTTATGAGATCAATAATTATACCATTTTTTTTGAAAGGATTCTGCGATGTTTTCGCCTGGTATTATAAAGAAATGTATGGCATTGATTGTCATATTGTAGAACATGAAATCAAAACTTATGAAGGAGTTAGGCTTGTTTGGAAAACAATTTGGCGATTCCACCCTCACAAAGCTGCTGCTATCAAGGAAAAAGTCAAAAAATTGTTCAAAGCTAAGTTTATATATACGGTACCTTTGATGAAATGGGGTTCTAAAATCATTCTTGTCACCAAGAAATAAGGTTCTATTCATGTGTTTGTTGATTATAGGGATTTGAATAGGGAATTCTAAAAGATAAATACCCAACCCCATTCATTGATCAAATTGTTGGAAAGTGTAACTAGGTTCGATCTTCATAATGACTAGTAATTATGAATTTATGTAATGAAGAAGAAAAATATAATAAAATATATTTTGTAAATAATTGCTTCATGGGCGTCATGAGAAAGGAGTTTTTATTATAGGTCAAATAATTCTTCTTGATGTCTTTAGGGATTTTTCATATTGTCATAATTGTATAATTTAGAGCCATGTATATGAAGTGTTGTTATACTTGTGAAAGGGCACATTGTTGATGTAAATAGTACGATCCAAGATCTTGTCACTAGGTCCCTTGATGTTGGCTCAAATTATGATGTGAATCCCCTTTAAGAAGTTGGCCTACCTACCAATGATTATGTCGGAGTAGAAAAAAAGAACAACCACTATTAATAGAGTGACTCAATCTCGTGGTAAAGCATTCATCTCAGTCAAGGTCTGCAATAAGGATCCGAATTGCAGTGTGAAAAGAAGAAGGATATACAGTGAAGGGTGAAGGCTACAAGGTATGCATGAAAAAAGGGTCAAGTCTGCTACAGTAGTGCAAGGACAAGTCTGTACCAAGGAGAAAAGTTTGGATCTATAATTAGTGCGAAAATAAGGTTGTAATAGGATTGTGAAAGAGATATCTCAGTGAAGAAAAGTTCCATCTTTTTGGATCCATATCCATCTCACATAAACTAAAAAGTAACCACAACGTGAAGAAAGAAACAAGGACAAAGTTGCGAATTAATTAGGGCCTTCTTGTTCTGGACTCATACATCATATATCTCGGAGGTCTGTAAAGGTGATTAACGTAAGGTACAGAATGAAGACCTATGGAGGAAACCTAAGGACGCCAAGAAGAATATTGTTAGAGGTACTTGAGCTAGAGACCAAGCCTCTCTAGTATTGGTGCAGTACAATACATAAAAGAAAGTTCATCATAAGGAGCCTCGAAGAGTAGCAAGGATAGTGACAAGGGTCTTGGAGGCATACTGGTGTCAAGGGTCTATGTCATGGTCATGGTACTTTTCAGTTGAAGATAGATAAGAAGAATTACTTTTAGCTTTCCTCTCCAAGAGGGAGAGGTTTTGGCCTTGGCTTAAAGAGCCTAAAATTTGTGTCTCTTGTGTTTTGATAATTGAATTGATGAAAGACATAAGAAGCTAACGAAGATAAGATCTAAGATAAATAAGCATAACAAGTATAAAAAAGTAGTTATCAAGTAAGAGAATTGAATTAAACTATGCCCTACCAAATTCTCAACATGGTTTCAGAGCTAAGGTGCTAGAAAGGGATATTTAACAAGAAGAGACTCAAGTACCAAGAAGATCAAGGATAAGTTTTCTAGAAGCAAAAAGTCAGAGATCTACATTGAAGAGTCAATCTTCAGATTCTAAAGAGGTAGGTTTCATAAACTCGAAATCCATCTCAAGAAGATCAAATGCCTTACTCAAAGGACTTATACATCAATTTCCTTTCAAGAAGAAATGCAATATCAAGGAGGTGATATTTATCTTCAAGCTATCTCTTTGAAGGCAAGTCAAAATTATTGGAGCCATCATAAAATCATGATTTTGCTGAAGTCATCAAGATATTCAAGATAATCTACCACTTTACACCGCTCTTGAAGAAGTCAATCTAAGAGGAAGCTTCTACTAGTATCTATATCATCATAAAAAAAGTTGTTGTCTACCTAGCATACAGAATAGCCCAGAAAACAGTTTTTCGCTGGAATCTAGTAAAATAAAATTAAAAAAATAAGGTAGTTGGAGTGTTTGGAGTCCATTTTTGATAGTGGAAATGGATTCAGCACTATCAAATACCCTTAGGGCACCCAAAATACTGAAGTTTAACAACTGTAAACAAGATTCTGATAAAATATTTGCCGGATTTTTTCAAAATCTTTGCTGGATTCTGGGTCATTCTGTTACTTTTTTAGACTACGCCATAAAAAAATAAGTTGGTTTTAGAAGAAAATAATCTATTCAAGTAATTATATTTATGACTTCATCTGAATATGTCAAAATGTCTTTTTGACAAGAAAGCAACAAACTGGTTAGTGTTTCAAACCTTCCTGCATGGAAGAAAATGGAAGATTTAAATAATGAATTCATGGAATATATCAAAGAATTAAAAATAAGATACTCAAGGAAGACATAAGAGCCCAGAGGATCCTTATAAGAATCCATAAAGTACTATCTCATACCCTATGCATCAAAAGTAGAATCTTCAAAAGAAATATATGACAAATTGGTGGAACTATTCTCAGTAAGCACTGCAGGCGAAGTAATATCTTTAAGATAAGAACTATACAAGTTGGAGATGTCTAGAGAGGAGGGAATAAATTCATACTTTATGAATATTTTTGAAATACAAGATTAATTGTAGGAATTGGCAGAATAAATGTATGATAGAGAAATAACTACAGTGATGCTGAATGCTCTGCCAGAGGAATGGAAAACTTCACTTCAAGAATCTATGGGAAGAAAGAAGAAAAACCATTCCAAGATATATGGTCTCTATGAGAATCAAAAGAGACAAGGTTAAAATCTAAAGTGGATATAGGATCAAATGAAGAGAATCAATCCTATGCCACCATGTCAAGGAGAAAGGAAGATTCGGTAAGTTTGGCCCTTAAGAAGAAAAGAAGAAACATGGATAAGATATGATGCTATGGATGTAATGAAAGGTTTTCTAAAATCTAATGAGGATAAGAGGGAAAAGGAAGAAGCCCATATCCTCGGAAAAAAATGAAAGAACTAGATTCAAAGAAGCCTAAGAAAGAAGAAGTGAAAGATCTCTATTATTATTGAGATCCTCCCTCTTTAAGAGGTATCTATCAGGTTGTAAAATAGTATGTTAAGAAGCCATGGTATATTAGTTAAATTCATCACTCCAGGATTGGAATCATGATTGAAGAAGGATCACTCATTGTAGGAGGATTTATATAACACATATGTGACATCTATGCTATAAGTGGCTCCTAGGAACCTCACTGAAAAACAACATTTATATAAGGAAATCATCAAGTTCAAAGGTCATCATTCAATAATCAATAAGGAAACAAGTGCTGACATTTTCTAATGGAACACTCTTTGGATTCACTGATTAGAACGAAAGAAAAATGATTCTTTAAGAATTCTAACTTGCAGAATTATGGGATTAGGATATGATGACATATTGATGAAGTAGGTCAAGGGAATGAAACTATTCATTCTAAGGAAACCTAAAGTAAGATGATTCAAAAGGAAAAAGGATGAGGTCATGTATATATATTATATATATGATGACAATGGATGTTGTGAAGTCATGTGGTTGAAGGTATTATACTTTATCTTTAGAAGTATGATCAATATAGAAACCATAAACTCTTCTAATGCACGGTTTCCAAAAGGCATGATCTACACTAGATGAAATCAACATAATATGTCCTCATATGGAATATGATGTGATTGTACATTATCAAGGAACTACAAAATGGAAGTTCCTGGGAATTAAATAAAACTGTGTGGAGAAAGAAAAAGGAAGAGATCATGGGAAGTACAACCATGGAAAGAAGCAGTCAACATCCAAGGAAGCCAAGAAGACTTGACTAGAAAATATCCTGGGAAGATATGTAGAATATTATTGAAGTATGGAAAAGATGAAGACCCTTGAAAATAAATATCTTTAGAAGATGTTTCAATCTATAAACAAAGAATTTTGATGCCTACAAAAAGATGTCATGGTGAAAAATCATCACTAAGGTAACTTTTGATTTTAGTATTCATATTTAAAATTGAATAACATCTAATGAGATTATGCAGGGTTGGAAAATGGAAGTATATGTCTTCCACAGGTTCATAACCATATGGCAGGATGAAATATCCTTCGAAGATATGTGGTTCGAAAGAAATCAACATAACATGAAGCTAGATCATATGAGAAGACTGATGGATCACTTTAGGATAGAAGACATGACTCATGGATGAAAGTGATGGATGATATGTGCCCTATGAAGAAATCCAAAATTTGAAGGCTCCTCAATTCATGACATCAACGGAAGGAGTCCTTCATGAGCAGTTGGATATTTTCATCATTGCTGCTACAGGTCCTTATTTAAGAGGGATCCTAGTAAAAAGTTTCTTACTTGGAAGAAACTTTGTAATTCCTAAGGAAAAAAGAAAGCTTAGGTACAGAATTTGTATAATTTTATTTCTCTGTGGAGTATGTCCTCCCTATTTAAGAGGGAGAAATAGACACATCATTCTGGTCTTCACCTGGAAGAAAAAATGTAGGATTAAGTAATCATTTAGAATTCGACACTCTTTGAGAATATGATAAGACATTCAGATAAGAGTAGTCATGAAAGGATGGATATTATTTGAGGATTAGCTATCCCAATAAGAATAGTCCTTTAAGGTCATACTCAGTGAAAACCTAGGTGGAGTATGTACCTTGGAGACAATGATAAGGTGTCTATAATCATTGGTCTCACCAGCATTGTAGTTCTTGGTCTCGTGGAGAGATGGAGCTGTTAGTCAAGGCCTTGCACTGTGACAATGTTGGATAATATGATTCTATAACCGATGGATTACCAATCAAATTATTCTTATGAGATTCTTCAGATTAAAATTGACCATGTACCCTTATGAATACCTCCCTAGTTAAGAGGGAGTGTTGGAAAGTGTAACTAGGTTCGGTCTTCATAATGAATAGTAATTATGAATTTATGTAACGAAGAAGACAAATATAATAAAATATATTTTGTAAATACTTTCTTCATGGGTTTCATGAGCAAGGAGTTTTTATTATAGGTCAAAGACTTCTTCTTGATGTCTTTAGGGATTTACCATCTAGTCATAATTGTATAATTTAGAGTCATGTATATGAAGCGTTGTTACACTTGTGAAAGGACAAATTGTTGATGTAAATAGTATGCTCCAAGAGCTTGTCACTATGTCCCTTGATGTCGGCTCAAAGTATGATGTGAATCCCCTTGAATAAGTCAACCTACCTACCAATGATCATGTCAGCCTATAACAAAAGAACAATCACTATTAATAGAGTGAATCAGTCTCATTGTAAAGCATTCATCTCGGTCAAGGTATGCAATAAGGATCCAAATTGCAGCGCTAAAAGAAGAAGGATATACAGTGAAGGGTGAAGGCTACAATGCATGCATGAAAAAGGGTCAAGTCTGCTACAATAGTGTGAGGAAAAGTCTATACCAAGGAGCAAAATTTTGATCTACAATTTTTGCAGAAAGAAGACTGTAATAGGATTTCGAAAGAGATATCTCAACGAATAAAAGTGCCTTATATTTGGATCCATATCCATCTTGCATAAACTTAGAAGTAATCACAACGTGAAGAAAGAAACAAGGAAAAGACTGTGAAGTAATTAGGGCCTTCTTGTTTTGGACTCATACGTAATATATCTCAGAGGTATGTAAAGGTGATTCAAGTAAGGTATAGAAATAAGACCTACGAAGGAAAGCTAAGGAGGTCGAGAAGAATATTGTTAGAGGTACCTGAGCTAGAGGTCGAGCTTCTCTAGTATTAGTGTAGTACAATGTAGAAAATGAAGTTCATCATAAGGAGCCTAGAATAGTAGTAAGGATAGTGACAAGGGTCTTGGAGGCATACTAGTGTCAAGGGTCTATGTCATAGTCATGTTACTTGTCAATTGAATATAGATAAGAAGAATTACTTTTAGGTTTTCCTCTCCAAGAGGGAGATGTTTTGGCCCTGGCTTGAAGAGCTTAAATTTTATGTCTCTTGTGTTTTGATAATTGGCTTGATGAAAGAAATAATAAGCTAACGAAGATAAGATCTAAGTGAAAGAAGGATAAAAAGTATAACATAAGTAGTTATCAAGTAAAAGGATTGAATTAAACTCTGCCCTACCAAATTCTCAACACAAATTATTGATGAATGTGCTGGAAGTGGGATATTTTGCTTCATGGATGGCTTCTCTGGCTATAATTATATATAGATAAAAAAGGAAGACTAATACAAAAAAAAATTCATTTGTCCTTGGGGTAAGTTCACATATAGGAAAGAGCTAGTTGGTTTTAAAAATGCTGGCACTACGTTCCAGTGGGTCTGACGTATGATTTTCATGACACCAAGTGAATTTTGGAGGCTTATTTGTATGGCCTTTCTAGTTACTCTGCTCGATAAGTCAATCATCATGCGCATCTAAGAACCATATTTATACATTACTGCTACTATAGAATTCATTTGAATCCTCACAAGTGCATCTTTTGCATCATCTCTGGATGATTTCTAGGCTTCATAATATCCAAGTACAAGATCATGGCTAATCCTCTTAAGGTTGAGTTTATCGTCAATTTTCCTCCTTCATGCATTGTTAGTCTACTTCATAGTTTTCAAGGTAAAGACAAATTCCTACGTTGATTCATTACCAACTATGCGAAGGTCACCAAGGGATTTATGTTCCTTCTTAAAAAGGATTAACCATTTGTATAGGATGACCAAGCACAATGATCTTTTAGTGCCATGAAAAAGGCCTTGATTTCTACCCTGGCCTTGATTTCTACCCCACTATTAAGCCCTCCTGACTATAGTTGGGACTTCATTCTTTATCTCACTGCCTTTGATTTGACACTTGGAATTTTCCTTGTCCAAGAGGATGAGAATTGTCATGAACATGTCATCTACTATCTTAGGAGAACATTAGTATGGGCAGAACTTTGCTACCCGTGCACTGGAAAGTTGGCTCTCACTACTATCTTCGTTGTACAATGACTTAGACACTACATTATCTTGGGTAAGACTATCATCATCGTTGATTACAGCCCTATGCACCATTTTCTTAATCATTAAGTCCATGAGGGAAAGTAATCCAAATGGATAGTTATCTTGCATGGGTTTGATCTGGAATTTGTGGCTACCAAAGTGAATAAATCCTTGGTATTTAGAGAAAATTTATCAGAAATTCCTTATGCTTCTAACTAACAATTGTTAATGATTCCTTTGCTGATGAATCTTTGTTCCTCATTAGCACTACTAATCCTTGGTATGGGGATATCTTTTTGTATCTCCAAACTCAAAATTTTCTACCCAAGCTATCCCATGATCATCGTCAACACATGCACCACAACTCTAAAAAATACCTCATATTTTATGATACTCTTTATTACCACATAGTTTATATGGTGTTACATTGATGTTTAACACGAGGGTGAACAAGTCCTTAATGATTTCCATGCACGAGCATGTGGCAACCATCTCTTTGGGTTTTCCACTACCCATAAAATTTTGTGCGTTGGGTACTTTTGGTCATCAATATTTAAAGGTTGTATTTTTGCGGTTCAAAAGTGTCATCCTTGTCAGATATTTACTTGTAAAATTCATGTTCATCCTACTCCCCTTCGTCCTGTGTTTTTTTTCAATCCCTTTACAAAATGGTGTATCGATTTCATGCAATGCAAGCCTCCCTTGTCCACTGATCATAATTACATCATTGTGGCCACATATTACTTCAAAAAGTGGGATAAGCCCATGCATACTTATTCCATTGATGACACCACTACAACAATTTTCTTCTTCAATCACGTCATCACTAGGTTTGGTGTTCCTAAAGTGATAATTTTCTTCTTCAATCACGTCATCACTAGGTTTGGTGTTCCTAAAGTGATTGTGACTGATCACGACTATCGATTTTGCAATCACATTATGAATGAATTGGAAACCAATTTGGGGTTCCGCCATGAGAACTCCACTCCCTACTATCCTCAATATTATGGTCTAGTTAAGGCCATTAATCACATCTTGGAAAATATATTGATCCAGTGCATGGTAGGGAACCACTAATGAACCAATGCTCTTTGGGATTATCGAACCTTGGCCAAAACCTACATGGGATTTACTCCTTTCCAAATTGTTTATGGCTTGGAAGTGATGCTGCCTATTGAATGCCATATTCCATCCTTAAAAATTGTCGTTGAACTTCTCCCAAACACTTTGGTCAAGGAAGAACACCTCCTTTACTTGTCTCAACTTGATGAATAACATCGTGATGCTCTATTTGTCAACGAGGCTCACCAAAAACATGTCAAACTTCAGTACACAAATTTTGTTCGACCTCACATTTTTTCCAAAGATGATTTAGTCTTGGTATATGATCAATGACATGATCAACTTGGTTCAGGAAAGTTAGAACCACTATGGATTGGTCCCTACATTTTCAAACATGTATTTAAGAAGGGGGAATACGTTATCATCGACTATGATGGGAACAATCTCGATGAGCCTCAAAATGGGCTCTATCTCAAAAATTATTATGCCTAGATCCCTGGGCATGGTGCCTTGTATATATGTATATTTTTCCAAAAAAAACACCAAAAAAAAATCATTCTTTTCACTAATGCTCTGAGGTATATTACTGAAACTAGCATATAGGACTAAGATTCACTAATTTTTCATTGCATTTTCCCTTTTTTGTCATCATTTCAGCTTGCCTTAGGGTCCTCCCTGCTAGGTTGCAACATTAACCACTCCTTTTTGCATATCATAACTTGTGCCGTAGAGAATAAGCTCCATGGGCGACCTAAAATAAGACATGATTTCCATTTTAGTTCACATGCTGCAATTATTTGTAGGGTTGGGGATCCTCTTTAGTACCAAACATGACATTGAATTTGATCCTCATTCCTCTATTTTTCTATTATTTATAGCTATTCCCTTATAGGGTCTCCCCACACTTGTTTATCATGTTGCTTTATGGTCGCCTATTCTCATAGTCCTCAATGTCTTTCTCGATGTTGCCATACTGATTCTTGCCTCTAGTTTTATAGCCAAATTTGCAACCATGCTTGACCTATTGCATTTACATTAACCTTGCCTCCATCTCACAACCTCCCATCACCTTTTAGAGGGAAAATTACGATGAGTGGGATTCCATTGATGGACATTTTTCCACTGCTTTATGCTTTTCTTAGGTTGGTTCCTTCAATGACCCTACGAACTAGATGCATACCATTACACCACTTGTCTATGTGGAACTAGCCTCCTTTTGGCCTTATTTTTGTGCTCGTTAAATTGATAGGAAAATGCTGAGGTTGTTTTTGTCTTCTTTTCATGACTCGTTAAACTCATGAAAATCCTGATATTATTTTGCTATCATATTTTTATGCTCATAAAATCTATATGAAAATTCTAATTTCTTTTTGTCTCTTTCTTCTCGTCAATTAAATTGAAAGTCGACGAGGTTTCCCATTCTTAAGCTCATAAAATTGTGAGAAGGACACAAGTGTACTTTTATCACTTTTTTGGCCTCGTTATAAAACTAACAAAAAAGGAACCTATTGAGCTTACTTTTCTTATCTTTCATGCTCATTAAAATATGAATGGGATACACTATACATTGGGGGGGGAGGGAGTCTTTTTAACATACACGTATTTGTCTTGGAAGTTGTATGTCTCCCTTGAACATGGAACGTGCTAGAGTCATACTATTACAATTGGTTTTTGTAAGAATTTTGAATCACACCTTCAACTTGAGTCAAGTAAATATGTTGATTGATTCAATATATCATTTGATTGGTTACCCTTCCAGTCTATGTGCTTTGGTGATGCCTCTCGTGTCACCATCATGTCTGTCGGTCTTCTTTAATCTATGATGATAAGTTAACTATTGTGTTGTGCCATTATATGTTCATGGGAAGTCTCAGTCAAGAGTCAATAATCCATATGTTAGTTGTAAATTAGTTCTTCATTTTGTATCATAAGAGACCTCATCTTCGTTTAAATTTTTTGGAGGTGATGAGGGATACATTAAGGCCCTCCTTCGACAGATCTATTCTCGTCAACTTCAACACCTTATCCACGATGAAGATCTATACTGTTAGAGCCCTATATTACTAGTGTATTCCCTTATTCTTGTTAGTGTAGCCCCATTATTGTTAGTGTTGCACCCGTGTAGTCCCCATATTGTTATTATTGTGCCCCATAATATCCCACTATTGTTATTATTATTGTTTGGTCGGCTAGGATTATATTGTGAACCCATCGACTCCTATATATAGAAAGGAGGTTTTTTCATTTGTGTCATCCAAGAATTGTTCATTTATGTAATGTAAAGGAGGTTTCCCCCTCGAAGAGGTGATTCTAAGTTGTTGATCTCTGTTTTCTTCTATTTTGTGAGATGGTTTCATAACGTTTGGTATTGGAGCTTTGGATTCTAGGGTTTCACTGTTTCAAATAGGTCATCGTGGAATTTTCACTATAACTTTTTTCTATGAAGGTTTAGAAGATAAAAAAATAACCCATTTGCGCTGACATCTAGAGGAACCTTGTGGGATATGATATGTGGAAGTTATGGTTTTTGTAGGCTCCCTAATTTCATCTCAAATAGGTAACCTTGGGAAAATATTCAAAACTCTCTCTCTGAGAATCAAATTAGAATTCTATAAAAAAGTGGTCGAACGTACATGAAATTTAGTTTCTTTGGTATCAATTTCATAGCTGAAGGAGGAAACAATTCGCTCTACTGAACCAATCCATAATTAGGTCATTGTGGGAGATTGGGCATAACTTTATCTTGAAGAATCCAAATCAGGTCATACCTATGTCATTGGAAAGAAGATTAAGAGGGATACTTAAGAACAAAAGATAAAATCTTGGTGATCTAAAATTAGAGAGATACATCAGTTTCAATATCGAGCTCCTCAAAACCAAGAAAAATGTGTGTACTGTTTTTTTAAATTGCATTAGTCTTGTTTGAAAAATCAGTTTGAAGTGATTCTAAGGGCATATTGAAGCATATATACTAGTATGGGGTTCTAAAATGTCCCATAAAAATAATTCAACACCCATTAGTCCATCAGAAGGCTCTACTATGACTCATGAAGAGGAATAAGTGCAACATGATATATCAAAATTACAAGACCAAGTGCAACAAATTTCACTCTCGCAAAGAGTAACAAAAAATGAAATGGAAGGTAAGATGGATGGTTTGAAGAAAGGCGTTGAAGCTAAGATGGATGGTTTTAATAAAGGAATGGAAGCTAAGATGGATGGTTTGAAGAATGACATGGAAGCTAATATGAATGGGGTGGAAGCTAAGATGGATGGTATGGAAGCTAAGATGGATGGTATAGAAGGAGACATAGAAGCTAAGATGGATGGTTTGAAGAAACACATGGAAGCTCATATGGATGGTTTGAAGAATGGCATGGAATCTAAGATGGATGGTATAGAAGGAAACATGGAATATTTGAAGAAATTCATGGAAGGTTTGAAGGAAGTTTGGCAAATTTGCTACAAGAAAATATTCCTAATGGCGAAAAGGTAGTAGAGGAATCTCACGATGAGAAAAAAATAAATGTTAATCATGATTTCATCGACTCTAATGTTGGATTTAAGACCCACCATTTTCAAAACAAATATATGAGGAATTTTGATGGCAAGGATCCGATAACTTAGATATTACAAATGGAGCAATACTTTGAGCTCCATAATACACAAAACACAAAAAAGGTACGCATTGAAAATTTATATTTAGAACAAAATCACTTTTTATGGTATCGATGGCTTTGTTCTTGTAAAACACTAGTCACTTGGTCAATTTTTATGGAGGAAATGATAACACATTATTAGGATACAAAGAGAAACACCTTCTTTAGCCAATTGATAAATCTAAAAAAAAAAGGTTCAATGATGGAACACATTGAGGACTTCCAAAAATTGAATATAACGGTAAATAATATTCCACAGGAACATATGATTGATTTCTTCATAGGGAATCTAAAGGATAACATCCAACATGGCGTTCGCCTTTGGTAACCTGATACATTGGAGAAGGCATTTACGTTGGCAAGAAAAATTGAAAGAAAAATTATGGCGATGAGGAAGCCTACCACTCACAACTATAAATATGGAGGTATTGCTACTCCTAGATTTCCACAACCTACAAGGTTGACACCACAAAAATTGGAAGAAAACAGAGAAAAAGGGCTTTGATATAGTTGTGATAGCAAATATACTAAAGGTCGTAAGTGTGCTGAGATGAAATTATTTTACATAGATTGTGAAGAGGGGGATGAAAATGAACAAGAAACTTCAAAAGAAGAGGATATACACCAAGAACCAACCCTAGAGGAAGAAGAAATGAATCCGACCATATCATGTAATGCATTGGTAGGAATTACCACTCAAACTATCAAGATAGAAGGACATATCAAGAAGAAAAATGTAATAGTGCTTATTGATTAAGGTAGTACCCATAATTTTATTCATTGTAAGGTAGACAAGGAATTGAATTTCTTCCTATGCCCAACGTCAGAGTGTCAAGTGATGGTGGAAAATGGAGGAACTATAAATTTCTCTAGAACGTGCCATAATATCAAGCTAACCATGGGGGAGTATGTTTTGAATAGTCCAATGCTTTCCATTCCAATGGGTGGTGCTGATGTTGTACTAGGAGTACAATGGTTACAATTTTTGGGGACAATAGCTTTTAATTTTCAAAAAGTGTTCTTGATTTTTTTTTTGGAAGGAAAGGAAGTTGAATTATGGGGTATCGCAGGGAGGCCGGGAAATATAATAACCTCTAATGTCATGACAAAGCTTTTGAAGAAAAAACAACGAGGCATCATTGCACAATATGCTCACTAGAAGTTCCAACATCAAAATCATCTATTTTTCCAGATCTCCAAAAAGCCTTGGGAAATCATTATAAGGTATTTGAAACTTCAAAAGGACTCCCACCTATTCGTGATCATGATCATGCTATTTATTTTATTCCGGGAGGTGTTCCTCCAAACATCAGGCCTTACAGATATCCTTATATCCAAAAGAGCGAAATTGAATACTTGATTGCATAAATGTTAGAGGCCAGTATAATTCAACCTAGTCAAAGTTTTTTATCTGCTCCAGTAGTATTGGTGCAAAAGAAGGATGGATCATGGCGCATGTGTCCAGATTATAGGGAGACCAATAAGCTAACTATTAAAGATAAATTTCCCATTCCCGTGATTGATGAATTATTGGATGAATTACATGGAGAAACTTATTTCACCAAGTTGGATCTCCGTTCAGGATATCATCAAATTAGAATGAAGTCTGAAGACATTTCGAAAACAACATTTCGAACTCAGGAGGGTCATTATGAATTTTTGGTCATGCCTTTTTGCCTTACCAATGCACCTTCTACATTTCAAGGGTTGATGAATTCCATTTTCCAACCCTTCCTTAGAAAATTTGTGTTAGTATTTTTTGATGATATACTAATATACAACAGGTATTGGAAGGATCAGGTTCAACATGTTGACAGGGTGCTCAAGCTATTGGAGGAGAAACAATTATATGCAAAAATCTCCAAATGTTTCTTCGGAGTACAAGAGGTGGAATATATGGGTCATATTGTATCTTAGGAGGGTTTTAAGGTAGACCCTAACAAAATTAAAGCCATTAAGGAATGGAAAGTCCCCACAACCATAAAGCAATTGCGAGGATTTATTTGGATAATAGGGTATTATCGCAAGTTTTTTTAAGAAATATGGGAGAATAAAAACACCTCTAACAACATTATTGAAGAAATATGCATTTTTATGGACTCTTGAAGCAATTGAGGCCTTTGAACATATTAAAAAGGTAATGTGCCAAGCACCGGTCTTAGCTATGCCAGAATTCACAAAAAACTTTATTGGAGAATGTGATGCCTCATGAAATGGAATTGGTGTTATTTTAATGCAAGAAAGAAGACCTATTTCTTTGAAAGTCATCCAATCAAAGGAAAGTATTTACATAAAGCTATTTATTAGAAGGAAATGTTGGAAATAATACATGCGCTAAGAAAATGGCGACCTTACCTAATGGGAAGACACTTCAAGGTAAAAACTAATCATGATAATCTTACATACTTTTTGGAACAAAGATCTTTTTTAGAAGAGCAACAAAAATGGTGCAAAAAAATAGGAAGCTAAAGGTTGTTGTAGATGCACTCTCAAGAAAGGATGAGGATGTGGAAGCATTGATTTGTTCAATTTCTATTATCCAACCAGAGACGATAATCGAAGCAAGGGAGGAATGGAAGAATGACGAAGTATGGACACTCATTCAAAAGTTGCAGCAAGATCCTAGTACATCTGATACATTTAGTTGGAAAAATGATTCCTTATGGTACAAAAATCACTTATATATTTGTAATAATTCCCAACTAAAACAAAAGATTCTTTTGGAATTGCACACCTCTCCATTAGGAGGACACTGGATTTTTAAAAATTACTACAAGGTGAAGAAATATTTTTTTTGGGATTGCCTTAAATCTGATATTCAAAAGTTTGTGGTCGAATGTTTGGTTTGCCAACAAAATAAAGTTGAGACAATTAAGACCCTGGGTCTGCTACAACCTTTATCAATTCCAAACCAAAGTTGGGAGGAGGTTTCAATGGATTTTATCATAGATATACCTAATTCCAAAGGAAAGAGTGTCACCATGGAGGTAGTTGATAGACTTACCAAGTATGCACACTTTTGTGCATTATCTCATCCATTTAAATAAAGTACAATTTATACTGCATTTATGGAAACAATTCAAAAGATGGAATCCTGAAGATTATTGTAAGCGATAGAGATCCCATTTTCACTGGAAATTTTTGGACGAAATTATTTTCTTGTTTGGGTACTCAACTAGCTCATAGATCATCTTATCATCCCACTACAAGGAAAATACCCTCTAGTGGAGGTTATAAAGGAGGCTTTTAGTGTTATAAAATTGGCCAAAATTGTCGAAAAAACATTTTCTACAATATCTGTTTTCGGTAACAAAGGTTTTGGCAGAGCTTCTAACAGAATTTCAACACAACTAAAAAACCTGGGATGCCAAAGGTTATTACAGATGTTTTTTTCATCGGTTCGCTGTTCAGGTGTCAACGCACTGGTGCGTCTCATCTAGACAGTCGGATTAGGGCGGTCGAAGGTGCATGCATCAGGCCGTAAAGGTATAAAACCGCATCGGGCACATTGTAGGTGATACAACGCACTGGGACATTCTAATTGGTATTGGGATTTGTGCAGTGCCCATAGGTCGTATCAACGCACTAGTTCGTAGTATTATAGAAACGCATTGGTGTGCAGTATCACACAAACATGCCAATTGTTCTAATTCATATTGGTATTCGTGCGGTGCCCATAGGTTGTACAAATGCATCGGTGAGTAGTCTCACATAAATGCACCGACGCACAATATCACACAAACACACCGATTGTTCTAATTCGTATTGGTATTTGTGTAGTGCCCATATGTTCTACAAACGCACTGTTGAGTAGTCTCACATAGACGCACTGGTGCGTAGTATCGCACAAACACACTGAGAGTTATAATTGGTATTGGTATTTGTGCGGTGCCCATAGGTCGTAGAAACGCACTGGTGTGTTGTATAATACAAATGCATCAGTGTATAGTAACTGACATGCACCAATGTTCATTTTGTATTTTTTAGAACATCGACTTGTGATAGTGCAATTATTGTGATTTTTTAAAATTCATTATTCATCAAAGGTTGACACATATCTTATAACAATATTCATATTAATTAAATTTTTATTAATGCATTTGAATGTGACGTGTGGATTAATTTTTTATACCATATCATAATTATTGTGATTATTTTAAATTCATTATTCATCAAAAGATGACACATATCTTATAACAATATTCATATCAATTAAATTTTTATTAGTGCATTTGAATGTGATGTTTGGATTAATTTGTTATACCATATCATCAAATTTCACATCTCTTCATTATAATATTTAATCATCCATAAATTTAATCAGTGGTGTTACATTTCATAACGACAATGGAGAACATAATAGAATAAATTAAACATAATTTATTATATATATATGAATAAGACAGTCTTTGTCATACAAAATGGGACAGTTATTGGTATCCCTTTGTCTTTCAATTGGGACACTATGTCCATTACATTAAACAAAATGTCCATAGACAAATATTTCAAAAAATAAAACACCTTGCTTTGATATCCAAACATAATGATCATCATTCTTCACTTGAAATGCTGTCACTGCTCAAGCTACTTCCATGACTTGGGTTATTTTGAGGAATGTTTTGTTCATGGTGTTGATTGTTTTCTTCTTCTTCACCTTCCATCTACAAACATAAAAATAAATTGTAATGAGTGTATATACATTGGTAAGAATAATGAAAATTGCAATATTAAATAATATACATCGTTGTAAATCGAAAAGAAATGATGTACCATAGCAACAATTGACTCATGAACTATACATTTTCTTTCAAAATCTAATTTACTGCCATCTTTCAAGATTTCATCTATTGGCGCAGTTCCATACTTTGTTTCCTGCAAGTTTTATACCCCATAACAAATCATATATTTAATATAAAAGAATTTTTCGTTCTATTAATTATAGACGGAGCTAAGTAGAGCAAGATCGATAAATGCTTACAAATTCCACAATTAATTTATAATATTCCAACATATACTCACAACCCATATTTAACCCAATGTCAATCAATTCGTCTGATGGTTCTTATTTGTATGTTAGCACTTGTTTGAAGACATTCAATGATGATTGTTGTAAAACAACTTAAAATTAATATACAAAAATGAAATCTAGTTAAGTTGTTATAAGGAAGTAACAATTACTCACAAACTTAGATATCAACCATTGTCTTCATTGTCGTCCTGTTTTATGTGCTGAATGGGTTCCATTTTATTTTATTTTTTGCAAGAAAATACTTGAAAATTAGTATTTAATGCTAAATTGTTTATTTATTGTATCTAATGATAAAAAAATTCAATGATTACATATTACATTTGAAGCACGTTGTTGTTGAGATGGCATCTTCTGCGATGAAATTTTGTCCATTTCTTTGACCATCTCCTTGTACACCATTTTGGACATTCTTACTGACATATTTCTGATATCAACTCGTTCATCTTTTGAGATTTTCATAATCTTCTTGAAAATGTAACATGACAATAAAATATTTAATTTTTATATTGATATATGAAAATTAAATATAACAAAAGTGTTATTTATAAATGATATATTTATAAATAATTCTAGAAAAACATTTAAAGGAATATTACTTTTTCATTCCTTTTTTTTTGTTGTACATTTTTGTTATTAAAAGTCTGACATGTCTCATTGACTAATTCTCTGGAAAATATTCCTGTAATTTAGATAAAATTTGGTTATTGGAATCATTGGATTGATTTTTTGTATTGTAAGAGGAAAGAACATCTCTACATTCGTTCCACTAGATCCCTGAAACTTTTGTAAAAGTTTTTCCCCCTTTCGTTAACCTCTAGCACCACTCCAGATGATCTAAGGAGCAATTTATTTTCATTTTCATATTCTATTTTTTTCTTTTCTTAGAACAACATTCCTTTTCTGAGTTGTTGGTCCTTGTAGAACATTAAACATATAATGTGAATTAATAGATTGTTTGAAACATGTTATCTAATAATTTTCATTATATTATTAATGAAAATTAAAAAAATAAACTCATATTGGACCGATAGTATTTTTTCATTCATCTCATTCATCCTTTTGCATTTTTTCCATCAAGCTTTTATGCTATTCTGGTCCTAGATCAGAAATAATCTTATCGAGCTTCGTCATTTTGTGGTTTTGCATGATACACAATAAACAATACATATAGTTCAAAAATAATATTTTTTGTAAATAATTTGCAAAGAACTTGCCTTTTTTGCTTTTCTTTATGTGTTATCAGTATTTTTGTTACTTGATCTCTTGTTAGCCATTTCTTTATCAATATGAAACTTGTACCATATCATTTATTAATATATTTTATAAATAAATCAACTTTTTAGGTTAAAAAAAAATCAAGAAACCGGTGCGCTTTTCATGGTGTATGCACCGACATCGATGCATCACGTTCTTATAAATGCACCGCCAAAACAGTATAAAACACCATACAGTGCTTTATGTCAACAAGGAGCATCGATGCATTATATGTTAACCACCGCACCGATTAACACAGATAAAATAATACAAAGTCATCTAGTGTTAGTTTTTGTAGCATATGGTGTCGTGGAGGGGGCGGTGCGACCTATTCTTATAAACACCCCGTGCAAACAGAGGACCACCGTATGGTGCTTTCTGTCAACAAAGAGACCCGATGCGTTATATGTTACATGGTGCACCGATTAACACTGTAAAAAATTGTTTTTGCCAAAAAGTACGTGCGCGGTGCACTATCATGAAATAGCGTACCGGTGCCATATTTTACATATGGCGCACTGATTAAAAAAATTGTTTTTATTTTTTTTATCAAAGAGTACGTGCGCGGTGCGCTGTGATAAGCTAGCGCATCGGTGTGCTAGGTTATGCAGGGCACACCGATTAAAATAATTCAGTTTTTTAAAAATTCACACAAGAGCCGACATGGATTGGGATCCGATTATGCAAGTCGTCCTGTGGGTTAGATTTCATAGGCCTATATATATAGCAATACAAACCCTACAAATATAAAATGAAAAACCCTAATTCTAAAATCACAGAAACAGGAAGAAGCAAGGGAAAAAACAAAAAGAATGAAGGGTTTAGGGTAAAATGGATTTTTTATTTTTATTTTCATTTCTGAAGATGAACAACAAATTTAATATTTTTACTTACCGTGTAAAAAATACTGCAGAAAATGTAAAAAAAACAATAAAATTTAATCACAAGATTGTTTGAAATTCTATGCTACAGGTTTGAATCACCAGAGGTTTGGAATTCTGATTGTTTGAATAGTTTGTTCAAGTGTATTTCGTTGCTCCATAGTGCTCTCGTGCTCTCTTGCTTCAGGTATGTCTTGTGCAAATATCTGGTTGAAATTTTTTGCAAAAATAGTGAAATAATGAAAAGTGTTTAGTATTTAAAGAATTGTTTTATGAAATTAGATTTTCAAAAATATTTTTCCGCCCATTTTTCAATTTGCCACTTTTTTTTCACTTAAAAAAAAAAAGTTGCACTTTTTTTATTTGCGGATTTTTGTCACCGGTGCGTCAATTAATAACATCGCACCGGTGTAGTTATCTATACATAAGAATCGATAACAATAAGTCCATTTTTAAGGCACCAAAATTACTTTTAGGTGTGCGCACTAAAATTTATTGTTGATTTTGCTCAAATGCAGGAAGAAAATATCATAATTATATCGAATGGAAAATTCTTCAAAATCCAGCTCGTTCCATAATATTTCTCAAAGACCATCGCAGAGTTCTCCCTATCCATCTTGAGACGTAATATTTACTTCAAATTTTATTTATATTTTCATTATCTAATTGAATTTATGTTTTTTATCCATGTCAATCAACTTAATAAAATTTATAATGTATACAAATTTGCAAGTTCATGCAGATTCAGAATCAAGTTGAGATGCACCAAATATTCAAACAGCTCCAAAATGTTAGAAGCTCCTATTAGGAGCAGCTTACCGCAAGGCGCATTTGGTAGATGAAAATGGACAACCGCTTCACCCTGCCAATTTTAACAATATTGCATCTTCTAGCCACAATCTTGGGACAATGATGATAATAATAATTGTTTGGTATATTAATATAATTATTTCAACGTCAAACAAATTAATCATGCATTTTTAATGTTCTTACTAATTGATATCATATATTTTGTACTAATCATGTTCAATTTTTTTTTTTGAAATTATTAAGATTTTAGTGATGATGAGTGACCTACCTACCATCTTCTGTTGTACCCCACGACAATGTCAAATCAAGAGAAGGTTGAATTAAGAGAAAAAATTGGAGAGGAACGATACCAAGAATGGTTGAATCAACCACCGATTCAATTCCCGCTACATCCAAATTCACATATTAGGAATGACTACAACAATAGTAGTTCTTCACAAGATGGAAAAGGAGGCAATCAAATAGAGGTTTGTATGGATGATTAATTAAGGGATATGACTACCATGGAGACAATGTTGTTAGAGGCATTCCAAAACGATGATCAGCTAGGGGATGATACTCATATCGCTGACTCCTTTTTCGAAAGCCTTAAATTTGATTCCACCACCCCTCTCTTTGGACCTGGTGGTCAGTCAAAGTCTACCCAGTTGGGGACAATGATGTTACTGTACAACTTGAAAGCAAAGTTTGGCTTGTCGAATGCATGTTTCTTGGAAATTTTGAGGTAAGTTACCATAAAGTCCTCCCTTATATAAATTTGAGAAATACAATCACATAATGAACATTACAAATGATCAATTTTATGAATGTTAATAATTATATTGGCATTAATGTACATTTAATATTTTCCATGATCACCAACTACAGGTTATTCAAAGATAAGGTTCTTCCGAGTGATAATGTCTTGCCCGGTAGCTGCAAAGAGGCAAATAAATTGTTGAAAATGTTGGGTGTTGAGTACATATCATATCATGCATGTCGAAATGATTGTATTATATATAGAGGAGAATATGAAAACAAAGAGATGTCCGAAATGTGGGCATGAAAGGTATAATAAATAAAAAAGAAGGGTAAATCACATGGTCCTTTTTTTAATATATTGAGGCACATGCCTATAATCCCAAGGATTCAAAGGCTCTTTCATTGCAAAGAATTAGCTATGTTGCAGGGATGTCATGCCTCACACAGAAGTGAGTTGGGAGTTATGTGAATCCCAACTGATTCAATAGCCATGAAGCATATAGAGGATACATGGCCTGAAAAATTCAAGGATGAAGTAAGAAGTCTACGACTGAGCATACCCATGAATGACGTCAACCCATATTCCCTCCAGAACACCAACTATTCTGTTTGACCCATAGTAGTGATCAATAACAATATCCCCCCATGGTTGTTCGTGAAGAATGAACATCTTATGTTGGCTCTCATAGTCCTTGGTAGAAGACAAGTGAAGAATATGGATGTCTACTTACAACCACTAGTGGATGAATTGAAGGAATTATGGGATGGGATAAATGTATACGATGTATCAAAACCCATCACAATAGAGAGGAGTTTTACATTGTATGACATATGTTCTTACACGACACATGATTATCTAGGCTTAGGAGTTTACTCTGGTAAATTACATGTTTATTGATTTTTTTATATACGTAACAATATTCTTTCACATATTAGTTATTTAATTCGTTGTAATTGTTATGATCTTCATGATATTCTTTAACGTGCCATGCATATAAATTGTATACAATAATCTCGTAGGTCTTGTAACAAAAGGGTGTTTTGGATGTAAATGTTTTGGACCTTCTCTGAAAGCTAGATGGTCCAACAACATACGAAATATAGTGTATGACCGCTCTAGGGTATTCCTCCCAGAAGAACAACCTTGCAGAAGAGAAACATCCGCTTTCAATGTTAAACGAGAGAGAACCTAAAGGTCTCTAATAACGACATAATGGCTTAGAGCCTATAAGTGAGAGAAGGAGAAGGATTTCATAGAAATGTTCGATTCAAATGTGGAGCCTATGTTCAATGATCCAAAATTCTTCGACAACTATGTTGAAAAATTTCCCATTGGGATGAAAATGAAATCTATCTTTTATAACCTCCCATATTGGGAGAATTTTAAGATTACCCACTTATTAGATCCCATGCATATATTTAAAAATTCTTCATCTTATTTATGGAGGCACATATCATCGAAACGAAGTGACACAATCGTTGTTAGGAAAGATCTTATTACTTCAAAAACTAAAAAGAAACATTTTCCAAGACGATTAGAAACTACAGGATCAGGGGCAGGTGCTGGTCCCTTTAATTCATGGTATTTCAAAGAAGGTGATGTCTCATGGATTTTAAAAAAAGATGATCTTTCTTTGGCAAAGGAAGTTATAATGGGTGTGAGGGTGCCATCTTCATACAGGTCATCACTACGGCGCTGCTTCACCGTGGATGACCATTTGTCAGGGTTGAAATCACATGACCATTTGAATCTTCTAAGAGTACGTATAATGTCAAAAGCATCATTTTATTATTTGTTATATTAATAAACTTTATCCCATGCAGGGATCATAAAACATAACTAATTTTGTATATTATTGCACGTGTTTATAAATTTACAGTGTCATTATCCTTTGTTCATGTGTGGGTGTGTTAAACATGAATTCACTCAAGACCTAGGATGTGCCATATCTAAATTATCTACATTTGTACGTTGGATCACATCAAAGGAGATTCATGTGGCTAGCATTCCATGGTGGCGTCAAGAGATATTTGAGATTTTTTGTGCGTTTGAGAAGGAACTGCCAATGAGTTTCATGGACTTGCAGGTTCATCTTCTAATCCACCTAGTAGATGAGGTTGAATTTTTTGGGGTGGTTTCTTGTCGTTGGATGTTCTTCTTAGAGAGGTACATGAAGAAATTAAAAGGTTTTGTTCGACAAAGGGCAAAACCCGAGGGGTCTATGATAGAGGGGTACATATCGTATGAGTCTTTCTATTATGCCAGTGAGTACATCAAGCAGATCGAAAACAAACCAAGTGCAGTGATTTGGGATGATGAAAGGGATTAAGACAAAAGAGAAGGGGAGTTTCTCCAAACAAATGGAAAAAAGCACTTGATAAAGAGTAAGCGGATTATAATTTTTCAAATTTACACGAAGTAAATATTCATGTTGAAATTTTATATAATGTATATTTGATCTCTATGTACTGTATAATGTCGGTTTTATTTCATAAGCGAATGGCGAAATTGAAGCAATCAATAAATTCGTTCTTTACAATACCGAAGTGACACAACCGTGGGTCGCATTGTACGAACAAAAGAGGATGAAATGGCATAGTGACAGAAAATACTTCAGATGGTTTAATGGTAGAAGTGTGCCTTATCCTGATAATTTAAAAGAAAATATGCCAAAAATATGCCCCAATAGTTGGGTTTTTGACCAAGTTAGAGAGAAATATGGTGCAACCAGTCGTTACCCGTGTGCTGAAGAGGATTTGCTAAATGTAGGGATTGGATGCAACAAATCGGTAATATTCTATTTAATTTATATGTACATTTGAAACTTAATAATGCATCTTTCAAATGTAATTAGATCTATATTTCATATTCTAACAGTTGTGTTATTATAAGACACATGACACTATGATTTTTTAACTTTTTTATAGGTGCATTTGTTCCCATCTATGTGGACATATCAACACCATTTTCGCACAGAAAATGCCGATGATGGACACATGAAATAATATTGTGGAGTGGAAGTCAAGTTTGATCAATCTAGTCGATCTGGCCACTACGATCAAAACCTAGTACGAGGGACGTTAGGTTACATCGAAAATATACAATTGATCATTGAAGTGGATTTTTCTTATTTCCAATGTGTTATTTTTAGGTGCAAGTGGTGGGAAACCTTTGATTGGAATAATGTAAAGGAAGATCACGATAGTAGGCTGATATGTATCAACTCTAGAAAGATGTGGGATGAATCTAAGGAGCCCTATGTTTTCCCCCAACACTGCAACTAGGTGTTTTTTTAACCAAATGTGTTAGATATGGATTGCTGGTTCGTATTGAGACATGACCCTAGATCAAAACATTATTTTGAGAACAATAGTGTTATCATGCCATGTGAACTGGAAGATAATGAGGGTGATCATGAGAACTGAGAGTGATATGGTACATGCGTTATTTCATCAATATTTATACTTTTTAAGATGGGTTTTATAAAGAAGAGGACTTAATTACCTTACAACTTATAAGACTCTTTTTTTTGAAACTTTATAAAATGTATTTTGAATTAATTGGTAATTTGCATTGTTTTAATGTTAAAATCAATATTTTACTTGATAATTTACAATTACGTTGATCTAAAAAACAATAGCGTACTGTATAAAGTTCTTTTTTATTGGTATGTAAGATCATAATAAAATAATGATAATTCTAAAGTACATGAATTTATTTGCATTATTTTCTAAACTTTATTATGTTACAAAAATTCATATTATTCTAGATTTATCATTTTACAATTATTTACAATTTTACAAATTTACAAATTTAAAAGTTTTAATAAAATCATTTCACATTAATACAATTAAAATGTTCACATTAATACAATTAAAATTTTACAAATATTTTACATACAATTAGAATTAGAATTAGAATTACAAATTCACAATTTCACATGAAATTACAATTACAATTTTAGAATTTTAAGTACAATTACAATTAAAATTTTACAAATATTTTACATACAATTAGAATGAGAATTACAATTACAATTACAGTTTTAGAATTTCAATTACAATTACAATTACAATTTTAGAATTTTACATACAATTACAATTACAATTTTATAATTTTACATAAAATTTACAATTACAATTACAATTTTACAATTTTACATATATACCATTACAATTACAATTTTAGAATTTTACATACAATTTGAATTACAATCACAATTTT
Organism: Pinus albicaulis; assembly: GCA_034641835.2. NCBI lineage: Eukaryota > Viridiplantae > Streptophyta > Pinopsida > Pinales > Pinaceae > Pinus > Pinus albicaulis. The sequence goes on along the minus strand of CM076572.1, from coordinate 1,030,183,639 downwards.
ATAATTTTACATATATACAATTACAATTAAAATTACAATTACAATCATTTCACAATAAATTAAATATTACAATTACAATTAAAATTTTACAAATATTTACATACAATTACAATTACAAATACAAATACAATTTTATAATTTTACATACAATTAGAATTACAATTACAATTTTACATATATACAATTACAATTATAGTCATTTCACAATAGATTAAATATTACAATTACAATTAAAATTTTGCAAATATTTTACATACAATTAAAATATAAATTACAATTACAAATACAATTTTAGAATTTTACATACAATTAGAATTAGAATTGCAATTTTACAATTTTACATATATACAATTACATTTAAAATTACAATTACAATCATTTCACAATAAATTACATATTACAATTACAATTAAAATTTTACAAATATTTTAAATACAATTACAATTTTAAAATTTTATATACAATTAAAATTAAAATTTCAATTACAATCACGATATAATATTTAATAAATATCATGATCATTTAATATTAAATTAAATAAACATCATGATCATGATAACCATCGTACAAACATCATATTCGACTAAAACACATTCAAATTCGCTAACATAATCTAATCATCGTGATCATGATCATCTAACAAAGCACAATTAGCATTGTATAACATCATCACAATACAAACATAAAATATACATCTCATGTCAAATAACTGCTATCACATACACATCTATCTGCAAGCTACACATTAAATGACATATCTAACATGACCTAACAATATACACATCATGATGATCACCAACATGTAAATTAAGTATAACTGCAACATGAACATAAAATACATTGACCACACACACACACACACCCACACATATATATAATGTCAAAAATGTACAATTGTAATATAAATTTCAAATATCAGTTGGTGGTACATCATCAATAGTAGTACTAGTCTAGGCTCGCTCAGTTAATGGTGCAGCCTCAACAAGCTCAGATACATGCCGATCATCATATGCTTGCTCATTTGGTGGTGCCTCACGTTGATCAAGATCAACTGTGGCTGCTCATCATGATGAATTGACATGGTTGATAGTCCAACCTTCTCATGATCATGAGGACTGTTGGATGCTATAGGCTACTGACTCGATGTGGCTGATGGTCCAGCCTGATCTCCATCATGACTGCTAATCGATGTTGCAGGCTGCTCATCTGCAGTGTGAGGTGAACGATGATCACTCCCCTGATCGTGATCATTAGATGATGCGTCGCTACTCGCGGACTATTGACATACTGCGTCTCTACCACGCCTACTTCGAAGGACCCTCCTCAACTGCGTAACTAAGCTCGTAGCTCCTACGACATGCTACATCAGGGTGAACATGTCACACGACATGCTTATCCACATCTGTACCAGCCTAGCATCGACCTGTATCTCTCTCATAGTGGCGGGCCTGACTCCCACCTCTACAAACAGTGCACAGAGTTGGTCGCCCAACTCCATCCTCAATATACTGTCAGGCCTACGCCTAGCAAAAGGTGGTACCAGCTCACCATGAGAACTAGGCCTATCTGCACCGGCCTGATCCTCATCATCTACCATATCTTGATTGTGATCAGGATCTACACCTGGATCATTTGGTCGTGTTGGCATCTCATCACCATCAAATGACCCAATGTTTGCAATATATATATATATATATATATATATATATATATATATATATATATATAAGTACACAACAATAATTTGACAATTTTATTAAACAGTTTAATAAAAAAAAGTTAAAGAACATGTTAGAATAAATTTAAATAAAACAGTAATATTACCTCTATCATCCGGCGACTCATCATCTGTGAAGAGGATGTTGGCACACCCTCACCAATCCAAACCAACATACGGATAGGGGACTAGAACGAAGTGATGCTCATCAACACTGGCTAGCAACTCCAATGCATCATGCGACATCCTCATGGAAAAATCAGACTTGCCCCTCTTGGGCATCATCCGTGCAAACATCTGCATCTGTACATGCACCATCGACCTACGAGGCTACCGAACAAAAGTAGGCCTCGTCTCTGGAAACCTCTCAAAAAATAAACAAAATAGCTCTGAAGCAAAAGGGAATTTCACCCTCCCTTGTGCCTGAGCATGACATCTATCTAAATTTGTACAAAAATGCCGCAAAAAAATGGCAGACCACCTCACAAGTCATGGCTCCTGTAATAAAAAATAAACATAAAATAAAAGTAGGTAACTAATGTGTTGCCTGTCACTAGTATGGTGTGCAATGGTCAAAATAAATAGTGAGAGGCACCTCACCTCCTCTCCACCAAATGAAGAAATATGTAACTGACCTCCAGAGACCTGAAAATCTGAAGGAGGCAGTATATTCGTGCTAATGTATCTCTGGGAGTACATGAACTGAATTCTTGTTGCATAGCCAATGGGGACCTCTAGGAATGAGGGAAAATCCACCCCTCTCCTCGATAGGTCAGTAATGAAATAGATTTCCTCCTCAGTGGGCGCGTACCACTGGTTAGGACCAACCTGGAAAGCCTGTAGGTGGGAATTCCACTTGCGGATAAGATGTTGCAAAAACACGCCATGGCCCTTTAGGGATGTAGCCTCCTCATAGAACTTGAGGAGGCCTAACTGCCTTAGGAGCCCCTGGATAGCTTCTGTAATAGGGCAAGGGTACATATCTCTCTCCCTCTCTTGTGCTTCCCACAGGCGAACCATGTTATACTGGTATGCCTGTTGTTGTTGTTGTTGTTCCCTCTCTTCTCTCCTTTCACGTCGCTGAATGATTGACATATTAAATACAATTTTTTAATTAAATGAAACATGTATTTAGGAATATACATATATAATTTTTTTTGAAAAATAAAAAAAAACCATCAGTACGCCACAAAAAACAGGCATGCACTGGTAACGGTGTGTCTTTTTTTGTCGCGCACTGGAAACTTTTCAGCGCACCGAAGGCGGTGTACCTGCAAATTTTTAGTGCATCACCCTCCTAGAATTGTTACAAGGTCAACGGTGTAGTGGTATAATAGATCACACCATTGACTATGTACCAGTGTTGGGAGGGCGGTGCGCTGACCAAACTATACACTCTGGGGCATATAGTTTAGGAAGCGCACTGCCCTCCTGACATCACTACATAGTCAACAGTGCGGTCGTTTACTCGGCTGCACTATTGACCATGTCGAATTGCCAGAATGTGGCGCGCTGACAAAATTACTTCCCCCCGGGGCGGATATTTTTGTCAACACACCGCATTCCCACAATTCGACATGGTCAACGGTGCGGCCAGGTAACCGACCACATTGCACTTTTTTTAATTTAAAAAAATCATGGTGTGCCGTTTCGGTACTGCCCCAGAACTAGTGCAGATACCGTTAGCACTGGTTGGGTGCGACCTGTAAATTTATAGGCAACACCGCGAACCGATGCGAGTCGAACGGCTCGAGTGCATCGCGTGGGAATTATTTTTATATTTTTAAATAAGGTGAATTTTAAGCTATTTTATAACACTAATCTGTTAAAAGGTTTAATTATGGAAAAAAAAGGAAAATACCTGTACATTTGGTCGTCGAGGAGGAATATTGGCTGTATAATTTGCAAAACTAATTTTTCGCACCGTTTTGCAAAATTCAAAATGGAGATGGTGGGAAATGGACAACAACAGTATGTGCAATGGGAGCATTGATGGTAGGGTGCCTCACACAAGGTAAAGTTGCACCGGTTCTTAAGAGCTATGGAGCACTGAAAAGTGAAAAATGTAGATTTTTGGCCGTCATTTTTTTTTTATTTAACCCTGTTCCAGTGCGTGGGTTTTATAGTTTCAGTTTTGGCGTGTGGTTTTAGGACGCACCAATGTAGAATATTTGTAAAGCACCAGTGCGCTACAGTAATAAGATGCACTGGGCAGGTTTGTACTAAGCGCACAGTGTCCCGATGTGCCAATGTTTTGTGCGCATCGGTGCTTTCTCTAGTTGAACGCACAGGAAGAAAAACATCCGCAAAAACCTCCACCCGCCAACCTCCTCTAGTAACCTCTGCTACAAATGGATGTCTAGGGTATTTTTATAAGGGGTTCCTCAAAAAAATCCACTAGAGGGTCTTTTCCTTGTAGTGTCCTCAATCCGATGGGAAAACTGAGATAGTGAACAAATTTTTGGAAGGATATCTTCGTTGATTTGTATCTGATAAACAAACATAATGGGTCAATTGGTTACATCTGGCTAAATGGTGGTATAACACTTCCTTCCACACTGCAGAAAAAATGACCCCATTTATGGCACTTTATGGATATTATCCGCCGTCCAGCACATCATATTTAAGAGAAAATTATAAGGTTCAAGAAGTGGAAGATCACACCGAGCATCAACAACAAGTTCTCCAACTCTTAAAGGATAACCTACATTTGGCACAAAATCGAATGAAACAACAAGCAAATCAACATCGCAGCGAGAGGAGTTTTGATGTAGAAGACTGGGTATTTTTATGGCTACAACCATACATATAAATTTCCCTCAAACAAGCTAAGAAGGATAATAAATTATCGCCAAAGTACTATGGTCCTTACAAGTTGTTGCAAAATATTGGTACTAAGACATACAAATTGGAGCTTCCTACATCTTCCCAAGTGCACCCAGGTTTCCATGTTTCATGCTTAAAGAAGGTTATAGGTGACAAACTTCTAGTTCAAACAATATTTGCAAAACTTGATGAGGAAGGAAAAATCATATTGGAACCTGAAGCAGTCACGGAAAAAAGAACTCGACAGCTACGAAATCGATCAATTTCAGAGTATCACATCAAGTGGAAGAACTTACCCACTGAATATTCCACATGGGAGGATGCAAATTTTATATAGAAGCATCCAGAACTACTCAAGCGTTGAGGACAACAATATTTTTAAGGAGAGGGGCATGTTAGGGCCCTATATTACTAGTGTATTCCCTTATTGTTGTTAGTGTAGCCCTCTTATTGTTATTTTTGTACTCTTCTTGTCCCCATACTGTTATTATTGTGCCCCATAAAAGCCCAATATTGTTATTGTTGTGCCCTTACATTATTATTGTTAGGTCATATAGGATTATATTGTGACCCCATGGACTCCTTTATATATAAAGGAGGTTTTTTCATTTGTGTCATCTAAGAATTATTCATTTATGTAATGTAAAGGAGGTTTCCCCCTTGAAGAGGATGATTTATAGGTCGTTGATCTCTCTTTTCTTCTATTTTGTGAGCTGGTTTCATCAAATATACATAGCCTAGTACCTTGGAGCTTGCACTAATAAATGGAAGGTTTCCCTACAGTTTGCATTGAGTTTTCCTCATTGTCCTATTTTGAGTGATTCTACAATGTGCTCAATTTTAGGTCATTCATTCTCACTCTGTAAACTGTTCTAGGTGCCTTGGGAACCGTTTTCATTATCGATGGTATCCCTCACGTCTGTTAATTAGATACATTAATTCATGGTAATCAAACAATCTCCCTACATGCACAACATTAGCTCGTTCATTCGCATGTAGTAGAGTCGTACCATAAAGAAGTGTTGAAGACCTTGGGGCATCAAGGCCACTTCACTCATGATCATTTCCTCCCCAAAGTTATGATTGGAGACTATATTATGTACTTTTTGGGCCATCATTGGGGGAATTCACATCAATTTACAACCCTACTAATAGCTATTTTGCCATAGATCTACATTGTATCATGCCTAGTGCTTGATGACATTAGTCCACAATATGTTATGCTGGAATATATGCTCTCTTTTCTCAGTACTAAGTATGGGTATGCATAATTTGGGGATGTACTTATTTATGTATCTAACTATAATTTTGAGTCTCTATAATTCTCTTGTTTGTGTTCTCTTTTTGCGTCACTCACTGGTTTACTTATTGTAATGTATTTTATCCATTTGATTCTCTTTTGACCTCATTTATTAGGGGGAATTTACTATAGCTCAAAAATCCCCCAAAAAAACAAAACCTGTAACAAGTCATAGGATCAAAATGTGACTGGTGAAGCATCAAAGAAAATGGTGCTTTGAGGGATCAACACTCCTTCCTAGTCGCAGGGACCAAACTAGTATCCCATCAATTCCCTCTCTCCAATAGAGTTCTGAAACAATGTGAAAGCTTGATTGGATAAGCTTGGATTCGGTCTATTTTAACTAATTTGATTAAAAAATTCATTGATTTGGTCTATCTTAATTATCACCTATTATACAATCAATAAAGTGTCTAGGTTCAATGAAGGCCAATCATGAGGAAAATATATATAAATGGAGCTCTTCACTAATCATAGGGATAAGAGAGGAACTTATGCTAAATTTTTCTAGAGTTATGACCGTGATAAACTTATGAATACACACCAGTGAGAATAGAAGTTAGGAAGTAGGTCAAGGGAAAAGGCTTGGAGAACTCAATGATGTACTGCAGTTCATTTCAAGAGCTATAGTAATAAAGATTCTCCCCATATTCATCTTTCATATTCTCTTTTATGTGATTGATGTTATTTTTTTCACTGACATTTTTTTTCAGGAAGAATGGATTGGTTTCCTTCTCTGTGTTGAGGTTATTTAGGAGACTCGGGAGAAAAGATATCGGGGAGATTTTCCTAGAGTTGGCATTGTCAAATAGAGTTAGGAGTTTAGCGTTGAAAGGTATGTTCTCTAATTTCTTCTTGTGATATAGAGTGCTTGGGATTTTATGATTTTCTTAGCTCCACTTATTCATTTACACACACCGTTTAGGAAAGCCCTGGCAAGGTTTTTTGGGTTTAAAGTAACCTATTACTGGAGGTGGAATTCTCCCTTAAATAACATTAATAAGTAAAGGGTCACAATTATTTCTGAGTGAGGTTGTACCCATGACTTCACTGATAAAATATTATAGTGCCTCAATTTTGTTGTATATCCAGTGAAAATTTTCAAGTTTTAGTTTCCAATGGAGAGAGTATTAATTATGTGGGAAAATTCCACAATAATAAATTGATTATGGGGAAGTATATTTTGGAAATCCCATTGTATTCCATTCCAATTGGAGATGTAGATGTTGTTTAAGGGATTCAATGGTTGATATAGTTGGGTACAATTTCTTCAAACTATAACTAATTATTCAAGAGATTTGAATTGGAAGGAATTTAATATGAGCTCAAAAGGTTAAAATATGAACCTTCTTAAGTCATCATCTCTCATAGCATGGAAAATATCCAAAAAATGGAAGCAATGGAGTTCTGGTTAAACTAAGAAATAAGTTGAAAATATTCCCGATGAATTAAAATTCACCTTCAAAAAGCACTATCCATTCTTCCAAGAAATTTATAAAGGTACCTCAATCTAGATATCAAGAAAATCAAATTGAATTAAATACCTATAATTAATCATCCTAATAAAATGACTTATACATATCCTCATCAAAAAGAAGAGGAGATTGAAAAAGAGGATATTCAAGTATTATTCAACATAGTAGGAGTTCATTTTCAACTCTAATACCCATGATGATAAGAAAAGACAATTCTTGGAGGATGTGCATTGATTATAGAGATCTAACATAATCACCATTAAGAGTAAATTCTCTATCCCAAATATCAATTAACTATTAGATTATCTTCATAAATTGGCTTATTTTACAAAGCTTAATCCTAAATAGGATACTGCCATGTTATATTAAAAAAAAAGCAACAAAAAACAAATTTTAAAACAGATGAAGGGAACTATGAGTTCGATCTAACATAATCACCATTAAGAGTAAATTCTTTATCCCAAATATCAATGAACTATTAGATTATCTTCATAAATTGGCTTATTTTACAAAGCTTAATCCTAAATAGGATACAATCATGTTAGATTAAGAAAAAAAGGCAACCCAAAAACAAATTTTAGAAAAGATGAAGGGAACTATGAGTTCTTGGTTATGCCTTTTGGTTTGAATAATGGCAATTCTACTCTTCAAAGCCTTACAAATAAAATTTTCAACCTTGTCTTAGAAAATTTGTGTTGTTTTTATTTGATGATATTCTTATCTATAGAAAATCAGGGGAATAACACATTAAACATGTGGATAAATTCCTACAAATTATTGAGAACAATCAATTATATGTAAATACATCCAAGTGTTCTTTTGTGAAACAAGAAGTAGATTATTTGGTCATATTGTTTTAGAATAAGGAGTTAAGATTTACCCTCAAAACATCCAAGCTATTACAAAATGGCCTACTCCTAAGAACATTAAGAGGCTTAAAGGATTTTTGGGATTTATAGGTTATTATCATAATTTTTTTAAGAATTATATAAGCATTGTAGGTCCACTCACATATCTCTTGAAGAAAATTCATTTGTATGAATGCTGGGACTATTTTGAATTCTCTCTCTCTTAAAAAATGAACATCAACACAAGGAACTGGAGTAGTGTTGAAACAAGAAGGGAGACAATTGGATTTTGATAACACACAATTCATGGGAAAATAGTTTGTGAAATCAACATATGAAGAGGAAATGAGAGTAATTATACATGTAATAAAATAATTGAAACAACATATCAGTGGGAGACACTTTAAAGTCAAGGAAAACCAGGATATCCTAAAGTATGTTTTAGAGAAAATGTTTTCATTAGAAGAGAAAAAAATGGGTAGCAAATGTAAGGGCTTGATTTTGAACTAATATCCCAGAAGGGGAATGATAATGTGGTATGGGGTGTTCTTTCTAGAATAGAACAAGCCTCAAGTTTATATTCTATTACATCTTCTATTCTAGTATGGTTGGAAGACACATGTCGTGTATGGAAACATGGCAACAATACTTAACAAAGAATAAAATATTTAAAGGAAGGAGAAAACTCTATGGAAAATTGAGAGTGGAAAGGAGATACACTTTGGTATAAAGGAAGAATATTTTTATGCCTTTAATCAAATTTGAAGCAATAAATATTGAAGGAGACCCATGACTCTCCAGTCGTAGGACATCCAAGGCTCCTTAGAACATATCAAAAAATAAAATTTGAATATTTTTTTGGAAGAAATGAAAAAATATGTTCAAAATTTTGTAAAATAATGCCAACTTTACCAAATAAATAAAGGAGAGACAATAAAATATCCAAGGTTACTTCATCCATTACACATGCCTAATCTAATATGGCAAGAGATATGAATGAAATTCATTGTAGGGTTACCAAAATTCAAAGGTAAAGATTCTGTTTTTTTGGTTGTTATAGAATAAAAAAATATGAATATTTTTGTAGTATTCAAAGTACATACACAACAATCCAAGAGGAAAAAGTGTTCATGAAATAAATTCATAGGCTTCACGATTTTTCTAAGGTAATAGTAAGTGATGAGATCCAAAATTGAGAGGAAATTTTTGAAAGGAATTATGAAATATGGGTGGAACACCATTAGTGACGAGTTGAATATATCATCCATAAACATATGGTCAAATATAAATAGTTAACAAATGTTTAGAAAATAATATATGATTTTATTATTTATATAAGAAATATCAATGGATGAAATGGCTTTCTCTGGAAGAATGTTGATATAATAATACCTATCATATATATACTAAAATGACCCCATTTGAGATTGTTTATAGACAACTAGCTCCTAGTATCTCATATTTTTTAGCAAGCTAAGTCCCAAGAATAGGAAATAGAGTCACATATGGAGAATAAGAAATAATTTTTGACAATTCTTAAGGAAAACCTTAAAATGGCCCAAAACAAGATGAAGAAAAAAGAAAATCAACATCAAAGTGAAGGAAAATTTGGGGAGGGTGATTGGGTACTTTTGAGACTAAAACCTTATAATAAATATACACCCAAGAAATAGAATAATCAAGAATTAGGTCCAAAATTTTATAGTATTGTAACATCCAATTTTAATCCCAAAATATTGTAATATGTCATTAAAACTGATAATGTTGGATGACTAGCATGGATATTTTTATAGAATTCTTTGGTGTAAATATTAATTTTAATTTAATATATATTTCTGAAGCTGAAGAAGAGGGTATCCAACGCAGGCCCAGATTCCTAAGAGGGATGCCTCCTTAAGGGAAAATCTATAAGGGGTTTGGGAAGTTTTCCTATCTACCTAAATTTATTATTTATATTCTTGATTTGGTAGTTGAAATACCCAAATTGCAACAATTATGAGAAGAATGGGGGCAAGAAGTGGTACTAAAAAACTCAAGGGTATGGGATATGTACCCATTTATAGAGAATTTGGATTGACCGCATAACCCAACGAAAGGGACCCAAATTATCATATATAGTAGTGTGAAATTGAGGAAAGAACTTATGGGGGTAGGGAATAGAATGGGGATAATGAAATATAGAGAGGAAGAGCAAGAAGACTAGATAGTGTGTGCAAGTGAACTAGAAAAATTGTGAAAATGGATGTTTTCCCAAAATTTTCCCTTCAATAAAGGAAATGTTGCTTTATATATCTTTCCTTTAGATCTTCTAGGTGGTGGGTTGAACAACGTGCAAAGTTACCATATATCTACAACACAAGATACATTTCATATATGAAAAAATAGGACAAGTGTGCACATATTTTGTCCCTCGCTTGCTAATGTGAGATATGACTAGACCAACTTTAATAAAACCTTCTCTAGCTCCTAAAGATATGGTCTTTATTGCTAATTTGAGTAACCTACACATCGCATACAATACAAGAAAAGTCCCCTTTCCAAAAAAGGATTTTTTAGTGTTAGAGATATAACTAATATGATAATAAACAAATTCAACATACAGAAAGATATTAAATTTCATAGCATATTCATGAAAAAAATAATGGTTTACATATACCTTTTTGTTTTATGAGTCCTTCCTAACTTCCTTATCACTTTAACATCATTGGCTTACTTGCTATGTTTAGTATTACTAAAGCAATATTGGTAACTGGTCCTAAGAATTTCACTAGCCGAGGGGTAATACTATATGTGTTTTTCTTCTCCTATCTCCCCCTAGAAGGGTATCATTATATATGATTCTCATAGATATAGGAGGATGAATATAAACACCTAAGGTCAAGAGAAGTTAGGATAAAGGCTTCAATCATTGACTCATTTCTTGGTCATCTTATCCTATTTTGAGTTTATCATCTTGGGAAACCAAAGATTTTACCCTTCATTTCCCCTTTGGTAAAGTCAACTTGTTATGTAAAGAGTTACATCACTTCATTATAACTGGAAAGTAGTTATGCAATACTAGTTTATTGAGGATAGGGAGCGATGAGGCTTGAAAGTGAATTTTTTTAGGGATATGGGAGTGGCATTTGATCGCTTAATTAGTGTGAGTTTAAGATAGGTTCTTTTCAAACTCTAAGGATGACAAAAAAGCTCATAATAGATGCTCCCTAATGTATGAGGTCATAAGAGAAACCTTGGCCATAATCCATTAAGATATGATGGTTAAGAAAAAATGCAATGAAGGAGACAAGAACCGTAGGAAATAGTAACTAAGACTTGTTAAAAAAGCTAAGTATCATTCATCTCTAAGGTAGGAATACCCATGATCAACATAAGAAATAAATGAACATGGAAATCAAAACTATACAATATGGGTCCATGACATAAAATTCTAAATATATGTCCATGAGGAAAAAAATATCCATGACACCAAAATTCATACCCATCAACAAATATATTTTAGATCCATGTCACAGTATAAATCAGTAGGACATTGGACACATAGAAAGAATTTTCTCTAGAATGGTCCTAAAAGTACATGATATGGTACATACTACATTGCAATTTGGGAGGGATGCCATATAAGAGTGAAATGTCCCAAAGTCCAAGATATTTATCCCAACTTTAATGGTATGAATGTAAATCATGCATATAGATGAGTTAATGTTGAGAATGGTAGAAATCCCCCGATTACGGTCATTGATGCATACCATTAAAATATATGAGGAGACCCACCAATGATGAAAATGGACACTAGGTACCAAGCACACTTCACTAATCATGAATAAATGAGTTGATGTAGAAGAACCATAGGCTCAAATGATCAAGGATCAATGAGGGAAACTCATTGCACTATCAATCACGAGTAAATTTGACACTATGGGATACATGTTTCAAGGTATTTATGATTTCTATACCACACTCCTATATAATTATTTGACATCGATGTTAGGATATTTGTCAAAGGAAGGCCTTAATGTATCCTCCATCAATCGACATGAAACAAACCGCTAGATGATGTGAATAGATGAAGTCACCAAGTACAATTGACACAAGGATGACCAATAGAAAAGGTAAAAAAGGGATATAGATGGCCATTTAAGGTTTAGGCTTCCCTTGAACAAATAGCGGCACAACACAAAAGTGACTTGGAATTGTTGAGTAATGAGTACCCCATGATCATATCATGCAACAAAAAAAAGGAATTAAAGAGCACTCCATTATGAATGGAAAAGTAACCAACCAAAGTAGTAAAAGGAATCATATGTATGGTATATCTCCTAGGTAATATATAAACCATATTTAGGATAATGATGCAAACAAGTGTTGTTATGAAACCAACTCCAAAAATAGAAGAAAAGATCAACGGGGGGGGGGGGGATGATTAAATGAAAAAGGGGGGGGGGGGGAGGTCGATAAAATCATATATGACCTAACAATAATAATGTAAGGGCACAACAATAACAATAGTGGGGTTTTATGGGGCACAATAATAACAATATGAGGACTACAGGGGTACAACAATAACAATAAGGGGGATACACTAACAACAATAAGGGACTACAATAGTAATATAGGGACCTAACATTCCCCTCTCCTTCAAAAATTTTTTGTCCTCAATGCTTGAGTAGCTCTAGATGCTTTTGTATAGAATTCACATCCTCCCATGTGGAACCTTCAGTGGGTAAGTTCTTCCACTTGATGAGATACTCTGAAATTGATCAATTTTGTAGCTATCGAGTTCTTGTTTCCACGACTTCTTCAAGTTCCAATATGATTTGTCCTTCCTCTTCAAGTTTTGGAAATATTTTTTGAACTAGAAGTTTGTCACCTATAACCTTCTTTAAGCATGGAACATGGAAAAATGGGTGCACTTGAGAAGAAGCAGGAAGCTCCAATTTGTATGCCATAATACCAATATTTTGCAACACCTTGTAAGGACCATAGTAATTTGGTGATAATTTATTATCCTTCTTAGCTTGCTTGAGGTACATTTGTTTATATGATTGTAGCTATAAAAATACCCAATCTCCTACATCAAAACTTCTCTTGCAGCGATGTTGATCTGCCTATTGTTTCATTTGATTTTGGGCTAAATTTAGGTTATCGTTTAAGAGTTGGAGAATAGTGTTGTTGATGCTCGATGTGATCTTCCACTGCGTGAACCTTATAATTTTCTCTTTATAAAGATGATGTGATGGACGGTGGATGATATCCATAAAGTGGCATAAATCAGGTCATTTTTGTTGCAATATGGAAGGAAGTGTTATACCACCATTCAGCTAGAGGTAACCACTTGACCCATTGTGTTTTTTAATCAGATACAAAGCAACAAAGATATCCTTCCAAACATTTGTTCAGTATCTCAGTTTTCCCATCGGATTGAGGATGATAAGATGAGCTATGGGCTAGTTGAGTACCCAAACAAGAAAATAATTCCATCCAAAAATTTCCAGTGAAAATGGGATCTTTGTCGCTTACAATAATATTTGGGTTTCCATGTAGCTTTTGAATTGTTTCCATAAATGCAGTAGCAACTGTACTTGATTTAAATGGATGAGATAATGCACAAAAGTGTGCATACTTGGTAAGTCTATCAACTAACACCGTTGTGTTGGTGGATTTGGTGCACGAGTGTACCAAACCACCCTTGCTTAAGAGGAGTGGTTGTTTCCTCGTATATCCCTGGTCACAGGCATACAATAAAGGGAGTTAACAAGTTATTGAACATGCCAAAACATAAAACATACTAGATAAGAAAATAGCATGCATGTATAGAGAGAAAATAAAAACTAAACTAAAACACATAACACAAAAGCTCTAAATAGAGTAAAACAAATTCAATAATCCAAACGGTGGTGCCTACATCCCCTTTTATTGAGTGCTAGAAGGAATAAAGGATGAAACGTTTACCCACTTGCCAAGGGGCCCTTAGAACTAGGGAGTTCTAAGACCTGATGCAAGGATGTATTTACCTCCGAGCTACCTTGGCACAAAGTCTCTCTCTCTACTCTGAAGGATTGGAGTTGTTGGATGGCCAACAACTGAATCCCCTCTATCTCTACTCCAGATCACACACTACTAGATTTCTTGGGGAAATTTTGGCCAACATAACAATGTGTTCTCCCTTTGTTCATCTCTTGGTGGCCTTTTATAGAAGAATTCAAACTCTCCTTCCATATCTTGGTACATTTATGGATGGTGACCCAAGAGAGGAGGGTGATTCCATTTTGTGTCACACTATTCCTTTGTGTGCTCCCTTGAGGTCCTAAGGAGGTTTGGGCGGCTGTCCTTAGGCGGCCTAAAGTGTGGGATCAATTTACTGGAGTGTGCCTTGTGATCCCGGAAAGTGAATTCTGCCACTCTCAGGTTCGTGCAAATTTTTGAGGGAAAGCCATGAAAAGACGCGCCTATCGAATAAAAATGCGTAGGGAGGCACATTCTGCTATGGTCTTGAGTCCGCAATTTGATTTTTGTTCTAGAACTTAGAGATTTTTTAAATTCTTCAAATTCTCTAATGTGCCTCAGCCCTGTAAATCCTTCTTCCTGACATTTAATAATGTCATATTTTCTTGTCCGATTTTCCAGTGATAACAGTTGCCCCATAATGTGTGAGGTCTAGGAAGAACTGTATAGCCGAAATAAATTATAGTTTCTTTTCTATGTACTGTGCGAAGATAGAGAGAGAGAACTACGTGTAACACGGAGTTGGAAACACCTTAGACCGGGTCGAAGAGCGACCATGTCCTGTGGGAACCCTGCACGAAATGCTATAATACAATAAATACAAATTTTCTTCGAGGCGAGCATGTCCCATGCTCGAGATTCTTTGGCTAGATAAACAAATCTATTTGACAGATACAGATTCTTTCTGTGTCAATAGAATGGTAGTAATATGCTAGTTGATGACGACGATTGATGACGCCCTCAGGGGCTTTTTTCTTTGACAATAGGTGGAATGTGGTACCCACATGCATAATATTGGTATGGCATATAAATGCACATTGTATGCATGGGTGTATGACTGGGACTTTCCCATGTAAGCATTGCTGAAAGAGATGCTTATAAGGGCACGGGTCTTCGACAAATTTGATCAAAGTGCAATGGCTGTAAGGTGTGATACCATCTTGACATGAAAGCTTGTGTCGTAGTCGAATGTCAGGAGGGTCAATGACATCTGTGGGAAATGATGTTTCCCATAGTGGCACCCAAGGATGTCCATTTTGTGGTGAGGGGTGATCCAAGGTACCACTTCCTTTTTGGAAAATAGGTGTTGATTTCGATAAAAAATAAGCCTCAAATGAATGAGAGAGTCACTGATGCAAGGGATCAGGATCCTGGATGTGATAGGTTTAACAAAGGCATGATGGCGAGAGGTAACTGAAAACTGATGATGAAGATTCAATGGCCCAAGGTCGGAGTATAAAAAACAGCTTGGTGGTAGTCATAACTATTTCTGATGAGGAAATTCGTAGAGCCGGTTGGATGTCTAGGATGGGTATATATTGGTTATGAATGTCATGGTGGCTTATGCATGAAGGGTATGATACTCTGACCAAGGGTGACTAGGGACTGCTTCTATGGGAGAAAAAATGGATGGATGAGTGGGGGACATAGTGCACCATTTGCAGTCTTTGTGCACTTACCAAAATAATGATATAATGGGGTTTGGATTGTACAAAACACAAAGACGGGTGATCCAAAACATGAAAGTGCTCGCTCATTGATGATGTGAGGAAGGTGTTTTGATGAGGGTGGGGGCCCCATTGGTTGGTCTCATGTGTGGGGTTGATGAAGCGGATGGAAAATGTCACAGATGGGCTATGCTGATAGAGGTATGGTAGGCAAAATGCGAGGCGCGGTGGTGCGATTTCAATTTGCTTGCGAAACCTAGTAGTTTAGGAAAGGGGTTTTATTTCGATATGGTAAAACTGGACCTTATGCATGGTGGGTGAATGGGCATGAGGTGCTTCCCAAACTAAAGAGGTATGGCCATGGCGTCATGATTTTTTGTGATATATGGTCTACTTTGGGTGACAGACGCCATGGAGGGGAGGCTTTACCGACCAATGAGGATGTTTATCATGTGCAAGGTGGGGTGATGATAAACACGGTAGGGTGCTTGGAACCTATGGTTGATTTCTTATGGAGAAATGATGTCAGGATATGTAGAGTTCTTTTGGAACTTTATCATGCTGGGGGTAGAATGATACATGCTCTGGAACTTTCAGAGGATGGAATGACGGGCGGTTTGCACGAAACCTGCAAAAAATACCCCAAGTGAAAGCATCTTCTTTATTCAAATATTATTGAAAGAAATGTGTTAGAAAAGAATACGAGAGAGGGAATACCTGTCAGTACTGAAAAATTATTTTTTTGGAGGTGCAAATGTGTGGTACCACCCTTGGGCGTTATGGAGTGTTGATCATAGTGTTGCTTTGGGTCCTCCAATTGGGCCTTCTGATCTCTCGTTATGGTCCTCCAAATTTTCCAAAAAGGGCGACATATAGGTGAATATGGCTCAATTCAGTTCATTTGTGTCATTTTAGTGTTTGAGGTTTTGAGGATTAGAGGTTTTTGCGGAATTGTTGTTGCCGTTGCCGTCAACCTGAGTACCCGCGACTAGCAATTTTTAGCTAGGTAGGCCCCGTGACTTCCTGCATTTTAATTTTTTCGGTGTGTCGGTGCTAAGGTCTGTACAAGAGGGACTTTTACGAATCTTAGGTCAGCTTTTGCCTTGACCGCGTGCGCAATCAAGGTACAAGTGCGCTACTTTCGCTCAAAACTAAGGGTTTTGCGCGAAATTATCGTGCATGTACATGCTTTGGTCGCACCCTTGTTGTGTCTATGTGAAAAAAAGATGCAATTTCCTTGTGCCTGTTTGAGGAACAGGCGTGCAGGGGGCCAAAGCTAATATTTTGAATTTTTTTTGGAAATTTTGTTAATTTTTGGTGTTTTCAGTGTTACTGATGTGTGCTTGTTTGATGACAGGATGTTATGGAGGGGGAGGGATTGGCCTAATCTCCAGGATGCTTTGGCCACTGATTCTCATGCGTGCCAGTGGCTGGCATGTTGGGGTCTTCTCAACTTTATGGAGAATGACCTTCTACGATCACATGATCGTCTTCTGCGTTACTTGATCCGGTGTTGGAACAGGCGATGCAAGGTCATGGTGCTTTGAGGGTGCAACCTTACTATCTGTCCCGAGACAAATATCTATTTTGTGATTGGGTTATTGCCTCAGTGAGAGGCGCTTCCTTATCCACTTCCCCCTTGGAGAGTGGATCTTGAGCGGTTTTCAACAGACCATTGTGGCGAGATTCCCCTTACGAAGGGGTGTATATCGATTGCTTTTGTGACTGACTGAGCCGAGTGGTATGCTCTGGCTGCTATTGTACGACTAGTAGGGTCGTCTACGCCCCATTAGGCATCAGGGCCACATATAGGTGCTTTGCGTCGGTTGAGGGCTGGGCACTTTTTCGATTTTATTCATTTTTGCTATGACAGGATGTTGGCTTAGCTTTCTAGGGTCCAGGATGGATCGAAGTTGTTCGCATATGCTAGAATTATGTGCATCATTATGTATGAGCGGGTAGTGTTGCTGAGACCTACAGTGGTTGTGCCTGCTGGGGGGTCTTGGGAGCCTCGCATGAGGAGGTGGGCCCTTGTGATGCCTCACAGAGGTGGAGTTAGGGTGGGGCGTTATTGGAATGCCACCACAGAGGCTTGGTTTGAGGCCAATCCTCAGATGTTTCTGCCATTCTCTTATGCGGGAATCGACTTCCAGGGAGACCCATACATGGGCCTTCCTACTGGGTATGCATGGGGACCAGCAGGTATGTTTTTGTGTTTTATTCTGCATTTACTTCAGTATTTATGTTTTTTATGTGTATTATGGTGACACTGACATAGTTTTTTTTACTCTTGCAGATGTTGGCGAGGTCGGACGTCTCGTGGCTCGGTTGGTTGGACATCATCTGGTTCGGTGGCCTCGAGGAGCTCCTCGCGCAAGAAGGGGACAAAGAGGAGTGCTGGGACAACCTCATGGTGGAGCACCTAGTGGGGAGGCTGGTCTCTCTAGGGAGGGTAGCAGCTCGGCTGCTGCCGAGACTGTTGTTAAGCAGGATCGTGCCGAGGCAGTAGAGGCTTGTGTTGCTGAGTTGATAGAGCATGTGGCTGCTCTGGAGGTCAGATCTCGGGTGTTAGAGGATGCATGGGGTCTGTTATCCATGTCAGCCCCCATTAAAATTTTTGGCCATCAACCCCTCCTGAACCTTTCAAATTTCCTACCGTGGCCTAAGAAACCCTTTTCCCGCTTACCATTGCCCTCCTCCACATCCAAATTTCATAATCAAAGGCCGAAAGGCTCGCCTTTGAAATATTTGACTCCGAACCCCTTTGGTCCTAGCCTCCTACAACTATTATTTCACGTGACCCGGGCGCTTGACCATGCATCAGGCCGAAAGTGTTTACCGTATATTGCCATCGGGCACAATCTCAGCCGTCCGATCGAACACAAATCAACGCACCATAGTGCACTACCTTTGTGGACCCCGCGCTGTGCATCGATTCCAAAATTGGCCTGTTTATTCCGCACCACCTTTGCTGGGCATGCGGTATTCCGCAAATCACAACGATTCCATACGTTGCCTGCCATGCGTCCCAGGCCACTGTTCCAAAACTGCTTCATTTTGCGCGTTATCCTTCGGTCGTAGACGCGCAACGAAATTGACGTGAGCCGTTAGATTTGTGAGTCTTCATCCGACGGCTATCATCCTTCGGAGCTGCGCAAAGTTTAGTCCCCATATAAATCATCCCGGGCCCACCAACTCATTGCTTTCCCATGCATTCCCAGCCGTTGATCTGGTTTCAAGATCGTATGGCCCAGAATTGTTCACACATCCCATTGATTGACCAAGTCCGCCTCCACGTCTTCCCTCCCGCTTGGATTTTCGTATGCCCACATGTCATCTGTGTTTTCCCGCACCATCCATATACTCCGTTTACATGTCATATTACAGTGTTTATGTTACGTATCTCCGCCTCGTGCATTCATTGTCGCCCCACTGTATTTTTCGTTGCCACCCTTCATTCCTCTGTCACCCTGCATCTCCTCATCGTTTCACGTAGTCCACATCACCATTCTGTGGTCACTATCACATCCATTACCCTCGTGTCCGGTTTTATTTAACATGTTTGTGGGTTTTGTAGGTTGCAACGACGAGGAAATGGCCATTACTCACGACCACCATTACAGAAGCCGAGAACGCGTGACAGGACCATGTTTCAGGAGAAAAACTTATGAAAAAAGATCCGGGAGCTGCTATGATATGACCACCATTAAAGAAAGCAAGGATTTAAATCTATTAAATCCTCCAGGATCATTCAAATGCGCAGGTTGAGCAGATGAAGAATTAATGGCGCAGATAGAGAATATCAGTGAAGAGCCAGGGATTAAAGAAATGCATTTAAGGACTTTGGGGCTTTTACATAACCTTTTGGAGGCAAAGTACCAGATCGAAGGCCCTGCAGATCACTAGAAAGATCTTTTCATAAAAAACAATGCCCTCAAGGTTTATTTCAACCGAATTTTCCTCAGGAAGGTACAAGAATGTTACATATTTTATTCTTCATGTCTTATCCTTGGAGAAATTTTCACCTACAGTATTTACTTCATGGAGCCGGCCTTAAAGTACCTATAGCACAACATATTAATTAAGCAACATAGGCGTGAATTTTTCCACCATTTTGTTCAAATCAAACAATTAATTTTTTTCACCTACTTCTTTTATTAGTTTCTCCTCTCCTTCCTCTATAAAAAGGAGAAAGAAAGACATTGAAAGGGTTCCAGATTTTTATCAGAGAATTGTGCAGTGAAAGGCATTTTTGTATACATTTTGTAAAGCTTTAGTATGAAGGCTCAGAGCTCGTAGGGTCTTAGTGAGGAGGAGTTCTATCTGTAATGAGGATTCTGGTCTTTGGTATTTCACAGTATGTAGCTTTCTCTTACGTGTTAATATAACATCTCTTTCCATTTCATTTATCTTCTTGTATCATGTACTGGAATGCGAGTGGCTCACTGATTTTAGGTAAGGATTTATCCTAGTTGATACCCATACTTGGATCAGTCAAGCGCTTTAAATATGGCTCAGGCATGATATACTGTTTCATGTTCATTTCATCCATCTTTCTACTATATTAGTCGCTTTGGGAGGGTGCTTTTAAAATGCCATTGTCATGTATGGATTCTTAGAAGGATAAGCCCATACATTGTCCTGTTGTGTATCTAGGTATCAGACCAAAGTTAACTAATATCTTCTTATATTTCTTTCACCGCATGCACCTTCTGATACTTGATTTCTATGGCATATTATTTGAATCGGCCCTCTTTACAGTAAATTGTCTCTTAACTGTCTGATGTTTTATTGTTGGGGCTTTGCATCTTGTCTCTGCAATATTACCTCCCCTGTGGAAATTTCTTTGAGGTTTGGTCCCATTTAGATTAATTTCCTTGTTTTACAAGAGATAGAAGGAGAGCCTTTGGATTGACACCCAAGTTTTATTATATGCTCCTTGCTATGCTAAGATGTCCTAGGCACTGGTCTATGGCAACTCTAGACTGTCTCTAGGAGAGACAACAATTGTCGACAACAGGGTCGATTGGACTATTTGACCCAGGGGATGTCTACCTGAGGCTTCATGGATGACCTCGAGAATGCATGGTTAGAGACATTGATGGCCCAAGGGAGGGGCTATTGGCCGAATTTGCATTGGGTGGCGATCTCTTTTTTGACAGCGGCTCCAGTGTTGGTACCAGGAGCGGTTGTGGGTCCAGGTGCCCCACCTGGGGGAGCACTGCCTTAGAGTTTTGTTGTACACAGGGAAAGCACCCGTTATGAGGATGCTTCCATTATTTTTGTCGACTTGTCTATTTGTATCTTTTGGGTTGAATTACGGGTTAGAGACACTATTTTTTGTATTCAGACAAATATATTTCTTGGTATATGTGGGAGAGATATTTTTTGCGGCTTTGCATGGTGTGCCCCCTGATTTTTGTTTATGGATTATGCTATGCTGATGGACATCTATGTTTTTATTTATTTTTTACGTATGATGGTTTATTCGAGATGCATTCCATTTTAGGATATTGTTAGCTATGCGATCAACTATTTGGTTTTTATTTCTTGGTACATGTGTGAATGTGATGTGATCAAACTATTGGCTTAACCTTTTTGCACGCAAATATTTTCTAAACATATGTGAATCCCGGTACCTCAAATGCTTGGTTTAATTTTGACACCACTAACTGGGAATCGAGGTAGATATGCATATGGCATATGCCTTGGTTGAGGGCGTCGCACATAATTATGATGATGACACCATATTCTGCCTGATTGTTCATCGCGAATGTGCCCCAGGGGTTAGTAAATGTGGTTTGTACCATTCGGTGTGGTGGATATGAATTTGATTGTACCTAGAAAATCCATCCATGAAGGAGAGGACCTCATGATCCGCACAAACATCGATGGCTTGGTCGATGGATGGGGTAGGGTAATTGTCCTTGGGACATGCTTTGTTAAAATTGCAAAAATCGGTGCAAACATGTATGGTGCTCTATTTTTTCATGACGAGAACAAGGTTTAAAACCCAAGATGTGTAAGAAATGGGGTATATAAACCTGGATTTGTGAAGCTTATCTATTTATTGTTTTATTACTTCTACCTTTGATGGGTGAAGTTGATGTTGTTTCTGGCATATTGGAGGTACGTCAAGCTGCGTGTCAATATGGTGCTATATGATAGCGGGACTAAGCCTAGGCATTTTTGAGTAGTCCCACACGAATATGTCTCTATACTCTTGTAGCAATTTGGTATAAGAGGTTATTTCCTCTGGAGAAAATGCTGCCCCCAGCAAGATTTCTTCGACCTTTGCAAGATTATGGGATATGTTCACCTTGACGGTAGGTGAGATGTTTGACATGTTTCCTTCCTCGAACGCATCGGGCACCGGGATGGGGTTCTTGAACGAATCAACTTTCCCTGAGGGGAGGAAATATTTTGATTCAATCACATAAATATCTTGTTCTTTTGTCTTGTTAGGACTGAACACATTTTGTGGGAGAAAAAGAGAGCGGTGATGCATTGCATCCCATGGATAATTCGGTTTTGTCATGGCCTCAAGGATGTCCTCGTCTAAATGGAATAGGGATCCTAAGGGGGAACTAAGGGGTATTGATTCTGCGCAATGTTGTGTAGAAGAGGTTCAGTCTACACGGAGCTGGTTGATAGACATGAAAAGGATTCCATTGTCAACGTGGTGAACCAGACGCGATCGACAGAGTGCAGATAGATTGGGCTTTCACTGTTGTAGGTACAAATACTCTCGTAGTTGCAGCTGAATCGAAACCTATGGCAGATGAGTAGACAGCCCGAGTCATAGTTCTGATACATGATGATATGGATCATATATGGTTAATCTTATCGTCGAAATTTAGTGGGGGAATAATTTATGTGATGGGAGCTTGCGTGAGCGCAAGGATAAATCCCTCGTTAGGATGGGAAATTTTTGGTAGGTGGAATTTGTGCTTGATATAGAGGTGCTCGAATGTTTCTGTTAGCAACCACGCCTCTGGCTCGTGGTTATGGGTGATGCAAATGGTGCATGGTGCCATTGTTCCAATTGAGTAGATTGTGTGAAAATCGACACTACTCTTCATCCCAGAAGTGGACGCTTGGAAGGGGTCCTCTGCTTCTATTTCTGAGTTTTTGGCTTGGGTATGTCTAGCTCTCTCGGGGAGCATAAACTTAACGCCACTCTTTCCGTTCTAATATTTGGGAGATGATCACATTTTATTGTATGATGAAAGTGTGAGAAAATATGACAATAGCTGTGCATGATTTTCTCTTGGTTAGAGAGATGTCTTTGTAGAAGGGAAGAGACTATGTGAAAAATGTTTGCAAGGTGCTTCATCTCTTTACACTGATTTACCCGATGGATGATTAGGTCACATAGTCTGCATGTTATCATAGGTTGTACCTGGGTCATGCTTGGTTGGTGCACCTTCCTAATTTTCCCATGATGTTGACATGGGTATGGAGTAGACTGCCTAGGGGCGTTCTGCCTTCCATGTTGGTTGTTAGGTTTCAGGTTGATAAGGTCCTGAAGTTTTGTCTCTAATAGATGTATCATGTCAATTAGAGGACATACTTGTGGGATATAGGTACAACGTTGCTCATGGTGATTGTCCCGACACTCTAGGCAAAATATCCTAGAAATGGGGTTCCCGTCCTGGTTGTTTGATGACGTGACTGGGTACCAGTGGCATAGGGCTTCTATGTTGGGGCAAGTGGCAACCACATGATTGGGTGTTTTACACAATGCACATGTTGGTATTCTTTGCGGAGGGTGGTTGGGGGTGAACAAGGGTTCCTCGATTGGCCGCTTTTCTGTTGATAAAAAGAGGATGGATCTACTCTTCACATCTTCTTGGGTTGTCGCGCTGTTCATGGATTCAGAGTCCGAGCCATCTTCTTGGGAGAGGCGGACTATGGCTGAGTGCAAACTAGATAGTGCTAAGAGAAATTAGGGGATATAATGGCACTGTTCTAAAGTGTGTTTGTCAGCACATAAGGGACATGTAAATTTCCCTGCTCACAACCAACATAGTAAATGCGTTCTACTGGATACCACCTGTGGATGAGTTCCAGGGCTTCGCACCCTTCGATGAAGTGGCCACGTTCATCACATAGTGCGAAACTTATGATATGAGGGGGGAATATGAACGAGAGTCTTTCAGGCGACTATCGTTCCTCTTGAAGGTATAGGATGTTGCGAGGTTCATCTCGAGCTGACTGGATGGAGGGATCCTCCTGATAGGATAGCTCAATGGTGTGTAAGGTATCCCCGTATCGTGGGATCTCTAGGAAATGATGGGTATAGTGGCCATAATTGCTGCAGATAGTGCATGTGTGATTTGTATGCAATGCCTTGCTTTGATTTTTGGTGGTAGGTTCCTCTTTATAGGAACTTGTTTCTGCGATGTCTACCGCAGAGCTAAGGAGTAGTTTTAATTCATCTAGCTCTGGGCAGATGTGGGTAGGGTGGCCTACTGTGTCACATATGGCGCCGGGTGGTGATTCCTATTGCTGGTGGGATTATCTACCTTCTTTCCTCTTCTATTAGTGTTCTTGGTCGTAACCATCGGTATTGTGGTAGGAGATACCTGCACAGGGATGTTTGTGACAGTCTCCTGGACGGGTGGGGCCTCCTCAAGACTGAGGGGGATTAACCTTGTAGAGGTGATGTGTGTGGATCCTGTCCCAGTAGGTGAGACCAGGTACCAAACTGGGATTGCAAAGGATATGTTTGGTAATATCACGATGGCCAAGACCTGCTAGGATAAAAAACCAGCTGGGGGTAGAGAAAAGGAGTTTGGGAGGCAACGTAGGCTAGGGAGGCTACCATGGCTGAAGAATCAGTGTCATTACTACTCGTATTTGTGTCTTGATTGGCTTCGATGCTTGATGTGGACATCATGCACACCGAGGCTTTTGTGATAGTCAGTGATGACTCAGGTATAATAGGGGGATCTCATAGGAATGACCCTAGGATGGATGATGGTTTGAACTAGCCCATGCCATATTCTTGGTACCATGTAAGAGTCTCGGCAGCTGTGTCTACGTAGGGTAGGATGACATCGGTATTTTTTAGGGGTCGCTTTTTGCTGTATGTCAATTGATCGAAAATAATGACGCGATCCTCATGGGGGAAAATCATAGTTCGGAAGAAGGAGGATGCTATGCCTGACATGTCATACATATAACTCTAGCTAAGGAGTATATTGTAATCCAGTTGAGAATCCAAGACTTCAATGTCTATAAGGATTGTCTTGCTGGCTAAGCATACCGGGACATTTTGGTAGAGACTGACGAGAGATGATGAGAGTCCTTCATATGCTCTAAGCGTGATGTCTAATGGCTTTAGTTCGAGAGACCCTAACTTCTGCCAGATTTTCTTTGACATAATGCATGTGGATGCACCCTTGTCAATGATACATCAATGAATGGTGATGTTTTGAACTGACACCGGTATCTGGAAGGTGACCATTCAAGGAAGCCTAGTGGTGGCTTTGTCTAAATCGAAAGCCATTAGGCATGAATCGATAGGATCGATGGCACCTAATGCGGAAAGTAAGGCTTTCCTTTGCTTTGGGCATGATTGTAATATATTCAAAGCTGAGATAGCAGTGGGAGATTGAGTTAGATCATCCATAATGCTATAGTTATGGGCCGCTTTGGAATGGTTTCCTGCCGGCCTAGTTGGTCCCTTAGCCATATTTGTTAAAGGATAAATAGGCATCTTTGATATGGTAAAAGGTGTTGTTGGTGAAATTGTACTAGCCCTTGGCGAATTGATGTCTGGTGGGGTATCATAATTTCAGTTCCGTGTCAGAAAAAACATTTCTTCGCCAGTCATGTAGATTTCGTGGTTATTATTTCTGGAATTGTCAGGATATTTTTGCTGTTGTTGAGTGCTAATTGTCCCTTGATGGGGGAAAGGCTCCTGGATGATGGCTATCTGCTGTGTGGATCCCCCTTGCCCATGATTACCTTGCAGCTTCTTCAACTCAGGGAGGTCGGGACAGTGATGAGTGTAATGGCCGTACTCACCACAGATTGAACAAGAGTGGTTTGTCCGAAGATTTGCCCTCTTGTTTTGCCCTTGGGAGTTTCTTGGCTCCTGGTTTTGATTTCGGTTAGAGTTGCCTCCAGCTTGAGATCGCAAAGGGCGTTGTTATTTGTTGCCCCCCTGTCCAGGATTTCCTCTAGGCTTATTTTTTTCCTTTTTTCTTTGCCGCATTAGGAGGATAATTTGGATTCTCCTGATTGTAAGATTGCACAATTGTGGATGGGAAGGTTGCACAAAGTTAACCTGTGCATTATTATGCATGGGTGGGTTTTGTGCTGGGGGCTGGGCATATTGCGGTCCTTGTCCCTAGTTTATGAATGGCTATTGCGGGGGATCTCTTCCATCAGAATGTCTAATTTCGTACTAGGTCCCCTGAGCTAGAGGATATGGACCTCCTTACTGATGGTGGTACAATGACACCCTATTGGTCATGTTTTTTGAAGGTCCATGATGACTCTGGTAGCCAGGTTGTTGTATGTTATAGGTAGAATCATATGCGTAACTGGGGTATGGAATGCTGCTGTTTAGGTGATTTTGGTTCAATGAACCAATCAAACCGTCTGTGGAGTTTGGCTTACCTAACAATTATTTGTAAGTTTATAGGCACGGGGCATTAGGTAGGATATTTTAAATATATCCTGACTGCGTATAGATCAACTCGAGCTATTGGGCCTTGCTTATGGCATCCTCTTCGGATGTGCGGTTTTGTGTTGCCACATCTTTTGAAATATCTGAGGTGAGATTTTTCAGGACATGTCTAACAAAACCTGATTGTCAAGTTTGGTTTTGCACAAACTACGTAACCATTGCCATTCATGGAGATGGTCTGAGATATGGAATATGGGTATCTGCCTAAAGTGGGTCAGTAATTCCATTCTAGAATCATGGTGGATGGGTAACTAAAAATAGGTCAGGAACGCAGTAGCGAGGTCGCTAAAATTTCCATGTGTTGCAGATGGTTTCTCCACATACCATTTTGCAGCTACTTCGGTTAGGGTGTGTTGAAATAGTCTCAGTCGAATAGTATCATCAATGACACTATTTGACGAACACCGCATGTGGAAAGTCATAACATGATTTACGGGGTCTTCCTCTTGCTTCCTTTCAAACTTTGGAATGTCCAAAGGGAGCTTCGTGGGCATGGGTGGCCATGTAGGGTTGAGTGTAATAGGGTCGTTTGTTACTTTGGTTAAATTTAGTAAGTTTAACGAAGTTAAGAAAGGTGACTGGGAATTGGTAGTCATTACACACTGTGAAGACACAGTGTTTTGGTTAATTATAGGGTTTGTCTATGACATACCCTGCTATGAATTCACCTGGCTTCTCGAATGGGTAACACTCCTCTGCCCCCTACAGGTTGTGGGAGGAGTGGTACCTTATGGGGGTGTTCACCTGTGTGGCGTTGAGTGACTGACGAGGGTTCCCAACCAATGATGTCCCAATAAAGGATGAACCAATAAGGGTAGCAGTGTTCCGGCTTTGACGCATGAATGCCAAAAGACCTGGAACCCCTCCCGGTAATGGGGGGAGGTCCAAAAGATGTCTAGATTGACGAGGTCCCATTGGGTCTGTTCTGGCATCGAATAGGTATGGTTTTGGAAATATTTGAGAGGATAGTGATTATAATCAAAGCAAAAATCTGATCTCATACATTAAAAAAATCGAAAATGAAAGATAAATTTTCCCTTTAGATTAATACTATGTGACCAGTTAATCAAAA
The DNA here is from genome assembly GCA_034641835.2 of Pinus albicaulis. Taxonomy (NCBI): domain Eukaryota; kingdom Viridiplantae; phylum Streptophyta; class Pinopsida; order Pinales; family Pinaceae; genus Pinus; species Pinus albicaulis. The sequence goes on along the minus strand of CM076572.1, from coordinate 1,030,156,026 downwards.
AAATGTGGTGTTTGTTGTTTTTTGCGTATGATACTCAAATCCTAGAAGACCTAATCATCCTCACACACTAAAATGTATCTGGGCCTTGAGAAGATACCTTGCGAATGTTGGCACAATGTCCCGAAAGAACTGGCGATGCCCCTAGTCAACCAAAGAAAATCGACCAAGGTAAGGGTAGAGGATCTAGTGTTTCCTGCATTGTCGCCTATAGGGAAGGATGCCCTAGTTTTGGCCAATAAGTACCGTCATCCCACATGAGTGTTCAAGTCTTGATCTTCTTCGTAATTCAGCTACTAGTACTGAGTATGAGACGGGTCAGGTAGCCCCGAATAATACTGCACACACTGGGCCTAATCTTAACCCCCTCTGAATCGGGCCTCTGTGGCACTCGAGTTTTCTTTGCCATGGGCAGATAGATGGATTTAAAAGTTCCCTAAAAAATAAAATTCTATGTTTCAAGATGTAAACTGACTAAGGCGACTTATTGGATGCCTACCCCCTTGGTCCTAACTTAAGCTATAAATTCTCTTGTGGCCCCTACGGGGAGAGTTTAATGAGTTTAGTTAAGGTATTTTTAGGTGGCTTTGATTCACTTAAGGTGTGAATGTGTGTGAGCAAGAGGTTAACAATCGCATAGTTTGAACATGTTGAGATGTGGTGATTCTTTTCAAAATCCCCTATTAAACTACGTTTGGTTGTTCCTTTCTCAAAAGAAAAACATGTGCGGATATGGGACGCTTACAATGCTTCCTAATTAATCTAAATGATCAATTGTAGGGAGATGGTAAATGCTTCATATGCTTGCCTAGGATCACCCAAGGGTGCGAAGGCATCAGAGTTTACTTCCTCTCTAAGGATAATTAAATCATAGTCCTCAATCCTAGTGCTAAAAATTGAACTAAAATTAGTGACTTTAAACTAGGAAAATGAAAAAGATTTTAGCTAAGCATGTGTGGACTAGGGCCACTTACTTTGGCTAATTACCTATCTGTTTTTTGGTGTCTGAATTCGCAAAACATAAATTATTTCAGAATGAAAGTTAATTTCCCCCTACTTAAACTATGTGTTTACTTTGCGAAAATAAACTTGAAATTTTAAAAACTAACACCTAACCTACTGAAATGCAGTCAAGAGTGAGTTTTAACAAGTCATGGGACACCTCAAATAGTGCTGGAAGATTTCTTATGGGCTTCTAGTCACTTTACAAACATGAAATGAAGGGAAATATTATAAATTTTCTACCTCTGGTTTCCGCACGCAAAAGGCTCACATACGTGCGAAGTCTATGCGCAGGTCACCGCTGAACGCGCACAGTCGGGCACGTCTGTCTGTGAAAAATCTGCACGATTTTACTGCAAAAAAAATTTGGAGCTTCTGAGCTTTGGCCTCTCACTGAGGGTGAGCAGATAGAGAATAAGAGAAAAGGGGTTGTTCAAGCCAAAATCTAGAGCAAAGAAAGAGGTCTCTACAAAAGGCACTACCATGCTAACTAAGAAGTAAAAATAGTGGAGTCACCAATCCTGTGTTGGTGGATTTGGTGCACGGGCGTACCAAACCACCCTTGCTTAAGAGGAGTGGTTGTTTCCTCTTAAGTCCCTGGTCACAGGCGGATAATAAAGGGATTCATCAAGTTAGTGAACATGCCAAAACATAAAACATACTAGATAAGAAAATAGCATGCATGTATAGAGAGAAAATAAAAACTAAACTAAAACACATAACACAAAAGGTCTAAATAGAGTTAAACAACTTCAATAATCCAAACAGTGGCGCTTACGTCCCCTCTTATTGAGTGCTAGTATGAATTAAGGATGAAACGTTTACCCACTTGCCAAGGTTACCTTAGAACTAGGGAGTTCTAAGACCCGATGCAAGGATGTCTTTACCTCCGAGCTACCTTGGCGCAAAGTCTCTCTCTCTCTCTACTCCGAAGGATTGGAGTTGTTGGATGGAAACTAACTGAATCCCCTCTATCTCTGCTTCGGATCACACACTATTGGATTTCTTAGGGAAATTTTTGCCAGCATAACAATGTGTTCTCCCTTTGTTCATCTCTTGGTGGGCTTTTATAGAAGAATTAAAACTCTCCCTCTCTCTCTTCGTACATTGATGGATGGTAACCCAAGAGAGGAGGGTGATTCCATTGTGTGCCACATTATTCCATTGTGTGCTCCCTTGAGGTCCTAAGGAGGCTTGGGAGGCTGTCCTTAGGTGGAGTCAAATGTGGGATCAATTTCCTAGAGTGTGTCTTGTGGTCCCGGAAAGTGACTTCTGCCACTCTCAGGTCTGCAGGGCTTTTTGAGGGAGAGTTGCGCAAAGGCGTGCCTATCGAGAAAAATGTGCATGGAGGTGCATTCCACTATGGTCTTGAGTGCGAAATTTGATTTTTCTTCTGGACCTTAGAGATTTTTAAAATTCTTCAGATTCTCTAATGTGCCTTAGCCTTGTAAATACTTCTGCCTGACATTTAATAATTCCATCTTTGCTTGTCCGATTTTCCAGTGATAACAACCACGATGACACTCTTTCCTTCGAACTTAGGTAAACTTGTGATAAAATCCATTGAAACCTCCTCCTAATGTTGACTTGGAATGGGTATAGGTTGTAGCAAATTTGAAGTCTTAATTGTCTCAACTTTATTTTGCTGGTAAACCAAACATTCTGCCACAACATTTTGAATTTTAGATTTAAGGCTGTCCCAAAAAAATTCTTTCTTCACACTGTGGTAAGTTTTTAAAAATATTGAGTGTCCTCATACGGGAGAGGTGTGCAATTCCAAAATAATATTTTGTTTTAGTTGGGAATTCTTACAAAGATATAAGTGATCTTTGTACCATAAGGAATCATTTTTCCAACTAAATGTATCAAATGTGTTGGGATCTTGCTGCAACTTTTGAATGGGTGTCCACACTTCTTCGTCATTCTTCCATTCCTCCCTTGCTTCAGTTATCCAATCTGTTTGGATAATAGAAATGGCACAAATAAATTCTTCCACCTCCTCATCCTTTCTTGAGAGTGCATCTGCAACAAAATTTAGCTTCCCTTTTTTGTAAATGATTTCAAAGTCATAACCCAACATATTTGTGACCCATTTTTGCTGCTCTTCTGAAGACAATATTTTTTCCAAAAAGTATGACTATCGTGATCAGTTTTTACCTTGTAGTGTCTTCCCATTAGGTAAGGTCTCCATTTATTTAGTGCATGCAGTATTTCCAACATTTCCTTCTCATAAATAAATTTTTGTAAATACTTTCCTTTGATTGGACGAATTGAAAAATAAATGGGTCTTCCTTCTTGCATTAAAACAACACCAATTCCATTTCACAAGGCATCACATTGCACAATAAAGGTTTGTGTGAAGTCTGGCGTAGCTAAGACCGGTGTTAGGCACATTTCCTCTTTAATATGTTCAAAGGCCTTAGTTGCTTCAGGAGTCCGTGAAAATGCATCTTTCTTCAATAATGTGTTAGATGTGTTGCTATTCTCCCATAATTCTTAACAAACTTGCGATAATACCCTGTTAACCCGAGAAATCCTTGCAACTGCTTTATGGTTGTGGGGAATTTCCTTTCCTTAATGGCTTTAATTTTGTTAGGGTCTACCTTGAGATCCTCCTAAGATATAATATGACCCAAATATTCCCCCTCTTGTACTCCAAAGAAACATTTGGAGGTTTTTGCATATAATTTTTTCTCCTCCAATAGTTTGAGCAGCATGTTAACATGTTGAACATGATCCTTCCAAGACCTACTGTAGATTAGTATATCATAAAAAATACTAACACACATTTTCTAAGGAAGGGTTTAAAAATGGAATTCATCAGCCCTGAAAATGTAGAAGGTGCATTGGCAAGGACAAAAGGCATGACCAAAAATTCATAATGACCCTCATGACTTCGAAATGTTGTTTCCAGAATATCTTCAGTCTTCATTCTAATTTGATGATATCCTGAAAAAAGATCCAACTTGGTAAAATAAATTTCTCCATGTAATTAATCCAATAATTCATCAATAACTGGAATGGGAAATTTATCTTTAATAGTGAGCTTATTGAGCTCCCTTTAATATGGAAACATGTGCTATGATCCATCCTTCTTGTGCACCAATACTAATAGAGAAGAGAAATAACATTGACTAGGTTGAATTATACCAGCCTCTAACATTTCTGTAATAGTACATTCAATTTCGTTCTTTTGGACATAAGGATATCTGTAAGGCCTGATGTTTGGAGGAACACTTGCTGGAATCAAATGAATAGCATGATCATGATCACGAATAGGTGGGAGTCCTTTGAGAGTTTCAAACATCTTGGAATGATTGTCAAAGACTTTTTGGAGATCTGGAGAAATAGATAATTTTGATTTTGGAACTTCTAGTGAGCATAATTATGAAATTACGCCTCATTGTTCTTTATTTAGAAGCTTTGTCATGAAATTAGAGATTATTATCTTTCCCAACTTTCGACACCCCATAATTCAATTTCCTTTCCTTCCAAAAAAAATTTCAAGAAAAGTTCTTGAAAATTAAAAGCTATCGTCCCAAAAATTGTAACCATTGTACTCCTAGTACAACATCAACACCTCCCATTGGGATTGAAAGCATTGGAGTATTCAATAAATATTCCCCCATGGTTAGCTTGATATTATGGCATTTTCCATAGAAATTTTATAGTCCCTCCATTTGCAACCTTCACTTGACACTCTGGTGCTGGGTATAGGAAGAAATTCAATTCCTTGGCTACCTTACAATGAATAAAGTTATCGGTACTACCTCAATCAATCAACATTATTACATTTTTCTTCTTGATATTTTCTTCTATCTTGAGATTTTGAGGAGTGGCAATTCCTGCTAATGCATTATAGGATATGGTCAGATTGATTTCTTCTTTTTCTAGGGTTGGTTCCTGGTGTATATCCTCTTTTGAATTTTCTTGTTAATTTTCTTCCTCCTCTTCAAAATCTATGTAAAATATTTTTTCTCAGCAAAGTTATGACCTTTAGTGTATTTGCTATCAGAACTGTAGCAAAGCCATTTTGCTCTTTTTTCTTCTGATTTTTGTGGTGTTAACTAGGTTGTGGAAGCCTAGGAATAACAACACTTCCATCTTTATATATGTGAGTGGTAGGCTTCCTTGTCACCATAATTTTACTTTCAATTTTTCTTGCCAACCTAAATGCATTCTCCAATGAATCAGGTTCCCATAGGCGAACCTCATGTTGGAAATTATTCTTTAAAGTCCCTATGAAGACATCAATCCTGTGTTCCTCTAAAATATCAGTTACCCTTATATTCAATTTTTGGAAGTCCTCAATGTGCTCCACCAGTGAACCCTTTTGTTTGAGATTTATCAATTGGCTAAAGAAGGTCTTTCTATTTGTATCCTCATAATGTGCTATCATTTCCGCCATAAAAATTGACCAAGTGACAATTTTTTTACGAGAGCAAAGCCATCGATACCATACAAATGTATTTTGTTCTAAATGTAAAGCTGCAATGTGTACCTTTTGTGTGTTTTGCACATTATGGAGATCAAAATATTGCTCCATCTGTAGTATCCATGTTACGTGATCCTTTTTGTCAAAATTCCTCATATTTATCTTTGGAATATGGTGGGTCTTCAATCCAACATTAGAGTTTATGAAATCATGAATTAACATTTATTTTATTCTCATCATGAGTTTCCTGTATTACCTTTTCGCCATTAGGAACCATTTCTTGTATCAATTTTGTCAAACCTACCTTCAAACCTTCCATGTATTCTTTTAGATCATTCCTCATGTCTTCCATGTTGTCTTTAATTTTGTCATCTATCTTAGCTTCCATCTCATCCATCTTAGATTCCATGCCATTCTTCAAACCATCCATCTGAGCTTCCATGACATTCTTCAAACCATCCATATTAGCTTCCACGCCTTTCTTCAAGTGATCCATATTAACTTCCATGCCTTTCTTCAAACGATACATCTTAGCTTCCACATTGTTATCACCATAAAATTTTTTTCTAAACTTGGACAATTTACATCATTTCTAGTTATGGTCTTAGATAGGTGTTATGGTCATTTTATGTTTTAGAGGGTAGGTGATAGAGTTAGAGTCTCAAAGTCTCATTTTTATGTCCAAATAAAGCTTAAACAACTTCATTCATGTTTCAAAGGTCATACAACCCTTTTTAGAAGTCAAATTTCAAAACATTTGAATTTTTTTTTTTAGCCACGAAACCACGTTTTCGTAGCGCAAATGGTGTAAAAAGTCTGTTTTACGCTACGAAAACGCTGCTATTTTCGTAGCACAAAACCCTGAAATTGAACTAAACATGCTACGAAATTGCGGATTCGTAGCAAGTCTTGTCAAATCACTAATTCAGTCAGATTTCGTTAATTTTTCATCATTAGGTGTCAGTTAGGAGTCATTTCTAAGGTATGCAACCATTCAATTTCATCATTTCGAATATACGGGTCATCATGATAGGTAATTTCAAATTCGAAAGGATTGGTGGGTTTCTTATTGTAGTTTGCATGCAAACACTCAAGCAAATTGTATTTGAATGCTAATATCATGGTATTCTCTTACCAAAGCTTCTCTCATCGATTTTGCAAGCAAGGCTGATCACCATTAACAAGCGAGGCTGACTACTATTAGCAAGCGAGGCTGATCAACATAAATTCAAGTGAGGCTAATTTGTTACAGGAATTTAGAGTCAAAGATGACAGAAGAAAGGAAAAATCACAGGTCTGGTCATTGTTTAAGAACAGAGCTTGAAAGCACAGAGGCTCTAGTCAAAGATAAGTCAGTGATGGAAGCTTTCAAGAAAATAGGGTGTTGGAGATTTTGTGAAAAATTACAGGCAGGACACAGTCAAGTGTCAAAGGAATTTTCTCTTCATTTCACTGGTTCAAATACAAAAATTAGAATTCTAAATTTGATAGTAACCCCTGAGATCATAGCTTTGGTGACAGAGATTCCTAGGGGGCAAGATAGAAATTTCAAATTTGATATGGAACCATGTAAGGTATTTCTGAAGCCAGAGTTTGCAGAAACAGATTTAACTAAGGCAACTCCAAGGAATTACATCAAAGACATCTATGCCAACTTACATTTCAGCATTCAAGGTATTTTACCTGTGAGGGAAGATATCATAAAGTGTATTCATATCATTTTAAACTCCTATTTCATTTTACTGGCATGATTTCTTTAGATTTTCCTTTCTTCCTGTATCGAAGTATAGCTAAGATGGCATATAAAGTGCAATTGAAAACTCAAGGATGTGAAACTTCCCTTTTCCATCATGGCCTAATTAAACTGATAGTTTTACATAAACTTCAAAAGATCAATAGAGAATGGTCTTTATTTTTGTTTTTATGTGGTTTTGGAGTGGAAAACAAAGGTGTAGGCATTAGCCCCATGGCTAAAGAAACCCCACTAGCAGAAACCAGTAAGCTTGTAGTGACCAGGTCAAAATTTTTTGTCAAGCTGAAACCAAGAAAGCAAGTGAAAGAGCAAGTGAGTAAAGCATCAATGGTTAGTCTTGAGACTCCTCAACCTACAAAAGAGAAGATAGCTGAAGTTAGAGAAATGACACAAGAACAGTCAGCTGATAAATCAGTTCAAAGGAGATTGACTAGAAGTCAAATTGCAAAGGAGAAAAGTAAATCAGTGATCTCAGAAGAAAGTCCAAGCTTAAAGGGTAATTTAAATGATATTTTAGAAGCCATTGATAGTGAAGAATCCCCTTTGGTACAGGCAGATTTCATAAAATTTGATGAAGGAAAACCTAAGAAGATGAAATCTTCTAAGAAGCTGGAATTTGAGGATGAGGTTGCAACAATTGTCTTTAAGCCAAGAAAGCCTTTAAATAGGAAATCTAAAAAGATGCAAGAGTTTAATGTTGAATTAGGAGAAACAGAGGAAGCTTCCACTGTTCAGGAAGAATTCATAGACCTTTCATCACCAATACCTGAAGGAGACAAAGACAGAGTACTTTCCACTCAGACAAAAAAAAACAGCTATGAAGAAATAGAACAAAAGTTGAAATCAACAAATTATGAAATTGCTAGACTAAGGAAGAGGGCAAGAAGGCATGCTGCTGAAAAGAAAAATTTTAAGAGGAAAAAGGCTCTATGGGAACATGAGAAGGTTTCCAAACCATAAACAATAACTAGTGAAGCTCAATACTTTACTTGGAATGTTCCTGCAATTAAAGAGGCTAGATATGTGAGAATGATGAATGCTCAGTTATGGGCCACCAACAAAAAACTGAGGAGGCATATTGAAGACCTAGAAATACAGTTGCAGCAAAAATGAAACAGGGAAAAAATGGTAAATCCTTGAATCAGTTTTTTCATGAAGATAAAGATCTTTTTGAAGAAGAAAATATCCATTAAAGCTTTTTGTGGTTGATATAAATCCTTAAAAATATATTAAATATCTCCAAAACTATTCATTTTTGAAAAAACTGTGTTAAAGGAGTACACACAGCAGTTTCGTAGCGCACTACGAAACTGCTGAAGGTGAAGTTTTGGCATTTTTGCATGAAATTGGAAGGTAAGAACTGCTAGTCTTCAGAGTTTAGTATTGTAAATGGAAAGAGAAAGGTCATAAATGAAGTTCCAAGTTGAAAAGAAAGAAAAATAATGGTCAAAGGAATGTTTTTTACAGTGGTGTAAAAGCTGCGCTACGAAAACAGGCTGTTTTCATAGCGCAGTCATATTCCCTCTCCTTTTCATTTTTTTGAAGGCTTCTTTTTGCACAGGTGGAAATATTGAAGAGTTTATGGAATTTTAACACATGTTACATATACAATATAGTCATCAAGGCTAGCAAAGATGTTCGAAGACAAGCATAGAGGTAAGGGCTAAAATTCAGGAAATTCTGTCTCCTGGTTTCTAGGGCAGTTAAGTCATGAATCATCAGGGTTCACCACAAAGCTAGAGGCATCATAAAGGTTGAAGACATGGATTAGCAGCTGTAAAAAAGGGTATTTAAATTTTGGATAAGGTTGTTTGAGACATGATAAGGAGTTTCACTCCTATTTGTATTAGAACTCCTAGAAGACAATTAGCTGTCACTTTGTAATTAAGAGTTTGTTTTAGGAGTAGATAGGTGTCAATTTTAGAAATTTGAATTATCCCAATGATGGATCATGGAATCCAAGAAATGTAAAGACTCTATATGAAGCATGAGGTCGAATTCCTCAAGGTTGGCATTTTCATTAGCAAAGCAGTTGTGTTATTGTATGTTACTGGATATTCTTCAACTTAATACAGAGATCAGTTTTACTACTCAAGATTCACAAGGGATTTATGTGTTTGATGTTACTATGGAATTTTTCAAATATCTATTTGCAGTGGTATGATCATGTGTTACTTAGAATTCATTGAATAAAGCTCTAACTTCGTTCACATGCTTGTAAATTGTGCTTATTCACTGTGTTACTGTTTTCACTTATAAACCTAGACTCCAAGTGCCTTGATTTCCATGTTTGACAGATCATGATGTTTTGTTGAAGAATACTCTGACTCCATAGCCCAATAGATGTCTGCTAATCTTTGATTCAACTAGTTATACATTTTATCCTTTTATTCCTAGAGTTAGCCATCTAATCATTAATCAAAAATCTTAAACCTATGGAGAGAGCCCTCTCAGGTTGAGGAGGCTAAGCCTCAGCCAAAAGATTGGTTTGAAAGAGCTACTCAGAGTCTACTTGATCAATAGCCTATTAGGGTCAAATTTTGTGATAACAGACACATTTCTTCAAAACTTCCATTTCATTTTTTGTTGCTCTTTGCGAGAGCGAAATTTGGTGCACTTACTCTTGTAATTTTGATATATCATGTTGCACTTCTTCCTCTTCATGAGTCATAGTAGAGTCTTCTGAGGGATTAATGGGTGTTGAATTATTTTAGGGGCCATTTTAGAACCAAATATTGATATCTATGCTTCAATATGCCCTTGGAATCACTTCAAACTGATTTTTCAAATAAGACTTATGCAATTTGAAAAACAAATACACACCTTTTTCTTGCTTTTGAGGAACTTGATATTGAAACTGATGTATCTATGGAATTTCAGATCCCTAATATTTTAACTTAGGTTCTTTAGTATCCCTCTGAATCTTCTTTCTAATTCCACAGGTCTGACCTAATTTGGATTCTTTAGGGCAAAGTTATGCCTAATCTCCCGCAATGACCTAATTATGGACTGGTTTAGTAGGGTGAACTTGTATGGAATTCCACGTGTCATAGTTTCCTCCTTCGGCTCTCAAAATGATAGAAATTAAACTAATTTCAGTGTACTTTCGGCCAATTCTTACAAAATTCCAACATGATGCTCAGAGAGATATTTATGACAATTTTTCCAAGGTCACCTCCTTGAGATGAAATTCAGGAGCCTGCAAAAACCCTAACTTCCACATATCATATCACCGAAAATATTGTGAACCAAGATCTGAAATTTTTAAACGAAGTTCATCAGGATTTATTCACAAATGGGTTTTTGTTTTATCTTCTGAACCTTTGTAGAAAAGAAGTTATAGAAAAAATTCCTAGAATACAAAACTCTGATACCAAATATTATGAAACCAGCTCCAAAAATAGAAGAAAAGAGAGATCAACGCCTTAGAAATCAACCACTTCAAGGGGGAAACCTCCTTTACATTACATAAATGAATAATTCTTGGATGATTAAAATGATAAAACCTCATTTATATATATAGGAGTCCATGGGGTCACAATATAATCCTAGCCAACCTAACAATAATAATGTAAGGGCACAATAATAATAATAGAGGGGTTTTATGGGGCACAATAATAACAATATGGGGACTACAGGGGTACAAAAATAACAATAAAGGGGATACACTAACAACAATAAGGGACTACAATAGTAATATAAGGACCTAACAAGTGCCATATTTAAGGGATATGAAACTTACACTACTAATTTTAGTAAGAATCCAAAAAATACCAACTCCCCACCCCAATTTTTTTTTTTATCTCCTTCATAGATTAATGAACATGGAAGAGAAAAATTTACAGTTGATAGTGTTATTTTGATTTAGTAATGAGCCTATAAAATAGATCAAAGTATACTCAACAAGGTGTACTTTTCATTAGGCTTTAAAAAAAAGAAAAGAAAAGGTAAACATATGCTCGATGGAGTGTCTTCTTATTAAAGAGCTCAAAGAAGATATGGTATCCTTCTCATTATTTTAACAAGTGAGAGAAATGGAGAAGCATAAGCTCATCATATTCCGTTCATTAATGAAAATGAAAGAAACACAAAGGAAGCTCATCTTGAAGAAACAAGTGTATATACATGAAACATCTTTTTCCAAGCTAATCGAACCACCCTAAGCATAAGGAGGCTAGAAAGGTAAATCCACTAATTGAAAAAATGTATCGAAGAAAGGATAAGGTCACTAAGTGAAAGAAAGTGATGATGCCAATGGAAAAGAGTCAAATGTGATTGCATTTATGGTGAGAAAAATGAGGGAAAATAACAACTGAGAAATATGCACAATGAATAGTAGCAATAATCATCACCAATCATAATGTAACCACTATAAGAAAAAAGGACATTGGTGAGGGTCATGCTTGTGACGGACCTTTAAGGTCCGTCACTGATGTCACATATGGTGACGATCCTTAAAAAAGTGTCATTGTAAGTGTATATAATGATGGCCCTTTAAGGTCCATCACCAAAGCCTTTTTCAATGACACTTTTGGTGAGGGTCGTTAAAGGCCCATCACTAATTCTCTCTTTGGTGACACTTCTAGTGACGAACTTTTAATGACCCTCACCGATGCTATTTTTTTTACTTTTGGTGACTGTAAAAAAATGTTCGTCATCATTGATCATTCCAATGAGTTTTTAATGACGTTATGTGCTTGTTAATATATTTTTTTGTCAAAAGATAACGAATTAATACCATTATTGTGGAGTCTTTTTTATAATATGTCCAAGTCCATAGTGGCTAGAGTCAATCATTTTTTCAAGAAGTAATTAGTGTGTATCATTTCCCCGAAGTAATGACTAGTCGAATAGAGTTTCCCTATGAGTCAACATATGATTCATATATTAAGTTTATTATCTAGAAAACTCCCTTTAGATAAAGTACCACTAGTGTGTGTAGGAAATATATTATTTAATACATAATCAAGCTTTGTCAATTCTATTAATGAGAAAGATCTAACACTCCTCAACAATTTGGGCACACCTTAAATTAATGCTTTGGCACACACTAACATTTCTTAGCACCTCACATGTCTTGGAACATCTTTGTACCTAGAACATCTTGTCATGACACTAACGCCCAAGTACATGGTGGCATGCACTATCACAACATAGAACTCTCCTTCCATGTGTTGGCATGCATGTAGTCCCTATCATGCCCTGGAACACCTTGGTTGAATGCATTGGCATACATTAACACTTTGTACACAATGCGACTTGGCATGTATTGGGACCTATTATTAGTGTGGCTAGCATGCCCCTTTTGAAAAATATAAAGTCCCGACTTATTAACCCTCTTATTGGTTCTTCCTTTTGTTTCCTTGAAACTTCTTGACACATATTGACATACCCTAGCACCCTGCACATTGTTATCACTTGGCATGTATTGGCATATCTTGGCACATATAATTAGCACACCATGGAACTCCCAATCACACTTTGAGACTTCTTGATATGCCTTGATATTCACTAGCATGCCTTACCAATCCTTAGCATACCTTGTCACTCCCTCCTTGGCATGACAACTAGCACTCATTAACACTAGTCCCTGGCACACGTTCCTCATATTCCTTAACTTCCATGAATTTTGACCTATTGCTCCCTTAATTTTTTGTCCTAGTACTCCTTAACACTCCTCAACATGCATTAGCACTCTCTAGCACACCTTAGCACTCTTCAACATGCCCTTCCACTTCATATCATGCATAACACTCTATGACACATATTGGCACTTGGCACGTGTTGGCGCTTGGAAAGTATTAGCATGTATGGAATACATTGATGTGCCTTGGTATGATTTGGCATTGTTTAATATTAAATTTCTTTGAGATCAACTGTTGGAAAGTAGATGAGAAGCAACAAAGGAAGACTTGGCACTTAGAATGCACTAATACTTTTCACTTGGCACCTATGGTGCCCAGTGTTGGTGTGCCTAGCATGCCCCTCTTGGAAAAGGTAAATTGATGACTTATTAACCCTCTTATGTGTTCATGTCCTTATAGTTTAAATTTTTTCTCCCTTTTGTTACCTTGACAGTCCCTGGCACACATTGACACACCCTTGCACATATTGGCATGCCTTATCACTCAACACATATTAGCATGTTTGACATGCCTTTGCACCATATGACACATCTTAGCATTCCCTATCATGCCTTCACACTTGTGTCCTCACAGCTAGCCTTTACATTTTTTCGTGACTTGGGAACCCAATCAATTCTTTGGATATTGCAGTTCATGTGACAATATTGGCTTACTTCAACCGCAACAACTTGACCAATTGCACCTACTACAAGTAGATTGTGCTTTGTTCACCTAAGAACTGCCTATAACTCATCTTATACTACTCATTTCCTAGGTCAACTTATCACACTTAACTAGTTACCAAGACAAGGATCACATGATATAGCCATGGCCATAAAACAACTAAGCAACATAGCTTACATAGGAAATATTTCACATGTATGTTCAGTTCATATAAAAAGTAGAACATTAACTGAGAGTTTGAAAGAACCACAAGATGCACAAGGCACACAAGATATAAGTCGACACAAGTCGAGGGCCCCAAAACTTATACACAACAATGTACAATATGCAATTATCTAGAATAGTTTAAAACATGAGCATGTAGCCAAAGTGTGCCACAGCTCATATAAAAAAATAGCTAAAGGAAAAACAATGTTGTGCCTAGCACAAAGTGATCTCCCTTTGTCTAAAATTGCTATGTCGAGCCCCATATAACATTCGTAGGCTTGCCTCCTGTAAATCCTATTCTGAACTCTCCTAACACACTTCATACTTAGCACACTTGAATTTGCTGACACTCCCTGGCACACACTCTTATTCGTTCCTTTCCATGCATTTTGACCTAGTTATCCCTTGATATGGCCTGACATTCCCTAACAATACTCTTCAGCATGCATTGACATTTTCCGACATGTTTTAGCATGCCTTTTCATTCCTAATGTGCATGCCCTGACCCTCCCTAGCTATCATGCCCTCACAACTACCCTTGCTTAATTTGTAACTTGGGAACTGAATCAAGCCCTCGCTTGACTACAAGAGCTTGACCAAGTTACAGTTACTATAACTAGACTACGTTGTTGAATTGTGTAGGTTGGGAGGTACTCCACAAGCCTAGTGAGATGGGTTTGTGTGAGTTTGGTCACAAAAGGATTTGTGGGCAAAGAAGCCAAGCAAAGGGATTATGGACCCAAGATGGGGCTTAAAATCTAAAAGAAAATTAAAAAAGGAAAATTAATATTTCTTAAGGTATAAGTGGACAAAACTCGTAAGTTCTAGAGGGTTCCTAAGAGGTCTAGGAAAAACTATTTCAGAAGCCCTTAGGATGAAGGAAAGAGCATCAAGTGAGAAGGAGCTCATTTGATCAAGGGGGTGAAGAGAGATGTAGTCCTAAAGTAGGTCGAGTAAGAGGGCCGAGTAAGGGTTGCTAAAGAGAGGCCATGATCATCCTCCAAGAGCAAGATCATCATGTGAGGGTTCACAAGAATGTTGCATACCTTAATGGTCAGTTCGAGCTAGGAAGTAGGATGGAATATTGTTGTTTCTCTTATGGAAGATTGAGCTTAATAGAGGTTGATCACGAGAATCTAGGCATGTGATTTCAATGGTTTTTTTGTGTGAAGGCTACATCAAATTCTGAAATGTTGAAATTTTCAACAAAAAACATTGAAATTGAAAACCATACAAGACAAAAAAAAAGAATGCACCCACACTAGTGAGGAATTTTGATGCAATAGGAGTGAGGAATGTGGGGCATCTAATTTATTTTTCCCGTTAAATAAATTGGACAATAAATTGTAAATTCATCTCATAACAACTTGTGTTAGTTGCCAAATGATGGAAATTTCCTTTAGAAGAGCTAGAACCACAGACAAATGAAGAAGATGAAGACCCCATCCCAAATGAGAGTAAACAGATAGACACCTCTCTGGGCACAAAAGAACAGGAAATTCAAGATCCCTTTGACATCCCCACCAAGCCACAACCGGATATGGATCATGGGGCACCAGACAGCGGGGGGAATAAAAGACTACATACTTCAGACACATTGGACTCAGATAAGGACATTGGAGCACATGCGGAAGAAAACCAACTCGTCCTTATCTCGACCACGCCAACACAAGGTTCTTGACGTAAGGTTGAAAAGAAAAAAGGGAGAAAATCCTAATTTTCTCCCTTTGTAAATGATTTTATTTGCGGCATACTTGACTGTCTTGATTGACAATTACCAGTTCATGTAACATGTAATTTTGTTTTCATAATAAAATTACGAATTTTTCCTTGGGAAAAAAAAAATCTTGTGTCAGTTAACTAATTCATGATGAATGAGTTAGCTCAAGAAATTTGAGTTGAGGGTCTAAGATGAGGCACATAGAGGGATTAATCTAATATTTTTTGGGTCCAGTTATAGTTGATGCTTTAGTGGGGTGCAAGTGTGAATTAGTTCACTCAATTAAATGAGTTTAAATCGGTTTAAATAGTTCTAAGTAGGTGACGAGCTAGTGAGAGGTCCGCTAGTGAATTAAATTAGATTTAATTCACAATGAGTGATCAATTAGATAAATGATAATTCAATATTAGTAGCTGCATGCATGTTAGTTCTGAGGAAGACCCAATTGAGATAGAGGTTAAAGGGAACATAACTATCAGTTGTATTTATACAAAATTTCCCATGTGCAATTATAAAGTCATTGGGATTCCATGATGGATTGCACAATCAAGGAAGACTGATTTTCTTGATTAATATGGAGCTAATTCCCTAGGAATTTCATGAGAAAGGCAGGCTGAAGGAAGGCTGAGAATGGGCTAAGTACTAGACCGATTTTTCCTAGATCAACGAGAGACATTTGACAGAGTGTTGGAGAATATCATGAGAGATTAAGCATTGTATTGTTTCATGATTCCTTGACTTAATACACAATAGAGATAGAGTGGTTTTGAGCAGTTTCTTTCCCCAGATACATCTTGTGTTGTGTGATTAATGGTAATTTATTTCTCTTACTTATATGTGCTTGTGAGATCGTGTTTTGTTTCTGAAAATTGTAGAAAGGATTCAGTGTCTTGTTTTAGTACATTACAAGATCAGATCGAATCTCATTGGTTAGATTTTCTACATGGTATCAGAGCAAGAATTTTTTAGGCAAAGAGTTCACAGAGAATATATGAAGATTTTGGTGTAAAATTTAAAAAAAAAAAGCATATTTGGATTCCTTGTGAAAAACTACAAAAATGGAAAACCAATTTGGAGATCGGATGAGGAAGATATCGTCGATTTAAAATCAACTCTTTTTTAGAAACTTTTGTAGCAACGTGACAATTAAAATGTGTGCGAGTCAAGAACCTATAGGCACATGAGGTTCTGGATGCATGCAAAGCTTTGAGGAGCAAAGAAGAGGTTAGAGACTTGGCTATTGAGAGGGAGTACAAATTACCTCTCAACATGTAGCCTTAGAAGCAGTCTCAGAAGGTTGTGGAGTAGCCACAATTGGAGAAACATAGAGGAGATTAAGTGGAAGCATCCACTCAAGCAAAGACCTCTATGAGGGGGGAATTTCGAGCCAAATGGGCAGAGGGAGCACATGTAACCATACCTCCAGGTGAAAGGTGGGGTGATGTGTAGACATAATCCCAATATATGAAATTTGGGCAGGGTCCATTGAGATGGTGTTTCTCATGGATCAAACCTAGCTACGAGGAGTCCATAGTACAATAGTAGTAGGAAGGATCAATTATATTGATGCAGTCAGATGTCAGGAAGAGATAAATCAGAGTGAAAAATGTCAGATACTGGAGCGCAGATCATAGTTGGAAATAATGCAAAGGGCATAGATGCAGATGTCAGCAGCAATGCAGAGAGTCCAGTAGACAAGTGTAGTAGCTAGCAACAATCAAAAGACTTTGATGAGAAATGCATTATACTAACTTAGTTTCTTGGAGGCTATTCAGTTTTAGGATTTGTAGGTGCAAAAAACACTAGAGAAGTGTTGCCTGCAAAATTCCAAAGGTACCGGATCATGATAGATTGAATTCCTTTCTTGTTAAGAGGGAGTGTTGAAGTTGGCAACAAGAAACAATGAAATTGGAAACCAAAAAGGACAAAAAAAATGCACCCACACTAGTGACAAATTTTGATTTACTAGGAGTGAGGAATTTGAGGTGTCTAATTTATTTTTCCCTTAAATAAATTGGACAATAAATTGTAATTTCATCTCATAACAACTTGGGTCAGTTAACTAAGTCATGATGACTGAGTTAGCTCAAGAAATTTGAGTTGAGGTGATCGAGGTGGATATTGGTGGCCACTCGCCTATTCCACCTGGGCCCTCACCATTGTCTCTTTCAATTTTTTAGTTCCCTTAATTATAGTACAATTCACTATTTATGTCAATTTTTCGGGTCCTGAACTTCCAGAGTTGTTTTGAGGCCCCAAACGAATTTTTTTGGGCATGACAAGTTTGGCGATTTCTTAGAAAGAAATCAAATTAGTAGTTATAGTCCTTAGAGAGATCTTTCTAATGAGGTATCACATGCGTCAAACGAAGATCACATGAACAAGTCACGATCTCGGGAAGTTGGCTGCCCAACTACCCCCAACGGGGCCCATAAAATCTTGGTGTTACATCTCCTCGGGTTAGGGTTTTCTCTTGTTTTTCAATAATAAAAAGGCCCTTGAGCCTTATTGTAACACAGTTCATAGGCATGTAGCTGCCACATCTCTTCTCAGAGATAAGCTACCATAGCCTTGGTAGTTTGTTTTCCATTTTGTCTGTAAGCATTTTTCAGTATTTGATATTAATGAAATGAAGTGTTATTCCTACTGCATCTATGTGTTTATGTTTATTTATGTATTTTATTGTGTTCTTGCATATGACCAGATCATGAGGGTCTAAGATGAGGCATGTAGATGGATTCTAATATTTTGGGGGTCCAGTTGCAGTTGATGCATTAGTGGGGTATAGGTGTGAATTAGTTAGCTCAACTAATTGAGTTAAAATCAGTTTAACTAGTTCTAACTGAGTGATGAGCTAGTGAGAGTCCACTGAATTAAATTATATTTAATTCACAGTGAGTGATCAATCAGATAACTGATAATTCACTATCAATAGTTGCATGCATGTCAGTTCCGAGGAAGACATGGTTGAGACAGAGGTTAAAGGGAACATAACTATCAGTTGTATTTATACAAAATTTCCCATGTGAAATTATAAAGTCATTGGGATGCCATGATGGATTGCACAATCAAGGAAGGCTGATTTTCCTAATTAATAGGGAGCTAATTCCCTAGGAATTGTGTGAGCAAGGCAGGCTGAAGGAAGGTTGAGAATTGGCTAATTACTAGACCAATTTTGCCTAGATTAGTAGGAGACAATTGGTAGAGTGCTAAAGAATCTTGTGAGAGATTAGGCATTGTATTGTTTCATGATTCCTTGAATTAATACACAATAGAGATAGAGGGGTTTTGAGAAATTTCTTTCCCCAGATACATATTGTGTTGTGTGATTGATAATTTATTTCTCTTACTTATATGTGATTGTCCGATCATATTTTGTTTGCAAATTGTAGGAAAGATTCAATATCTTGTTTTAGTACATTACAAGATCATATTGAATCCTGTTGGTTAGATTTTCTACATGAAATAGAAGAGAGGGTTGGCGCAATATTGTCTTGTGGTGGTTAGTAGGTCGCAAGGTCTATGATAAAGACCAACATAAATGGAGGAGGACTTGCACTTTAATTTAGATCCAAAACAGAAGTAGACGCAAGCGTAATATTGATTGAGGTAACCCTAGTTTGAGGGTTGACATTGAGATCTGAAGTTCATGTAAATATTCAGTCAAATAAATGCCTAGAATCTATGGATCCATAGGAGCTAGGTCGAGTCTCTTATGGATGAAAGAGTCGTGATTTTTTCTATGGGTGGATATTTTTTTTCTACAACAATTAGAAGTACATAAGTATAGTGCCCTAGTTAGGACAATTTCCAAGCATGTTTATTTCATAAGATATGCCCTTAATACAATGACAAATTTACATAGAAGAAGAGCAGTTGTGACCCTTAGAGTGAGGTTTATTTGTACAATATAGACCGCAGATCTGGAAGATGGTTTGCAGATTCAGTGCATGTGGAGATAGTAGATCCAAAGGAGGGTGGAACCTGAGTAGAAGATTGAGCATGCAGAAGAAATGTGCCATATGAAGAATGGATTGACATGAAAAGGAGTTGATTTTGTTGGACTGTCCATAGAGTTTTAGACAGAGATCTAAAGCAACCTATATAAAATTAGTCAATGCATTGTTAGTGGCTGATTTGTGACCCTAGTTCAGTCATCTACAAATTGTTAGAAGGATGATAAGAGGAGTAGTTTAGATTTGTTCATAGATTGGACAACAAAGATCAAATTGTCGATACACAAGAACAATGATTTTGAGAGGACTCAAACCATTGTTAGGTGAAAGATTTGAAGAGCCCTATATGAAGACAATATTGTGGGCCCTAGGTCAGTAAAAAGAATTGACTGTGGTTGGGCAGATTGATGGTAGTCCAAGAAGAGTTGGAGGGTTGTTAGGTGACTGTCAAAGAAGAGCCCTAACTCTTGTATTTGTGAAGGACAACAAGATTGGTAGAAGGGCAGGTATATAGGGCCTAAGGATGTGCAGACTTTGAAGGACTAAAGTAACAGTCAAGTGGGCCAACCAACAAGCCCTGGTTCACTATATTGTAGAGGATTAATTCAGTGAGAAGAAGGGCAGCCTCCATAGCCCTAGACTTCTCATCTTGGAGTCGTAGTATGGAAAAAGTGGGCATATCGAAGAGTTGTTCACAAATGTAGTTGTGAACAACTTGTTACCACTCAAACTAGTAGTGGACCTAAAAGGGGTTCCTTAGAGGGAAACTGCTTGGAAAAGGGAAAATGTGGAAGCTTATCCCATTGTCACCAGAGCTAAGGCTACTTTCTCTTCACGGACTTTTGCCAATGGGCGGAGTCCCGATAGTTTAGGAAGTCACTTCTAGAGTATAGTTCAATGAATAGGTGGGAAGTGACCCTAGAAACCCTTCCCCTAAGATAGAATAAAGAGTGGGATTTGCTTACCTTTTAAGCAAGGGACTTGATCTTATAGGGAGAGAGGAGGGGGATTGAAAATTGAGCTAGAAGAATAAGACTCATGAAGGAAGTTATCAATCCCTAAAATCCTTTGGGAACTTGGATTCCCAAATGGAACTTGATGAAAGGCCTTTGACACTAAATGGGACCACACGGGGCCAAGTGGACCCAACCCAGGTTTGGGGATGGACTTTAGCAACCAATGATGTTCCTATCCTAGAAAATGTGAGGGTAAAGGATTAGACCAGATTTTTTACTTCGACGGGTCAAATTTATCCTACTAGGTTCTATCCTTAGGAACACCTAGGCAAAACTTGATCCTAGAGCTAGGGCTTGAGGTATCTGAAGATTCCACTATCAGAATTGGCCCAAATTATGAGGGGAGTGAGGGGACCCACCAACACAGTTTCCTCTAGGAGATCGAAGTTTTCCTGTGGCTATATTCCTGGGAAATTGATGTCGTATGTGACCTAATGGGGCTAGACCTAGGGAAAAATGGAAAATTGTGAAAAAGTGATGATCATCACCCTTTTTTAGGGACTAGTGCCTAATTCACTTGGAGATATGGAGTTAGGAATGATAATAAACAAGAATTCAGTTTCTTGATCAAGGAGGCCCAGAAAGTCAACTTCGTCCAATGTTAGAGGAAAACAAAAAGTGACCTTCAAGAATTTATAATTCATAAAAATGGTGCAATATTATTGATATAAAATTATCTCTAAGACATTTCATTCATCTAACAATGGCCCATACATTAAATAAGCTAAATAGACACATTATTCCACATTTCCATCATGCATCAATTAGCCCTAGTTATAGTGAAATTCAATAGTATGCAAGAAGAATAGCGTTAAATTTTCACTCACAATGTTAGAGAGTATATCCAAGCAGCTTCACATTTGCAAAAAAAAAGCTCCAAAATAAAAATGGCCCAAATCCATACATCAAAATGCATCCATCATCCAAAATGGCCCTCCAAGTAAAAATGTAAAGTTCTCTAAAGATAGAGAGATCCCAAGTCAAGTGATGATGAAAATGAATCCAACTAAATCCTATTTATACATTGAATAGGAGTTGATCGAATTAGCTTATGGACCTAGATTAGCCCCTAAACATAAAATAATATGCAAGTAACCCTAAATTTTGGTGACAATCCCACCAAACTATCTCATACATGGAATAATAAGCCTCATAAGAGGTCAACTAATGTCCTAGGGCCTTCTAGGAGGCATACTGGGGTCCATGAGTGCCATAATGATGCATGGGACCCATCAAAAGTGTTGGACAAGGGGGTGGCCCCTTGTTCTCCAAACATTAAACTTGTGGTGCTCTCATTAAACCTGAGGACTAGAAGGGTTGTGTGTGGCTGCCATCAGCAAGTAGTTGTATTTCTTGTATCAGTGTGATTGTAAAGGTTCATGATCCATGGTACAAGAGCTCTAGACTGTTGTATTGTAGTTTGTAATATAAATAAGAAGGGTTGAAAAAGGTAAAATTATCATGTGCACTAGTTGATTCCTTGATTTGTGTAAATTTAATTGTGCATTAAAGTAGATGTGCTGTGGCACTTGAGTGTGTTTTCATAGAAAAATCTAAGACAAAACCCAGATTCTCATGTGTCATGGAAATTGAACATATGCCTTATTCACCTAAGAACTACATATAACTAATCTTATGCTACTCATGTCCAATCTCATCTATTATGCCTTAACACTTCCTAGCATACCTTGACGTCACTCCCTCCTTAGCACATCTGAAACTCACTGACACTTCCTGTCAGAAACTCTTATTCATTCATTTTTAAATATAGTTTTATCTAGTCTGCTATGATGAACTGTCTAGTGGAATATCCATGATATTTTATGAATCACCCCAACATCTATCCTTTATGCAAGTCATATGATGATATTTCTTCACACTTATTTATCTCTAGTTGTCCAAACATAGTGCAGGTCATCACCACCACCCTTGCAAAATTGAACATGATAGGTTCGTGGTCCTATCTAAGCTTGGAATAAAATTTCAAAACTTAGTTACACAACAGATGGAGTATTATTATAAAGGTTTCCATGCATTCTAATCAACAATATCTAGTGGGATTGGAACAACAACACATTTTGTTCACGAGAAATATCCATGATATTTTACGAATCACCCCAACATCTATCCTTTATGCAAGTTATATGATGATATTTCTTCACGCTTATTTATCTCTTGTCCCAACACAGTGCAGGTCATCACCACCACCCTTGAAAATTTTAACATGATAGGCTCGTGGTCCTATCTAAGCTTGGAAGAAAATTTCAAAACCTAGTTACACAACATCATGGAATATTTATTAAAAAAGTTTCCCATGCATTCTAATCAGCAATATCTGGTGGGATTGGAACAACAACACATTTTGTCCACGAAAAATATCCATGATAGTTTATGAATCACCCCAACATCTATCCTTTATACAAGTCATATGATGATATTTCTTCACACTTATTTATCTCTTCTCCCAACACAGTGCAGGTCATCACCAGTACCACCCTTGCAAAATTGAACATGATAGGCTCATGGTCCTATCTAAGCTTGGCAGAAAATTTCAAAACTTAGTTACACAACATCATGGAATATTTATTAAAAAGGTTTCCCATGCATTCTAATCAACAATATCTGGTGGGATTGGAACAACAACACATTTTGTTCACGAGAAATATCCATGATAGTTTACGAATCACCTCAACATCTATCCTTTCTGCAAGTCATATGATGATATTTCTTCACACTTATTTATCTCTTTTCCCAACACAGTGCAGGTCATCACCACCACCCTTGCAAAATTGAACATGACAAGCTCGTTGTCCTATCTAAGCTTGGAAGAAAATTTCAAAACTTAGCTACTCAACATCATGGAAGATTATTCTAAAGGTGTCCCATGCATTCTAATCAGCAATATCTTGTGGGATTGGAACAAAAACACGTTTTTTTCACGAAAGATTCTAACAAAGATCACAATTGAATTGATAAAAAATAGTGTTTGGAAGACAAGATTCATCCTAAACCACAAAATAATGGATTTTGGTAATTCCTCCACTCCCTCTTAGATGCCCTTGTGACTTATTTGATGGTGTTGCACAAGTTATCCCACCTAGTTGCAAAGTGGGTGTGGTGCTCTTCCTCTCCCAATATTATAGCGAGAAAGTAAGATATAGCCAAAGTTAAGGCTCCAACAACTGAGTTGATTCCATTTCTCTTTGTACCCTTCTGGAAATTGCATCCATCAAAAGAGTCAAATCCCTATAGATAATTGGGGATTCAAAAATCATGATCAATTGGGTCAATAATTCATGATAGAAAACATCTACCTACACCCCATCCTACATGCCATATCATAGATTCCCCCAACTCTTTGGACTAGCTATCTTTTAGACACATTCTGAAGGAGATAAATACCACAACATATAAGCTTTCAAAAGAATCTCTCAAACTTCCCATCGATACCTTTGTGGTATTAGACTTCATCGATAGGATGGAGTATGACCAAATGATTATTCATGTCTAAGCTCGAAAAACAATCCAATCTAGATTTATGCATGCACATTCCAATCATGACAATTAATTTCTACATCTTCTCAATAGAAAAAAAACAAGTAATATTTTTTCTCTGTTCACTTTACAACATAAACACCAATTTCACCCATAATGTTAGGATAAGTTGAATGATATGACCGAAAAGGTGGGAGGAGTATTTTGTGGTGTATTGAACAGGACTGGGGGACACACATGTAGCATGGATGGGTAGAAGTGGGATGTCCAAGCATGGTTTAATAAGATCTATAATCCACGCATTAGAGAATGAGAAGGGGGATTGAGACCTAATGTCATAGGGGCTAGGGGGGCCTAGAGTGAAGGTAACCAGAGAAATTGAAAGGGGAACCCTTGATAGTGGTGATAAGGGCATTAGGGGCCCCATTATCACAACCAATAAGTCATTAACCCATAACCACTAAATTCCCTATCCCTTAACCCTGAAGCCATGCTCCCTTAACCCCTACACTCATACCTCATAAGCCACCGACCCCTTGATGCATTAAACCTTAAGCCATTAACTCATAACCTAGAATTCATGAACCCCCTAATCACTAACCCCTTATTCTCTTAACTCGTGACCCTTAAACCTTAATCCATAACCCCCAAACACCTTAAACCTAACCCCTTAGCCCCTAACACCTAAATTCCTTAATTATTAAGCCCTTAAACCCTAAATCCCTTTCCCCCCAAGCCCTTGGCCCTTAAATCTTAACCCTTGAAGCCCTTAACCACTTAGTATCTAAGGCAAAACACAACACCTCAAACCAACAAAATAACCTCTTAGGAGAATCCTTCACCTCTAACTAACAATATTGGTACCATTTGATTTTTAGAGAACTGGGTATTGGTCTCGAGGGTGTGTGTTTGTGGGTAATGTGATTATTAACATGTATACCAAATGTATAACAACTGGATATTTTGAAAAACCTCTATAATAATTGCTCACAATATCTACTCTTCATGTTGACATGGAGCTTGTAGTGTTCTCCCACATAAGGAGTTGACAATGAATAAATCACTCATAATGACACAACCTGTTCAACCCTAATGAACAAGGATCTAACCCTTGATAGAAATATTTTGTTTGCTAAAAAACCACAATTGTGTCAATGTATAATATTGTACATAAGAGAAAATAAAATGATATTATCCACATCAATTCTTGAAATAGCCTCACATTTTCCACGAGTGGTGAGTGAAGGGGTGAATGTAGGGCACTATTAAAGTTACATCATGTTTAAATTCCTTTAACATCATGAGATTGTTCTCCATTAGAGTTGATGCACCATCACAAGGGAGCATGACTCCTTTTTGTGGGGGAGTGATTAAAGTTGTAACACGATTCAGGTGACATACACCTCCAATTTAAATGACATCATTATACGTTTGTGTCAAGTTGTTAAAGAGGTTATTTATAAACAATAAATTTAGTACTTGGACTTCATATTTTCATGGCCTTGACTCTAAGATGGATTTGTACTAGGAACACTTCATGCCAATAAGAGGGGGCCTTATTTTTTAACCCTCATACACACAAGAGCACTAGATGTTTCCCTTCAGATCCCCCATGGTGGTTTCAAAGTCGGTTTACATTAGTGTCTAGTTGAAACCAATGACATCATGATATTCCTCTTCTCAATAACATCTTCTAGCTTTGCCATAGACACAACATTGAGTTAGAGGATCACCTCATATAATGATCTTACAATTACAAGTTGTAAAAGTTCACCTGCTAAATTAATACTAAATTTGAGAAATTTTAAGTGATCGAACTAAAAATGAATAACTTAAACAGCTAAGTTAGTTTAGGGATAAAATATATGACTAGATAATAAGTGACCAAACTAAAAGCGACTAACTAAAATGACTAGTTTAGTCCATGACTAAAATATATGACTAGATAATAAGTGACAAGATTAATAATGATTAACATAAATGACTACTATAGCCCAAGAAAAAAAATATGACCAAATAATAAGTACAAAAAGTATATGAATTAGTCATTTATGTTAGTAATTTTTAATTGTGTCACTCCAGAAATAGAAAATTGCAATTTTGATACTGAAGTGTTTTATTTCACTACAGGGGTCTCTGAATCCATATGCAGTGTTAAAATTTAGAGACAAAGGGGTCTTTGAATCCATCTACAATGTTAAAATTCTAAATGCCCCTTTGTCTCTAAATTTTAACATTGCAGATGGATTCAAATATTCTCAACATTAGTTTTTCCTTCCTTCATCGTCGCAACAAGACTCTCCTTCACTAGTTCGTCCAAGGAGGGCAAGGCCAATGGCACTTGAGATGAAGGACAAGAAAAAACAATTCAGAGAAATTCGTAACCTCTGAATCTTCTGAAAGCTCTAAGAAAGTCATAATATATTGCATGTCTTTCTCCGATCTCTAGGATGAAAGGGAAACCAAACTCAAAGCTAGACAACGTACATACATTGAAGATGGATTCAATTTTAGAAACTATCATTTAAAAAGAGGCTAGCTCTGCCCCAAAATGACAGTCCCTCCTCCAATACCTTGCCACAACTTCCATAGTTGTCAAATTTTACAATAATAGAACCTCTAAGTACAAGCTTACCATATACTTAGAACTTAGGTTGGAATTTATTTGATTCTTGAACTATTTAGATGATGACTAAATATCATTAAATATATAGATTGAAGCATTTGCTTGTAGTTATTGATGAACTTGTTAACCATCCATAGAGGAATACTTCCCTCATACATGTACTTGATTTTTTCCACAATGAAAGAATCCTACTATGTTTTTGGTATATTCGACAAGACTACATCTTTAAAGCAATGAAAATTTAATTATTAATGTTTGAAAATCCTTTAAGAGATGGAGACAAACAAATTCACATAGGAGGAGGTATTCCCTTTGTTTAGCAAACATCCATGGAGAGAAAGCAATAAATTCAAGATTAACCTATTGTTTATGTGATAATTAGGGAATGTATATCCATTCTCTCAAAGATTAGTCTTAAATAATGAGAAAGAATCTCCTATTTATTCCAAATAACCCTTAAGGCTATTTATAGAATACCTTCTCACCATCACAATCACAATAGTCATTTTTTTAAGAAAAAAGCTACAACAAAACTTTAAATATGTAAATAAATAACCTCCATACATGAAGGTGAAAGCATATTTAAAACAAATTTAAAGTAAATTAAAATATAATATAGAAAATTAACAAAAATCTTGATACACCATTAATTTAAATAATTTTCTTTAACACAAATATATTATTAAAAACTACAAATTAACATTAATAAATAAATAATTTATATAAAACCCGACTTTAGTAATAAATAATTACTTAATTTGTAATTGATTTATACAAAATCTTAATGTATATCGATTCAATGTGACTCAAAGAAATGGCATAAGCCATTATAATTATCCCACCCAGTCACTTAGTTTCATTCATTTGCCCTCTTGTTCCATTTATTTTTCCAAATTGAAAAATATTAAGCTATTCCAAATTCTTTGATATCATTTGACTCAAATACAAAAATACAAATATATGGCGCCTTTACATTTAATGCCTCTTTGTATTTTTCCGATATTGCATTATCCCTCTCCCTGCCCTGAAACGAGCTCACGCACTGAAACGAGATCACGAGCTCGCTTTTGTACAATGTTGGTTTGCAATCGCTCTGGAATAAATCCCCGAGCCCATAGATCTCTTCATGCACGACTTCCAACAGATCATTTGCATTTCTTCACCGTCAAAATGAGTTCAGAAAAGGTATTTTTTTGCAAGAGAATGCTTAAATTGCAAAATCCCATAATTTTTCTTGTGGCTGTCACAAATCCTGAATGCTCTGTCTTGGAGAAAATTCATTAAATAAGCCACTGTATTCTCTGAACTAAATTTTTTGAAATAGGTCTTGCTCAAAACACTGTTTTAAGCAGCAGAATTAGAGAAAAAAAAAGTTGATTAAAGTATCTACAATGGTTCTTTGGTTCTTTCAGTTTAAATTATTCTAAGATTTCAATGGAAAATTTTAACCCTATTTTGGCTTATAGACAATATTTCATAAGCTAAGGTTCTCTATAAATGGACTAGAGGAGGTTGTGCTAAAAAATTTGTTTAAAAAAACGACAGAGTTTGTGAATAAATTCATTGAGTTAAAGGATGGGGATTCTAATACATTTCGAGTAGTTTGATTGAATGATTTATCTTTTTGTTCTACACATTTCAAAGTTTTGGGAGAATGGACATTGATTATTCTGGTATTTGACTGTATTCTATTCAAATTACACAGAGGAAGATAGAAAGTTAGGGATTTTAGAGGCTGGGCGTACAGAATGCCAAAATCTTTACAGGTTTTTGTGAGATTTTTAAGATTGTCAAATAGGATAGAACATTAGGGATTTCACTAAGCCAAGAAGGCTAATGTCACATTATTTACAGATTTACTTAAGAGTTACGAGACTGAACATTTTTGATGTTCAGGTGGTTCATAAATATCTTCAAGTGGTTTCTATTTGTATGGAACAAGCAGTTTCTGTTTGTATGCAACCGAGAATTTGATACGTCAACTGAAATACTATGCTTTAACAGGTTTTCCCTTTCAGATCATCTTTGTGCAATAGAATACAATCTTTAATGCTCTTTAGTGTATGGATAAGTCAAAACTAATGGATCAAGAAGCAGGGACTATAGAAAAATTTAGTAATGGAGGGAAACATTATCCTTCACAAGATAACAACTTAGAGGTACTTTTTTGCTGTTTTGGCCAGAATAGGCCATCCAAGTAGGCCTTAGAAGTTACAAAGAGAAGCTTTTTGTTTTCTTTTACAATGGCTGAATTGGAAAACTGTTGCCACATTCTGGGGTCACCTCTGTCCATTATAGAAGGAGGTCTTGTAACCTGCTCCGAGTTGCCAGTTTCTCTCTAAGAAATTTTGTATGGAAAACCAATGTTTTATTGAAGGTTTAATCATACAAAGGATGCGTAAAATGAAACTCCTTTAGTGAGTCCAAAAAAAATACCTGGTGAAGAATTGGTGCAAAATGATACCTGTAGAAGAGCCGACAAAGTTCCAAAATTAGAGCCAACTTCGCCAATTAAAAACTGCAAACAACCTGGAATCCTATCTTCAGGACGAGATTGTTTGAAGCACCCCAAAAATTCAAGTATGTTGCTACTGTGCTACCTTTCTATAGACTGGAATTATTTCTTTTATTACTGTAATATCAGTTATATAGTCCTGGTTCAAACATTTGAAAGATAGACTTGATTTTTCATCCAGTTGATTATGAGACTTTGTACTCAAGGTCATGAGAGAAAAAATCCAATACTTTTCAGCTAGTCAAGCATAAGTTCTTGAAAGTTAAATAGTAACTGTCTCTATCTAGTTTCCCACTGTGCAGCGGACATATCACTGATTTTAGCAAGCCTTAGCATTTTCCTCTCTAATTGCATAAGGAAGCAAATTTCTGAACTCCTCCCTGACACACATGAAATTCAGATGCAATTTCGGCAATGGTATTCACAAATTATAGGAAATTATTGTACAAGAACCTTCTTACAGTCCTTGCTTCTCAATGCCAAGCAGATGCTACAATGAGAATTTTGTCCAACCATCCTTAGAATTTTAGCTATTGCAGTATGATTGATGGAGAAAAGATTTAATTGTGTCCTTATTGTTTATTTTATTTTTCCAACCTGGATTATTTATCTGCTCTCAACAGTTCATTTCCTTGCGAGCACAAGGCTGCCTTTTAAGTGCCCATTTTCCCTTATTTACTACACAAATATCCAAAACAACCTTGTTACCTTGCATCTATTCTTTGACTCCTTCCTTCTTCCATTGATCCTCTAGATGATAATATGGAGGTTAATCATAAAAACAAGACAAGATACACTGCTCATATTCCAAACAGGATTTCTTCATTTCTACATGTGCCAGAACCCAGTTGAATTTTCCTTCTTGTGAAAAATACAAAATTATACACCGCTCATATTCCAGACAGGATTTCTCCATTTCTACATATGCCAAAACCCAGTTGAATTTTCCTTCCTCTTATCATCTTGATTCTTTCTTAGCTTAGTCCAACTTCTTACTTTGGAAGTTTACAAAAAAGTTACAGAATCCATAACATCTTGTGTACCTGAGTGGTGCATTTCCAAATCAACAGGTGAAGTCCAATTTCCCGGCGTCCAAATTCCTTCAATTCACTATTGATACAAAACAAGAAATTATAGCTAGCTGCTAACATTCTCACTTAAAGCTTTAACAAGATTTCTGGGAATTACATATATCCTTTAGTGTTTCTAGTCATCAAAATTTAAGGAGCCAGTTTAGAAAATCTCACACATAGAGGGAAATAAACAAGAACATTATTCAAGAGATTAAAGCCAGACTCTCCTTAAAAATTACATCTCTATCATTCCTACTAATAAAAATATGAGTCGATTAGGCTTGTACTAGTGAAATAAGAACATATACCATGCTAGGGACTAATGTTTTATTCTTATTTGGCACAAAAGTGACCAGGTTTATCCCCATTGCTAGCTTCCAACATGAGTGGTCCCTCTGGTGATTTCTCACCGTCAACATTTAGCCTACATAGGGTTTGTTCTAATGGTAAGTTGGATCAATTTCAATGCTGGAGACCAAGCTTCTATTCCCTATAGGCATAGAAGTTTACTAGGACTATCTTGATTGGCTAGCCTGCAACGTCAGTGGCACCCTTAAGAGGGCTTCTGGCCATCAACATGAGCTGCAAGAAAAAATGATCTACCAATAAGGGGGAGTGCATATGATGACTTGGGTTCAAACCCTGACAAGTGCACTCCATTGTGTTACTAAGGGCCCATGATGAAGCCAAGAGGAAAATACAAAATTCAAGTCCAAATGGATTTTTTATGGGCATAGAAACCCCTCAAATGCGGCAACTTAGCTAATGTTCCACTGTGTTTGATAGTGCTCTTCCCCATGTTATAGTAAAGAAGTGTTTCCCCTGCTTTTGACCAAAAATAAAATAACAACCTAGAGAGGATATTAAAGCTAGACCATCCTTAAAAATCACATCTCTATCATTCCTACTAATAAAAATATGAGTTGATTAGGCTTGTTATAGTGTAATTTAAGAACATATACCATGCTAGGAACTAATGTTTTATTCTTATTTGGCACAAAAGTGACTAGGTTTATCTCCATTGACTAGCTTCCAACATCAGTGGCTCCCTCTGGTGATTTCTCACCATCAATATTTAGCCTACATAGGGCTTGGTCTAGTGGTAAGTTGGACCAATTTTGATGTTGGAGACCAAGCTTCTATTCCCTATAGGCATAGAAGTTGACTAGGAATATCTTGATTGGCTAGCCTGCAACATTAGTGCCACCTATTGTGGCCCTATAATTTATAATATTGGCAAGAATAAAAAACAAAGGACAACATCAAACTGCTTTGGAGTCCAAGACCTATCCTTCCTAGACTCAAAGAGGGATCTCCCTATTTTTATGATTTAACTTGATGGTTATAAAGGTTGATATTAGGCTAGTTATAGAAATTATGAGGGCTATTTGTTTTGATTGATTATGCGGTTAGATAGATAGAGCTATGAAACTTAATCCATTGGGCTATGGAATCATAAAAGGCTGAATTGTGCATCAAATTTTCAAGGGAATTCACAGGGCAAGCTAACTATGCAGACTGGATCTTACTGGCAGTGTGAATATGAGATGGAAGAAAACAATGAGTTCAGTAATAGCTAAAGAGTAGTTAAGAATTCTTTAACTATACTTCAGAAGAAAACATTAAGATAGTAAACACAGACAAAATTAAGGTGCTCTCTTAGCATATCTTAATCTAAATTTTATGTTTCACAATCAAGAAATTGATGCTCAACATGAAAGATAGATAAAAACATTAACACGGAAGAAACATCACCATTAACATAGCTCAAGAATCCTGTGAATAGTCTCTTATTATTGATGCCCCAACAAAAACTACAGTGCTCCAATACAATGATCTTTACAACGCAGAGTCTAACAAGGTCCAACCCTTGATAATGAAAATACAAGAAATATTTAACTGCAACTATGGTGGTTTCCCTAATCTACTTCGGCAACCTTCATTAACTAAAATTTAATTAGAATTTAACAATTGTGGTCATGCAAGGCCCGAAAAAAATATATCTTTGGAAAAACCGACTATAAAATTAACTTTGGCAGCTCTTCGTAAATCAAAAAGGTATGCTGAAAGTGGCTGAGGTGGTCACGAAGAGGAAATGCTGGGTGGCTTTGACATATGGCTTTGCCATTCAGACCTCCTTTACTGGATCATTAGTTCTAATGCGGCAGTGGCTACCATGTGTACCCTCGAATATCTCTGTCCAATATTTGCCATCAGTCACCAATTTTTGCATCGACATCATCAATTTCTTTTCCTAGCTTGTGAAGCATAGCATCGATCTTATTTATCAAAGAAGATGAAACATTTCTTCCTACAGAAACTTTAGTCGCATGACACTTTTCATCCTTTGATAGCTAGACACAGAGAATCCTTCACTCCTGTTAGGAAAGGCTGAATTGGTGGCTTCACATTGCTGTTTATGCTTAGTCACATTGTCTGAAGGAAGAGACTATGTTGCCTTCTGTGGTATCTCAAATATACCCTTTACAAAACAACCAATTCCTCCTGCTATCTTAATTTCCTCCATGTGGCCCTCAATTATATCATGTAACACTTGTGTTGGAGTTCGCTTGACCTTTTTTCCACGGTATGACATTTGTTGCCGCTTGTAATCTCTTACTTCAGCTAATGATTCTTCTCTTGTTTTCTCCCTCTTTGTCCCCTGATAGGAAGAATGATGCCATATAAGGCCATCCTGCTCAAGTATGGGTTTATAATCAGAACAACTTTTCTGCTTCTTTGTAGCCTTCCTCACGACATTTTCATGCTCAGCTAATAGTTGAAAGCATTTCAAAATCGCAGGAATATTTGCCTCTTGGACAAAGGCAATTAAGACCTCTACATGACGAATGATGAACTCAACAACATCCGAACCGAATCAGTAGTAGAACACTGGCCATACACATTCTCGAGATTTTCCACTACAACGTATTTTACTTGTGAAAGCTTAAACTTCTGAAAGTGCATCATATCCCATTTCAGGGACAGACTCAAGGAAGACATCAATATTCGGAATAGGTGGACCAATAGTCCCGATCGTTGAAATAACATTTGGAAGGGAAACAAAACTTCCCGCAAAAGTTTCTATCAAACCATAGTCCTGTACAACATGGAAACATGTCACTACTCGTAGAAACTCTTCCACATGTCTTGCAAGTGGAGCTGCTCCTGATGACATTACACGGACACATCCTCCCAGACCTTGTTTAATCTTGCTAAAGACAACTTGATCAAAAAGTGCTTCAATAGGCTTCACATCCCCGCGCCAGAAGCCTATTGAAGCACTTTTTGATGTGAAAAATTCCTTTGTCACCTGATAAAATATATGTGCTAGAGGAAGAAATGAGAAATAAACATCCTTCTCTGTGAGCTCTTCATTCTGACATTTAAGAAAATAAGAAATTTCGGTCACCATAGAAACATTGTTTTCATTTGTGATCAATATGACTTAAGGTTCACTAGTTATGCCATTAGTGTACATTATTGTGCAGATATCACTCTTTTTGGGTAAGGATAGTTCAAACCTCCTTTCCTTTCCCAACAACAAAAATTCGTTCCAAGTATAGACTTTGAGCGTTTGTTTTACGAAAACCCGAAACCGGATTTCGGAGGGCCCAGTAGATGGTAAGCCATATTGTGATTGGGGGGGGGGGTGCGAACATATCCTTCTCTTGCCACGTGGTTAATGGATGGGTTTGAAAAGTACCCATTTTGAACCCCCCCTCCTCCATTAAAGTTCGAAACATTGAGGGGGTCTGAAATCAACTTGAACCGTCAATCTAAACCAACGATTATCCTTCATAAGTCGAACATGCGTGAGGTTTAGCATAATATCGACAGAAGCTCCACTGCCATAGTGTTATAGTTCTTAGCTCTTAAATATCCTTCTACCAGACCATCCTCTGTCGGAACACCAGTACACATAGCCTTACTTGCATCAGGTTCATCTTGGGATTATCTTCCTCCACTTCAGGAGATCTCTGCTCATTTGTAATAATATATTTTGAATTGACAAAACATTCAGCCATTTCATCGTTTATATTTCTTTTAGACACACTTGTCGCTGTTGATATAGTGTGGGGAAAAGACTTGTTTTCATATTTATAACATGGAACCACCAGCTCAATCATTTGAGAATCTTCACTGCCTCTATGTATATACTCAATAGAATCTTTACTGAGGCTTACTATTTCATTGTTTTTTTTTTTTTTTTTTTACTGATTCAATGTTTTGCAATGTCATATCTCTGAAACATGGGTAGTCATCGGCTGTCACTCTTGCTATCTCCATGATTTCTCTGTTACTAATTGATAGCTCTCCACCAACTTTATTTCACGAGCAATAATTTCAGCACATCTTGGAAGAAGTTCAACTGGCTGCCCTCCTGGGATCACAATATATTCAATAGCAAGTCTGGCCTCTTCTAAAGCATCAATCTCTTTTTGGGAAGATCTTCTCTTGACTGCTCCATCTGATATCTCAATATCATTCTTAAGCTTTTTGAATGAACTAAAATAACTTGCACCAAGAGTCTCCAAACCAAGAATAGTACGCATGACCCTTAACATCTTCGCCATCATGTTTGTCTTCATCACAAATATGGGTAGACGCTGATATTTAGCCACTCCTCGAATCCATGAATTCTCCTTGAGGTTAGAATGTAAAGCAAGAATTTCGTCAGCTGCTCCAATGTCATTTGTGAATTTAACTGCATTCTCTAGGCCCATTACTTCCACTACTTGCTCCAGATCAGCCTCCATGATCTTTTATAAGTATATAAAATAAGTGGTGAATCATCATCCTTCTGAAATTTCTCATAACTACCTTTCAACCCAAAAATATCATCA
Source organism: Pinus albicaulis (assembly GCA_034641835.2). Taxonomy (NCBI): domain Eukaryota; kingdom Viridiplantae; phylum Streptophyta; class Pinopsida; order Pinales; family Pinaceae; genus Pinus; species Pinus albicaulis. The sequence goes on along the minus strand of CM076572.1, from coordinate 1,030,121,076 downwards.
TCACCACTCTCATTACCGGCCTCAAAAACACCATCAGACTCTAAACATGTCAAAGTGCTCCTAAAATGGCTTCCAATGCCTGGTCTTGTTGTGGCAAGACTTCCATCTGTCACTACCTTCATAACCATCTGGCGAACCTCAAATGATGGAGATTTTCCTATTCACAACATATCATGGAAATTTTATATGAAGTTTGAATAGGCCAAGATAGATACTTGATTAATTATTTCTGTTTTTGAATTGGCATTGCATACTGTATCATACAACATATTTATCCCCTGGGATGGATATGAAAAACTTTATAGAGCACCTGCTAATATGGCATCCACATTTGCTTCTAAGTTGTGATGAATACGACATTCGGTCCTTGATCTCATCTCTACAACATAAGTAAATGAGGATGGTACTTTTCTTTCAAGTATAGCCTTCTGAAATCCCCGTCTCTTTGCCTCATCATCTCCAAGGGTAACACTCTACACACCCTCTACAAGCATCTCTAAGAAGGATTCTTTATGAGATTTTCAATAGTAATTCCATGTGCAGTTCCAACCAATTGGATTCCACACTAAGAAATAGTACTGGCTGCCATTGCTTTAGGTTCTCTTCCAATTTCATCAATAATAGCTGTTTGAGGCATATGATTTTCAACTGCTTCAATCATGACTTTATGTTTCATATCAAAATTTGGTACTTGCATTCTCCATGACCGACCAATGCATGAATGAGGGATGTCTCCATCACCAGCTATTTCATTTGATTTATAAACTACCGCAGTGTGCTTCTTATCTGGTTCCATATTAGGATGATTGGATGGGAGAGACATTGATGTTTCTGAAACATCAAACATATTTCTCAATTTCATATCTACTCCCTCACTTATTGCTTCAACACTATCAATTGCAATTTATTCCACTATCAAGACACTCTTCTTCTTTATTATCTAAATGTGAATCAAATTCAGCATCAGAGGAAGATGAGTTTCCCTCTGATTGAACTTCAAACCCATCATCGTCAAATGAGTTAAACCTATTAGTTCCATATTTGTGTTTCCCACTATCATATGTGCCATCCACAGCTTGAGAAATGCCCTCAATATTGGGTTCAGTTGCAACATCATTTGTGTCTACAGTGGGCTTTGATTTTTTGGGAAATATATTGTATTTTAACATTGCTTTTGCTTCTTTTCACAAAGGCTTTCCTCAACTGTCTGCATAGAAATTCCACCTCCCTTTGTCTTGTGAAAAATACCAGTATACCACTAGGTGGTAACTTCTTATGAATAGCTAAGACCTTTTTGTAAGCCTTCCCCAAGTAATCTACCAGCTCTGTCTTTGCTGAGAGATGAATGGTTACGGGAAGTTTCCTTGTAGCCACTTCTACTAAAAATGGACTTGAAACAGGAACTACAAAATTTGTGCCCAAAGGAGCACATTCAAAACCCGGATTAGGGGAATTTTGAGGTCTAAAATGGGCCTCCTAAGGAAATAATAAAATAATAGCTAAACCAATAAAATAATATTTATGAATTTTCAATTCACTTTTTGCATCAAATCCATGTAACCATGGTTAAACTCAATTCAAAAGTTGTACCAAAATAAAATTAATAAAAAATTGTATTGATGTGACTATAAATAAGAATAAGTTTTTCAAGAAAAAGTCATTATCATTGAACAACTAATGCATTTTTCCTTTGTACTTAAATAATTTAAAGTAAAATATAAATATAAATTCATAAATTCTTACTTATATAATATACTCTTAATTAAAATTTTATTATTTAAATTATATAATAACATTTAATTAATATAATATATATAACATGTAACATGTAGGGATATACATTGTTTCTTTCAAAAAATATGAAATGAAAATAATAATATTTTATTCAAAAAGTATGAAATGACATTTATTATGAGTACTTTACTTTATGACTTTAAAAGTACTTAGAGCACTACCATGGTTAACCATGAGTTTTTTACCACCATTGAGAATGTGACAAGTAAGTACCTTTAACTCAAACAATGCCACCTCAACCATTAGGGATGATGTAATACCCTAAAATGAGATTGGTTCTCATAAAGTGAATTTTGATTGTACATTTTCCTTAGGAGGCCCATTTTAGACCTCAAAATTCCCCTAATCTTAGAAGTGGCACTGGTTTGTGTATCTCGCTTCGTTAACAAGTGGCTAAGGGCTTCATTGTTGTGAGTGTCAATAATATTCAAGATGCTGAGGCAGTATACAACATAAGTAGCAGGTCTAGGTGGTGGGGCACTATTTGGTGAAGCCATTTAAAATTTGTCCCATTTTCGCTAATGAATTTGAAAATATGCAGGACAAGGTGTAAATTTAAAATTTATCCCGCGCCAACACCACCCTTAATAGGGCTTTTGGCTATCAAAAAGAGCTGCAAGAAAAAATGGTCTACCAATAAGAGGGAGTTCATATGATGACTTGGATTCAAACCTTGATAAACACTCCATTGTGTTACTATGGGCCCATGATGAGGCCAACAGGAAAATACAAAATTCTAGTCCAAACGGATTTTATATGGGAATAGAAAACCCTCAAATGCAACAGCTTAGCCAATGGTATACTGTGTTTTATAGTGCTCTTCCCCATGTTATAGTGGGGAAGTGTTTCACCTGATTTTGACCCAAAAAAAATAGCAACATAGGGTGTTGTAATATGTGCACCTCAATGCAATTGATTAATATCGAAGGAGAGTATTTTTTCCATCTTGGTAACTCCCTCATTATCGCAAAAGTATTATGCTTATCCTAATGAACTTGCATATCTGCAAGTATTTTCCCAATCCAAATTGCTTTACATGCCCATTTTGTTGCTACTCTATCTTGAGTTTCCTACGTTCAACCTTGGAAGCTAGGGGAGAGACAGATCTAGTGGACTATAACCTTGTCCAAGGACTTTGATACCTTTTGCAAGGAAACGAGGATCAAGAGGATGCTAAGAATGGGCTTGTAGAGTAACAAATCCATCATTGAGATAGCTAAAACCATGATCCAGGACATGGATTTACCCATGTGTCTTTAAGCCAAAGCTTGCAACACATTGTCTATATCTTGAACCAATGTCCTCATAGGATCTTGAAGGAAAAAACACCAAAGAAATATTTTGTTGGTGAGAAGCCACAAGTATTACATTTTTGTTTCCTTTTTTTTGTCCAATTTATATTCATATTCATGATGAGAAAATGAATAATCTTGAACCCTTGAACATAAAGGCGGTCTTTGTTGGATAGAGTAAGACATCCAAGGCCTACATGATCTAAATTAAAGTGCAACTTAAGACATTGGTGAGAAAGGATATGAAGTTTGATGAAGATGAATGGTCCTCAAAACCATAGAAACATCCTATAGTGATTAATGCATGCAAAAAATTTGTTCCAGATTCTATTCTAAAACTGAAAAAGAAATTAGAGTGTGATAAAAAATATTATAGTCAAGGAACAGAGACCTAATTACTTACTAGTGTAGCCAGGAAGTTAAGATGGCTTACTCAAACATTGTAGGGTGTACAGGAACAAGTGGGAGCATCTAATTCCACGTCTCAGGCGAGTCATCAACCTAAGAAATTTCCTACGTATGTTGCACTAATGTCTTCTATTCTTCAGACATTGCCCTCCCTTTTTTACTTCAATTTCATCTTTGAGAAAGGATGTTTCCTTGGTAATTTTTTGTCATTGTATGTTAAGAGGATTTGCTGAGCTGAGGAGATAAATGTGGCACTTGATTAACAGTGGCTCACAATTGAGGGTGAACTAGCTTTCAACTGAAAACACATATGTGTGTTCTTCCAAATGATCATTGAGAAATGTCTTTCAAAGCTGTTGAAAAAAAACTGGGCACAAATTTGGACTAAAATTGACATCGTTGTTGTGCCCTTGGGATTGATTTCTTTTACATGTAGTTTATAAGTTGCAGTTATAAGGATACCATTTTGAGATCATGATGTGCAGATATCCTGAGCTCACATATTTTTGGTGAATGAAATAAGAGGTAGTGGTGGTATTAGTGTGAGAAAGAAAGACCATCCTCCTTTATGAATTATTCCTTATAGGTATAACTGCTGTAATGAAGTGAGTTCTAGGTGGGAAGACTGTCTTCAGTAAGCTACAATGGTCCATCAAAGTGTTTTTCTGTTAGTTCTACTGCCAGACTTGGCAAGAGATGGATCGAAATTCTTGAAAGTGATCCACCAAATATATATCATGGATAATTGTCAACTCAAAATGGCTACGATACAGACTAAGGGATGCATCAGGGATCTGATTTATGATTTCTGGTCATTTACCTTGTTTTTGTAGCTGATTGGATTGTTTCCTAAGGAGTTCATGCTAGTAAACTTCCTTGCGGAACCATAAAAGAAATATGTTCATAATCATTTAAATTCCTTTCCTGTAGGTTGTCATATAAAAGGACATACCCATGGCATGATCAAAGCAACTATAAAGAAAAATAAAAGCAAACTTTTCTAAGCTTATGACTTCTTTCCATTGCTAAGCTAACTAGGAAAACCTTGAAATATTTTCAAGGAATTTCTATGATGATGCTAAATTGGTCTTGCAAGGCCTGTCAATGGAAAATTTTACAGCTTGATTTCACAAATGGAAATTTAGGGTGACTAAAATATCTTCTATAAAGTGCAGAGGACCATTCACCAGAATGCAAAGAAATTTTTTGCTACACTGTTTATCTAAATTGATGGATAGACTCTTAACCAGACTCCTCAAACATTGATGATGTCATAAAATTATTGAGGGGCTCTTCCAATTCATCACCATACCCAGCATATTCATGATCATCTTGGATTATATTTAGGCCATTAATGAGATTGGAAAGAGGGCTCTCATATTGGAATCAAATTCAACATATAAATAGATCTATCTAGGTTTGTACAATAATTCAACTCATCTCAAGGTGGTACAAAAGTCCCTTCAACTCATCAAAAGCAATGCCTTTCTAATTTATTTCATCAATTGAGTGAATGCCAGTGATTTGTGCCCTACTGATCTTAAATTCTTAATTGTCTGAGTAAAATCACTAACTTCTGCAATTTACCACAGTCAAACTGTAGAAGTCGCCTATCAGGAAAGAACAATTGCCTTCACATAATAACAGGTCTAAGAGGTTCAAGAAGCACACTGAGCTCTTTGCTAGCATTATCTTATAGGATTCAATGGCTTAGAACAAAGTATTATGATTTACTACACCACTAAATTGGTAGAGGTTCTCTTGCAGCTGGAATTGAAAAGACAAAATATTTAATGAAGTTCAGCAACATTTGACACCACTATGAATGTAACAAAACAAGATCAATAAGTCTTGATGAAGACTTTAGATAGCATGAGCTTCATCCATTGTGTGAAGATAAGTATATTTATGACACCAAATCCCTTGAAATAGAATTGGGTATAGGGTGGTGGTCTCACTCTGAAGATAAAGGGTTCACAGCTACAGCAAAAAAGACACTAGAAATATTTAGTTGTGTAAAGTTTAAACAAGGCCTCTTGTCTTGCAGATTTTTAGTTGATTGCCTTAAAAGCGTTGATGATTGTGTTAGCCTTGTCAATATTCGACAAAAAGGTTGTAAGTTCATTCATTCTTGAGAACTATCATACTTATCGAAAACAATTTATGTGCTTGTTATGTATCTAGACTCTACCTACTTTCCTTGTTTATGGTATAACATTTTCAATTCAGTCCGTTTTGGTGCTTATCCTTCTGTTTATAGGACCTCATATTGTGTCTTGTTGGATAGGGGACATATTTGGGATCAATAAACCTAAATGCAGCCTTGTCAGAAGAATCAATATGGTTTTGTGTTGAAGATATTTTCAATTATCTGTTATCAATACAGGTGTTAGGCCCCCTTGGTGACCCAACAAATTACATGCTAAATTTTCTCTTTAAATAGGCCCAAATTTTGATGTTTTTTGTGAGATGGATGTCCAGTTATATAGTATCAATAACAAATAAGATGTAAACTTGGACACTTTATGCAAAGGAGATCAGAATAGTGATCACAAGCCTAAGATCATTGACGTATATTAAGCCATTTATTCCAGATGGATTTGAAACAATGCTTAGATGACTCCTGGAAGTGCCTGTGACATCATTAGATATTATTCATTCTCAACATAAAAAGTACTTGGAAAATGGAGAATCAAAGATAGGAAGAATGTGGGAGATGTCCTTTCTGATGTTTCTCTTATGAGTTTGGGATTTTTTCTTGTTCTTTGCAGTTGTGTTGAAAAAAATAATGTTGCAAACATATCTTTAGCTGTAATTGATATGCTCTTAAAAGGTTTCCTTGCATCCAATACATGGATTCCTATTTTTCAAAAGCATTTTCCCGCAAAGTGTGTAATTATTCAGCTTCGACATGATAGTTGGAGAGATTCAGCTCTTGTAATCCTGAATTTATATTTATCTTTAGCATGTGTTAGAGGAGGTGTTGAGATATTGCAGTTTGTTGGGATTTTTTTAAGCTTGTCAACATTTAGTCACTTCCTACGGGATGAACTTTCATCAGGTTTTAGAGATAGAGAGGGTCCATTCTCTGTGTGGCATAAATATAGACAGTGTGATGGGTTATGGGGTTTAGGGCTAGCAGTTGTAACAACGAGGGTGAATTATATTGGGGAAAATGCTACTGTTGTTTCAGTTCTAGATAATGCATTGCCATTTTTTATTTATTTATTTTTTTAATTTAATTTAATTTATTTTAATTTTTTATTTTAATTTTTATATTTTAATTTTATTTTATTTTAATTTATTAATTTATTTATTTTTTCCAAAAAAGATTATATCTTGTGTGCATTGTATGCCGCTGACCTTCCAACCGATGCACTTGGTAGGAAAATAACATAACATAAATACCCTAGACTTCTCTTGTTGCATTACAAGAAACAGAGCATGCCATTACTCTTATGTTCCATCTTGCAAAGAACCGAGTGACATGACTACATGTTATGCAATGTGTAGATTTAGAACTCAAGGAAACTAGTATACATCTATTAGCCTTTATTGTTGGAGAAGGTCTTATCTATACTTAAGATAATACTAGGGAAAGTATGTTTTTGCAATGCCCTCCCATTCAAAAGGAAAATATAGCTACACATGAAAAACCTTAAACAAAAAAAATGGATGGTTTGGTGTTTCAACAAGGGGATCTATGGTTAAAAGAAAATGGTGGATAGCATTGTAATAATTTGCACTTGATCTTGGAACAAATTTTTTGTCATTATTCTTCATAAAGGGTGAAGCTAAATCAGAAAATATCACTGCTTCCTTTATGAAATACTCAGATTTGGTTTCCTTACAAGTGTTCATAATAAATTTTCTAATTTTGAATTTTTTGTGAAGGCAAGCAAAAGAAACAATTGAAAGAGTAGAGTAAGCTAGCAATATCGATCTTGTTCATTTCGTAGAGCTTCCAGTGTTTGAATATAACACATACCCAGTAGGAATGAGTATTTAAATATGAAAGTCTTTGGTTTGATGTATTGTTTCTTGGGTCTAGAGGTGTGGCCAAGTATAAGTGAGGTTTTCCTTTGGCATGGAAAGTACATGCTTGATACCTTGAAAAGATTCCAAATGATTGTTTGTAAATCCATGGTCACCCCAATGATGCCAATTCTGGGTTGCATGCTAACTTGAACTCAGATATGGTAGATCCTTTGATGTATAGATAATTTATTATATACTTGATGTATGTTTCTTAGTGAACACCTTGATCTAGTTCACAGCTAATTTGAGGCATATTCATAGGGTAGTTGCAAAACATGTTCTTTGATATTTTAAGGGTACAAAATAGTATGGTTTGAAATATTCAAGAGATGGTGAGTTGATGCAGCATGAATTTATTGATTTTTATTGCGTAGAGATGCAAGTGATAGGAAGAGTTATTTCTGGTGTTGCTTCAATTTGGGTTTAGAAACAATTTTCTGGTTGACTAGGAAGTAGCGTTTAGTGCAATTGAGTTTAGAAGAGACAGAGTACATCGCAGTCAAAACTACTAGTTGTAAAGCCATATATGGCTTCACAAGTTGATTGCAACACTAACATGTGAGATGTTGGAGCCCACTTGGGTCAATTGTGACAATTAAAATTGTGTCGAACTCTATGATAATCCAATATTCCATGATTTCTCCAAGCACATTAAAATCAGGTACCATTTTTTGGGAACATGTTTTAGAAGGGAGCAATTGATCTAGAGTACATTCAGACAGGTTGCAAATATCTTGACTAAGCCCTTGGCCAAGGGAATTTCAATATATTCATGGGGAGACTTAGATGGGTGGAGAACAATTTACTCAATAAGAGGTAGTATTAAAATATTGTACCTTGGATAGTCTTTTACAATCTGGTTGCACATGTATGAACAAGGTATGAGTGCTTTAGTTGCAGAATTTCGACAGGATAGTGAGGGTCACACTTCCTCTTTCCAATTTCAACAGTATGGCACTTTAATTATGAGGGAGTGATCAATCTTATAGATTGGATTGTTGTTATGTTCTTAATAATCTATTCTCAACAATTTGCATGTGTTTTCCATGTAAAATAGGATGCATGCACTTTGCAAGTGTTAGTTTTAAATTCATTTAAGTAGTTTGCTAATTTTGACCTAATCTGAAGTCTAGTTAAGAAGGGTGCATGCAATCTAGCGATAGGGTGTAGATCTCAAGGAGATTTTATCTCTTCCTTGGAGCACACTAATTAAAATCTGTCCATCATGCAAAGATAGGATGCAGATCCCAATGACATTAAAACATGTACTTGCATATTTTTAAGTTTTGTATTGTCACAATTATTTGACATGGGTCTGTAGTATATACTAGCAAGTTGTACTAGTCACTATTATCAGAATTCTAGGTTGGGTTTGGAATAATGGACAATGCCAAAGTGGAAAATATGTAGTAAGAATGTCTACAGGTTTCAATCTCCACCTATTCATATGAATGTATGCAGGTTCGAAACTTTACCTTTCTTATTCCATTACACTTCCCTAACATTGTGCTGGGATAAAAACTCGCACAAATTTTTGTATCACGTTTAATTTTTTGAAAAATATAGAATAAAAATGCAGTTTAGCTGCTGAATGTCCATATCTAGATATGAATCTGACCTATCCATGCTAAAATTAGAATCGTATGCCATTGGTGTTCACGTCTTCTCCTTCTCCCATCTTAGTTTTCTTTAATTCTGCTATATGAAATTGATGATAATACCAGGTAAGGATGGAATTTGTAATGATTTTTCTTTTTTTGGAAAACATGTCTTATATTTGTAGAAATTATTCAAAAACAGTAGATAAAAAAGTGGAGATCATAAACTCTTATCAAAATATAAGAGCATATAAAAATAAACAATGGGATCTAAACATTGGGCATCTTTGATCAGTAGTGTCTTTGGCCAAATGCTGATGGTATACCTTATCCCTCCACACAACATAAGCATAGAATGAGCTATCCTCATGGTGAAAAACATAAATCTTCCATAGATTGAATAATGCCAAACTCTGCAAGGACTGCCATATGCCAAAGACGACAATCGAACTAGAGATTGACAATATCCAAAAGATGTAAGACACCAATGAACCTTTCCTTGAAGCAGAACTGAACGTTGATCATCTATATGTCTCCAAAAATGTTTGAAAAATTAACACTCACAAAAGATAGGTAGGACACTGGTCATCATAAAGGATGGTGGAGAGGGAGGCATTCCATAGGTTCCATGGGATGTGTCTTCCTTGTGGCCGAGTAGTGTGGTGTTAAGGGGGTTTAGTGCCTTGGAAGGGCTTGTACCTACATCTTCTATGATTAGCGCAGGATTAGACACTGGAAGCTTATCAAGAGAAAGAACAGTTGCAATTGAATTAATAATAGTGAAATATGAACTTTTGTAGTTCTACTTAGGTAGCTACGCCAATATTGACAATCAACTTCTCTAGAGATTGAATTCTTTATGGAAGAAATCCAAGATATTTGTGGAAATTTTCAAGCTTATTATGTGATTCGATGAAATATTCCTTACCCATTACTCTTATGTGCCATCTTGCAAAGAACCAAGTGACATGACTAAATGTTATGCAAGGTTCCTTACCCATTACTCTTATGTGCCATCTTGCAAAGAACCAAGTGACATGACTAAATGTTATGCAAGGTTCCTTACCCATTACTCTTATGTGCCATCTTGCAAAGAACCAAGTGACATGACTAAATGCTATGCAAGGTGTAGATTTAGAACTCAGGGAAACTAGTATACGTCTATTAGCCTTTATTGTTGGAGAAGGTCTTATCTATACTTAAGATAATACTAGGGAAAGTATGTTTTTGTGATGCCCTCCCATTCAAAAGGAAAATATAGCTACACATGAAAAACCTTAAACAAAAAAAATGGATGGTTTGATGTTTCAACTTTCAACAAGGTGATCTATGTTTTGAGAATTTGTAGGGATAGAGATTAATTCAAATTCTCTTCTTGATAATTACTTGTGAGTTTACTTGAGTTACTTATGTCTTCTCTTGCTTAGCTTATTTAATCTTTCATGGGAGAGGTTTTTCCCTCACTCTAGGTGCCTAACTTTGTGTCTTTTGTATTTTGGTAATGGATGGTTTGGTGTTTCAACTTTCAACAAGGTGATCTATGTGTTAAGAATTTTTAGGGATGGAGATTAATTCAAATTCTCTTCTTGATAATTACTTGTGAGTTTACTTGAGTTACTTATGTCTTCTCTTGCTTACTTATTTAGTCTTTCATCAAGTCAATTACCAAAATACAAAATACACAAAGTTAGGCTCTTAGAGTGAGGGAAAAACCTCTCCCTCTTGGAGAGGAAAACCCACGAGAAATTCTTCTTATAGATATTCAAATGACAAGTACCATGACCAGGGCTTAGACCCTTGACCTATGAATGCTTCAAAGACCTCACCACTGCTTCTTTCACTGCTTCTAGTGCTGATCCTTTATATTTTCATCGTCTTACACTGATCTACTCCAACATTTAGAGAACTTGGTTTCTACTTATGTTTTCCTTGGTTTAGTCAAGACACTTATTCTTACTTCATATTCACTTGATATATATATATATTAATTTCTTTTGAATACTAAGAATAGGAAGGTAAATCTCCGATTTACCTTCCTTTCTTTTACTTTCTCTCTATGCAGATATACACCACTTCAGAATTCAAATGATTAACTTGGAAATTCACGATTTACCTTCCTTTCTTTTACTTTCTCTCTATGCAGATATACACTACTTCAGACTTCAGATGATTAACTTGGAAATTCATATCACAGTATCCACACACTTTTTCAGTCCTGAATTGTATATCTCTTCACTAGATTCTAATTCTTTAAAGGGTGCTAGCTCAATGGAAGAGCACCTGCTTTACAACCAAGAGGTTGGTGGTTCGATTCCATCATGCCCTGATATTCATATGGAATGGCGGCGATCAATTTTTGGTGATGAATCTCTTTTGACCATCACCAATGAGCTTATGGTGACATTTTTCGACCCTCACCAAAATATGAAATGGTGAGGGTCAATGAGCACCACCATATATATGCATCAATAGTTACTACCATGAAAGGTTCGTCACCATAAATTGTCGTTGTTGATATGAAATGGTGAGGGTCACTGTTTTCCATTATAGTAATTATTCGTGACAGACCTTGAAGTCACCAATGAACTTATCATGACATTTTTTAACCCTCGCCAAATATGAAATGGTGACGGTCAATGAACGTCGCCATATATATGCACCAATAGTGACGGCCATGGAAGGTCCATCACAATAAATCGTTGTTGTTCATTTGAAATGGTGACGGTCACTATCCGTCATTATAATCAATATTCGTGACGGACCTTGAATGTCACCACAACACATACTTTTGGTGACCCCACCTTTGGTGACGTTCAACTTTTTGGTGACAGAGGCTATTGTTCGTCACCATTGCTCATATGAAATGGTGACGGTCACTATCCGTCATTATAAATCATTATTGGTGATGAACCTTGAATGTCACCACAACACCTATACTTTCGGCGACGCCACCTTTGGTGACGTTCAATTTTTGGTGACGAAGGCTCCTTTGACTGTCACCAATGAGCTTATGGTGGCATTTTTCGCTCCTCACCAATGTCCTTTTATCTTGTAGTGAACATACAAATAATTGGGATCCTCCATGGGCTATTTCCAGAATCTAGTAAAAGAGAGATATATGAGGCTCAATTTAAGTCATGGTGGGTCTATAGGAGGACTCCCAAGCCTATGAAAAATTGCAACATGGACACCAAAATGGTATAAAGTGCTATTATAGGGCATCCATGGAGAGGTGAGTTATATTTCACAAGCTACAATATGCAACAAATAAAGCCTAGTGTCGTAATCTATCGATATTATACATAAGGCACAACAAAAATTACATAGAAGATTAATAATGCAAGATATAGAAGGGAAAAACCTACCGCTATATACTAGGATTAAGAAACACACCTAGGGTCCAAACAAAGTTGCGGCACATCAACACTTTCCTGAAGTAAGTCTACTTTATTTGTCAAATGAGCTCCCAAATTTGTTAATAAACATAGAAAATGTAGAATATATGCATTTAAATAAAAAAAAGTGACATAGGTAGGGGGTCATGTTATGGACCTAGTCTTAAAACACCCATTCATAATGTTTTTACCCATGGTAAAAGGACCTAAAAGTCTAAAATTTGGTTATTTTTACATGTTATAGTTGAGAATAAACCCTAATTGCAAAAAAAACCACTCCCCCTCCATTCTTATAATGTATAATTTGGTAGATGCAGGAGATAAATCAATGTGCCAATTGTTCCAAGTGATTCTTCAATCCATCCTTGTCAATTTCATGTATTTTTTACTTAGTTACTCTAAGGGTTGGGCCTAAACCAACCCATTTTAAAGGTCACAATGCTCATCAATCCCTCTTAGGCCTAACATAGTGATGAGATTATTGTTCGCTGCCTTCCCCCCCCCTATATTCTAGCAATAATCACTTGAAATACAAGGTGAATAGGAAAATGAGTTCCCAAAAAGTTAGATCTATGAGAAAGGGTTGTCTTTTGTTCACACATTTTTTATTGATCATGAAGAGACTAATGTGTTAATTTTGTTTTGAAACATATTAGTTAAGATGATTAAGTGAAAGGAGTGAGAACATAATTAAGATGACACAATATACTTGCAACAACCTCTCACAATTCAAGCATTACATGAGCATGACCTATTGAAATTATTCAGGACAAAGAACATGAAAAACTAGGTGGGGCTCTTATAGATACTTCTGGGAATGTCATATCTGAAAAATCAATGATTCATGGTGCAATATTAACCTTTCACCCTAATCCGTGGCACCTTTATAGTTGCGATAGGAGGAGGAGGTACCAATGAATAAAACATTGAGGAATATGTGCCCAATTAATATAGGGCCATGACATAAAAAAATAAGTGGAAAGTTTCCAATTAAGGAAGTGACAAATTTAACCCTCCAAACTATTTTCTCTCCCATCAACAGGATATTTGTGTCAACTAGGCCTTCATGGGATCAAGTAGAGATCATAGTGCAATGTTTAGAGTCTTCAATATTTAATTGGTGGGTATGGATTCTAAGTAATATGAAGTAGCAGTTGACGAAATGTTGCACAAGGAGACAAATTTTTTTTGGTTATGGAAATATTATAGTCTCCTTCTTGGAGAGAGTACTATTGATGCAACCATGAGCAACAACACCCTATCTAGGTCCTATAATCCATATATGCTTTGACAATGGAGATGATGACATTCTTAGTGGGAAAAACAAAGACATGATGGTTCGATGAATAATTCTTTTATTGGTTTTAGGAGAAATATGTAGTGATAAATTACTATGCCTATTATGGTACCAAATTAATCCCATGGTGATGTGGAATTAACCCTACCCTCAAGCACAAATTGAGGTGATGCATGTAAGAACATGGCTTTTGGAATTTTTTATATTTGTATGTTTATGGATTTTTATCATTTATTATTTTTTTGTGATAATTTTTCATTAACACATTTTATGTTATATTTGACTCAAATGTGGTGCTTAATTGTCCCCTTGTTCAGTTACCATATCACTGAAGAAGAGCGACAACAATAGCAAAGTTGGAGGAGGATGAGGAGGAACCTCAAGGGGAGGAGAACGATGATCCATGGGACTTCACTCATTTTTTTGATGTGTTGAGCATGGGTGGATAGATGCCCAAATGAGAGCTCACTAGCTTATTGGTGGGTGAAAAGAGAACCCAAGCAATGTTCTGGGTACTATCGTTGGTACCATCCACAAAGGCTACATAGATTGCTAAAGGGTTTTAAATTTTCCAATAAAGCACCACACTTGATAATAAAGAAACCATAACAATGATACACTCAAATAAAATATAAACTCACAACACACCAAATTGATATAAAATATATACAAGCACCATGCAATGAAGTGACTTATGCATAATACTTCCTTAGATAGATCCCATTGCGAGGTTATGATAAAGGGTTACCATCATAATCAACTAACTTGTAGGCCCCTCATTTTAGAGCTCATTTAAAAATGCAAGGTCCATGCTAGAGGGGTTTTAATTTTCCTACACCTAACTTATCATGATCCTAATCATATATTATAACCAAGACACCTTTTGAAAAGACACAAGATTGAATTGAATTGTCATATTGTAACTTTACATAACTTTTATGATTTTCATTACTATAGTAGCATAAATACAATGTTTTTTCATTCGAGCCAAATATAGGAGATGTTTTTCCTCTGCATATATTCTTTGCTACAACTAGTTTTAATGACAACATTTTTCATTGAACTGGAAAAAAAACCTCCTCTCCACAAACCAATTGGAAAGGGGTGAAGCAATAACATGTTCATCACATTTTAATAGGCCAATAATGTGAATAAAAGCATCAAATTCCAATTTAATATGTTGGCAGCTAACATATATTGAATCATGGTTTTCAACGCATGATTGATGGCCTCTACTTACCTATTAACTTGCGGATAATAGGGTGTTTAATGTTCATGATGAAAACCCAACTTGGCTACTAGTTCTATCATCATTTTATTTTGAAAGTGGGAACCATGTTCAGTCTCAATTTTTGTGGGTACATTGAACCTAGTGATGACATGGCTGAACAGGAAAAGTGCCGCAATGGTGTTGTCATTAGAGAAGGTAGGCATAACCTTATCCCATTAGGTAAAGTATTCTACAACAATAATTACATAGCCATTCCCATTAGATGAGGAAGGATTACACTTCATGCAATCAATGCCCCATTTAACAAAGGGTTTGAAAAACCCATATCATTAAGTGGAGAAAGGTGAGCACACATATTTTTGGAAAATATTTGAAAACGACGGAACTTTTCGACTATAGTAATCCAATCCTTAAAGATAGAGGGATTAAAGTAATTGATGCACAAGATTTTATGGGCCATGGAAATAAAAAAAGATGATAACCACATGCTCCAACATGATAGGCATTTAAGAGGCTCATTCATCCTTTTCGTGAGTAAGGCCTTAGTGTAATATAAAATCAAATCCATGATGATAGAGAGTATCATTGACATTAACATAGTGGTTATATTGGTGGTATATAAACCAATTCTCATCATGAGATATTTGAGATCGAAATAATTGAGTTTGGAGATATAAAACAACATCTCCATACCAAGGATCATACTAGCTAATGATGAATAATTACTCATTGGGAAAGGAATCATCAACCATTGTTCCTTCAAAATCTCAAGGAAGATCAAACATTAACCCTGCGAAGGCTAGAGATTTCTTTGACTTAGCCATAATAAAATCCAAGCCAAAATCCCATAGAGTAACAATCCATTTGGAGTACTTTCCCCTAATGATCTGATGATGAAATATGTGTTGCATGGGGTTAGAGTCTATGATCATAGTGGTTTTATGCATGAGTATATAAATGTTATAAATGTGGGAAAACATAGATAGCTACTAAAGATAACTTCTCAACATGTGACAACCGAAGTTTGAGACACATAAGGCCTTTACTAAGGTAATAAATGATGTTTTCATTGTGAATCTCATCTTCTTGGATGAGAACCATACCAATGGTCAATTTAGAGGCAATGAGATAGAGCTAAAATTCGTAAGTATAGTCAGGAGGGCTCAATATTTGGGTGAAAAAAGACTCTCTTCAAAACATTAAAATATCTTTGGGCTTGGTCATCCCACATGAAAGGTACACCTTTTTTCAATAGTTACATGCATCCTTTTGTTATCTCATCATATTTACGATGAATATACACCAATTTTTTTTCCTTTCCTCGCAAAATTTGAAGTTAACGAAGAGTATGAGGTGGAGGAAAGTTGATTATTTTCTCAACCTTCAAAGGATAAACCGGGATACCATGCTTGGAAATAATTAATCCAATTAAATCCCCATACAACATGTAAAAACACACACTTATGCAGGTTCCAATGAATATTATAGAAGTGACATAGAAGGAAATGAATCGTAGATGGGTAGGATGATCTTCCTATTGTTGGAAATGAGTATCAAGGTCATCCATACATGCCTTAAATATATGTTTGATGTCGTTAAAATAATAGGAGATGTCTAATTGGAAAGTGGCTCCAAAAGTTTTAAGACCAAAAGGAAACCTTTTATAAGTGAACATTCCCCAAGATAATATAAAGGAAAAATTATGTTGATCTTTTGGGTTGATGTGTATATGATTAAAGTTGGCGAAACCATCCATGAACGAGAAGATTTCATTCATGTAACACTTGTTTATAATATTATTGATGAACAAGACTGAATAATTATACTTAGGACACTCCTTGTTTAAATCCATATAATAAACACAAAATCAAATTCTACCTTTTATTTTTCATGGCTATAATGATGTTAGATACCCATTTCATTAAGGGAATCAAATAGATAAAACATTGTTTAAAATATTTTCAACTTTGCTTCAATAGAAACTACCTTATGAGGGTTCACTAGCCTAATAATTTGCCAAATTTGCATGGCTCCATCATATGTATTAATCTCATGTTATACAATCCAAGAGTCAATGCATGGAATTGATTCATAATATCAAGTGAATACCTTGTGCAATTGTTTAAAGAGGTAATTGTAGATTTCAATTTCTCAAGGACTACAATTCATACCTATAATAATGTGTTCCTCACTACTTGGTTTTTTAGCAATGTTGATGGGTATAGTTTTCAAATTTTCATTAGATTTCCCTCTTAGAAAACATCATGAATTATGATGGGGGACTAGGATCACTCAATAGAGCTAAAGGAGGACATGTTTTGTTGTGAATTATTCAACGATTACAACCTAGGGAGAAAAAAAATGGATGGTAAAGTTCCTCTCAAGGATGATCATCAACTGACATGACTTCCATGATAGCTTCATTAGTAGGAAGGTCAATATTAAGGAAGTAATAAAAACATGGACAATCAAGAGCTAATATGGGAAAATGATAATCATCAATTTCTTAATCATGTAAGAAAATAAAATCATTGCCAATTAATGTTGAATAAATTTCTTAATAGGCAGTCTCTATTGGGCTAAGTGAAATTTACTCACCATAAAATTCTACATCTGAAGGAGATGGAACAACCCAATGATAAATATATTAATGGGATCCACTAGTGATGGAAGAGACCATATGCATGGGAGAAATAATGGTAGAAGAAATACCAAGTGGTGGCATTGGGAAAATTCCCATTAACAATGAGTTCTTGAACAAACCCACACTAACATTCACATATCTTGAAGGGTTGTCACCAAAAAATGACACCATAACACCCATTATAGGCATCCTAGTTGTCATTCAATAAGGAATTTTATCAATCCTAACTACTTACCTTGTTGGGAAAATAAAATAACATGAAATATTGATGACACGATAGGGGTCATAGCGTAGAAATAAATACATACAAGGGAAAAAATATATTCAAGCAGGGAATCAACTAAATCTATATCAACAACGGTAATACACCCCCAAGCTTGATAAGAAATGTAGGCTGAACTCCCTTAGGTAAAAATGTATGTCTATTAAAGGTCTGGAGTGTGGTTCTTGACTAAAGTGCTAGATAACTGATAACTTTCTAGGATAATGAGGACATGATACAAGCAGAGGATCCTTCATCCATAAGATTGTGGTAAATATAAATATTAAGAACATGAACTAAAATATGAAAGGAAACCTGATGGGATAACTCATATCCACTTACATTAATTTCAAACATAATGAGATTCAATTTTGAGGGATCAACCCCTCCGATAGTAGTAAGCAAGGCTCTACATTGCATAGGATAACTTTGCAAAAACTCCAAGAAAACATGACACAGGGGGCCTAGGCTAAATCCTCAACAATATAGTAGTTTTGGGTATCCCTAACATTAGGAATGTGTGTTGAATAATGGAGAACACCATTAGGTGTAAAAATCATTGTCTTCGAAGGCTTATATATAATGGGAGGTCTAGAGGCATGAGTAGTGATGACCAAGTCCGTGATAAAAGAACTACTATCTATAGTCTCATAGTTTTTCACTCTCATAATCAAATTCACTACCTCATTGCACATAAGGACGTGCAATGGGGATCCTTGGATATTTTCTCCTCCCATGCACCTAAGAGGAGGATGGTAACTTGCAACCATTTTTTGTTGTTGTTGGGTGTGGAATGGATTGGTCAAAATGATAGGCTACTAAGTAGTGGGCTATCATGCAAAGAAGAAATTAATTTCATCCAAATGTGAGCACTCATGAGTAATATGATCACTCAAAAAATTTCGCAAGGGAATTTTACCTTTTGTTTATTGTCATTTGTGCCCCTACCAACATTTTTTGGGGTTTTTTGTGACTCATGAGGATTCTTAGAAGTATTATTTTTCTTATTCTTCTTCTTTTTACCACTAGGTCACTAATGATTCTTTAGTTGTGTGCATTTCAAACACAGTTATGAATGTAATGAGAACTTGATAGAGTTCTTTTTTTGTGGTCGAATTTAGTGCCAATTTTTATGCTCATTTTGAAAAGTGGTGATCCTGATCATTATTTTTTTTTGGAGTAATTTTTTAACATTTAAAATCTTCTAATATATGAAGTATTGGCATTTTTTCTCAAATGTTGATATTTTAAAGCATTTTTGAAATTTGTCTACATTATTTAGTTATTTTAAATAATGGGGTTTGAAGTTTTTTTTCAAAAATTTATACCTTTTTCTTTTGATCAAAATTTTGATTTTTTAAGTGTGTTCCAAGTTTGTTCGCATTTTTATGCATATCTGTGTGCAGTGTAAAATGACTTAAATGCCCAATATGGTTAAATTTCCTAGTTGGATGATGGAGGAGGCATAGAGGAAGGTAGGACTGAATATCACATAATGACAACAACTCTAGCTCTTCATTCTTGCAAATAAATTAGTCTTCTGTTATTTTTGTGTCTGGTTGGCTCTAATGCAGTGGTAGTGGATTCATGGTATGGAGTGTGTTATGGTAGTTGGGGTCTAAGTGTTCGAGGGCCATGTTCAGTAGTTTGCAAAGCAGGAGGAAAAGTGAAGACCTTCTAGTTACAAACCATTTGGGACACCGTCATATTCTCTTATATAATTAATTTCTAACAAGGAATATGATATCGTTAAGGTTTTACCAAAAAAAATTTCATTCCTCAATTTTTATTGTTTCTAGTTAGTGTAATTGGTATTCCTGACCCTTTTTGGGAAAATTTGGGAGTTTCATTGTTCTAGGTCTATTCTTGGAAGTTAGGGTCTATCAAACCTGTTTCTAGTCTTGAGGGTGTGTCCTGAGAGGGAAGCAACAAACCACTACCTCTCTAGGCCACTCCCTCTGCTCTAGTTGAAGTCTATAGGATTCTATGTCATTCTTCATGTGGGTTGAGGGAATCCATACAATTATATATTCTTAGGTACCTATAATATTGGTGTATCCCCCACATTCCTATTGTTGTGCCCCATGGAATTCCACTATTTTTATTGTTGTTCCCTTACATTTTTTTTTTGTACACAAGATATTATATATTATAAAAAAAAAACCTTAGTTACAAGACAATCTCTTGAGTGCGAGCCTTGCTCCAGTAGTGAGTAAACAAAACCATCCTATTTCCATCTAAGAGAAATTTTTGCAAGTACCCGAGTAGTAGAGAATAGGAAAAACATTACAAATTGAGACCCGTAGCAAAAGACAAACTAAGACTAGAAGCAGAGCTACATATAGAAACCCGACAAAGAACAAACATTTGACTGAGAAGGTGGTAGAAAAAAATTGACAAGTAGATGAAATTTAAAAGAAAAAAAGTAGGGAAAAACTAGTGTTCTGTAACACTCATAGCAATATTCTCCGATGAGGCCACCAACCTATAGTCGTGGCCGAGGTCTTCATACAATAGCTGGGTCGTCATCCAAACTGATGGGCATGTCATGAGTGCTGCCAACAAAGTTGGATGGCCCAGGAGGAGGCCCCTGCCATTTCTTTCTTGATGCTCAGAGAGAGGACGTTGGCATGAGTGCGCTTCTTCTTCATAGAAAAACATTGAGAATCCATGGTTACAAATTTATAGTGATGAATTGCCTCCATGTAGACCACAAATTTGTCGGTGAGAATATCAATTTTATTCTCTAGAACTTTAGCCATCTCGGAATTGATCCTACATTGCTAGACCAAGGGTGGTTTTGAGCTGCCAATAGAGCTTAGTCGACTTGCTATAAAGGTTCTCCCTGACCCAAATGAAACCAGGGTCAGGGATCCATTCGAACTCTTGGTCCATGCTTTCTGTGGTGACCGGAAACCTCAGAGCCCTTGCTTGCCCTTCTAGGTTTTCAATGTTGACCTGTGTTTTGGGGTTAACAACCACCTCATAGGAAAGGGATGCCCTCCTAGCATCGGATTCAACCGTAGTAATTGGGGGGGGTGCTCAGGTTGTTCTAATAGGAGGTCACGTGCCCACGACCGCGACCTGATTTTTGTCTTGTAGCCATGCAGACAAGGGGGAAATTGGAAAGCTGAGTGATGTAGAGATGAAAAGAGAACTGGGTGGAGGAATGCAAATTGAGAAGCAAAGTGGCATGGAGTGTCTAGATGGAAATGGGAAAGCAGAGTGAGGCTGAGAAGCAGCGAGGAAGATGGTGTTTGAAGACAGGGGGTAGGTAGTAATATAGGAGAAAGAGCCCATGGGAGCGTGCGAATTGATGGCAAGGATTGATAGTGGGTAGTGGGAGGTATTGCGGCATAATGATAGAGCTAGAGCCATACAACATTGGGGTGACTGAAGGATGGTGAAACCTGGGGATGCAGTGTGATAGCCTTCATGAGATTTCATGTGAGAATTGGGATTTTTAGAAGTTTGCTGGAGCATTAATAACCAAATTTTTTGGAAGAGGGTTGCGACCATTGGTGTTGTTTACACTGGGAGCCACACGTTGGTTGTCTATGACTTTTAGCGACATGCACTGTTGTCACAGTCAGACCTCTTCCAACTCGTTCCAAGCTATAGAGTGCATAATCTATGGCCCTATTGTTCCCTTACATTATTATTGTTATGCATGTACTAATTATATTTAACCCTTTAGACTCCTATATATATCAAGGAGGTTTTTTCATTTGAATCATCCAAGAATTATTCATTTACATGATGTAAAGGGAGATTCCACCCTTGAAGTGGATTATTATCTAGTCGTTTATCTATATTTTCTTATGTTTCTATACAATTTTTTATCTCAATACATAACATTTGGTATCAGAGCTCTTGATTCTAGGGTTTTGCTGCTTCAAATAGGTCATCATGGAATTTTCGCTATAATTTTTTCCTGTGAAGCTTCAGACTATGAAATTGATACCAGATGAAGGAAAAATATTTATGAACATCATGTTATAATTTAAGATCTTGGTTTGCTATATTTTAAAATATGTGATCTAAGGAATTTTGGGTTTTTTCATGCTCCAAAATTCAATCTCAAAAAAGTGTTCACGGAAAAATCATCATAACTTTCTCTTTGAGTATTGAAATTGATTTCATAAAAAGTGATTGAAAGTGATAAAACTATTGTTTTTTGGATACAAGTTTTAGGGTTGAAGGTTAAAACAATGACACGTGGAATCCTGTACAATTTTGGTCTACTAAACTAGTCCATAATCAGGGCATGGTGGGAGAATTGGCATAACTTTATATTAAAGAATCCAATATTGGTATAATTGGTGGGGTTTTAAGGAAGACACAAAGGGATACCACAGGACACAATTACATACCTTGGGATGAATAATCACAAAGGTACAATAGTTTCAAGGTCATCCTTATAAGTAAGTTCAAAATCCAGCTCTAAAAGGTGTGTATTTTTAAATTTGCATAACTTTTGTTTGAAAAATCAGTTTGAAGTGATTCAAAGGGAATAGTGAAGCATATATATCATTAATTGGTTCCAAAATGCCTCCCAAAATTAAAATTATACACCCATTAGGCCCCCAGAAAGATCTTCTAACATAAGAAGAAGAAGAAATGAAACATGATATATCAAAATTACGAGAACAAGTGCAAGAATTTTCACTCTCACAAAGAGACCAATGCCTTTTTACAAAGGACTTATATAATTTGATTTAGTATATCATATGATATATTCCAAGAAACATTCAACATTATATGAACTTTACAATTTTCTACCCTCAAACCTTAGTGAAACTGAATGATGCATAATTTTATCCAATAGTGTAGAAATATTCTAGAGATATGTGCAAATATTAAAGAATATTGATATCAAATTTAACATTGTAGTGGAATGTATTAAAGATCATGATAGAGAAATATTTGCATGGTTTTATTTAAAAGATTATTGCAAGGAATGATACATGGATAATGGTGATTTTTGGGAAGAGAAATGTTTCCAACTTATATTTTATTACTCTATTACATCATATGGAGGTAATACTAGTGAGGGAAGAAACATGTAGGTGGATCCTAATTGTTTCTAGAATCAATATTCTATAGTGGTAGTATCTCTTCCAATGGAACCCTTTCATGGATATGTATAAGATATTGTTGTTATGGATGATTATACTTATTTGGATCCACATAATCATGGTGGATATTTGGAACACAATACTTAACTCTTCAATGATCTTCGGTTTCATTATCTAGGAATTAGGATGAGTACCTAGACATGGGACCAAAGTTATTATTGGAGCTTCTTGAACTACTTCAGGGTTGAGAATAGAACTTGTTCATGGGACCCTTCTTGGAATACTTTGGTTTTGTAGTTAACACTTGTACATGAGACCCTGATTTATGGTTGTACATCATTGTTATAAGCTTTGAGAACAATGTTTCTCAAAGGAAGACAAAATGGTAGTATCCTCCCTAGGGATGTAATAGGGGCCTATGGGCCCCATTAAGGTTAATAATAGGATTAATAATATGGCCTTGAATGCAATGTAGGCTAGGCCCACAATGTTATTTTTATATAGTAAGGCATAATAAGTAGTTAGGATTTAATAAACACCTCATTAAATAAATCCCACTAGGTAGTTAGTATTATGTTATGGTTAAATTTTGATAAATACTAATAAATAAGGATGGAATTATCCTTATGAATAATGTATGGTAATATTATTATTTTAGATATTATTTCATTGAGGTTAACTCATTCGAGAAATAAGAGAATAAGAGTTTATCCTTCCATAAAAGGATTATTTTATGCTGTCACCATACCTTAGGGGTTTTGATATTGAAAATAGTACTAAGTATTTATGAAATTTGTTTGTGATTGAATTTTTAGGGTAAATAATTATAAATACAATGAAGCATATATATTCCATCCATATTTGTCCAAGTAGCAACACACTATTTTCCTTTTTGAGATCCATGACTTAGAAATCATGCTTCTAGATAATATTGCCGACTTTGACTATAATAATTTTCAAAAGTACTTCAAACGACTTTGACCTATCAGCACCAATAAAAATTGAAATAAATTAGTGATGATAAGGAGGGTGTCTCAGATCTCTTCCCATAAAATAGTAGTGATACTTTGTATATGTTGGGCTTATTAGTGTAACCATTGAAAAACATTCACGCAGAAAGGTAAGAATAAATGGAAAAACCCATTAGGGAAAAAAAACTCACACTGAATGTCACATGTATTTCTCTTGTGTTACATCATTCCCATGTATATTAAGTCTTTGTATGTAGAATTAAGTGACCATAACAATATGTCATATAACAATAACCGTGAATATGCCAACATATTCCATGAAATCTTCATTTTTGACTTATCTCCTTGTCCTCATTATTGTTTTTGTAGGTATAAATTTATGGAAAATCTATTACATTATAGTCATGTAGCCTACATTTAGGCTCGTGAATACTGACAATTAGAACTTATTCATTCTTATTAACCCTTAATTAATTTGTGGTTCAATCTAGAAGTCTAATTGTTGGAGGGGCTAGTGATCTAATTGTTGGAGAGGCTAGTTGACTTAATCGACTAAAATTGTCAAGTTGACATACCTAATTAATCTTTGGTCTATATTATAAGTTGATCGAATCCTTTTCTATTTGGATTAATAAGTTGGTTAGTTACTGGGCGAAAACATGAAGGTGGGTTACACTTTTGTGAGAATCGGGGGAAGAAATTTTTTTTCGGCAATAGTTCGGTCGAACATTTTGTAAAGTTCGGCCGAACTCTGTAATAGTTTGGCCGAACTTTCTTATAAAGTTCGGTCGAACTCGTGATTCCGTTTGTATTGACGGCTATTTGACAGCCCGGGAAAACAGAATTTTTGCCGGAGATTGGAAAACCGGCAAGAACAATTCGGCCGAACTTTTACTTTTAAAATAGTTCGGCCGAACTAATTTATATAAAATAATCACCCGCGAATATCTTCCGTTTACTAGTTTCATAATTCCACTGTGTTGTTCGCGCGTTTTAGTTGTTGGTGCCTGCTCGTCCTAGCTGCTCCTCACGCGTTTTAGCTGTTGGTGCCTTCTCGTGCTCGCTGCAGTTCGTGCGTTTTCGCTGTTGGCGCCTGCTTTCAACCGGTATGGTTACTTGTTCGTTTGTCTGCCTGTGACTCTGTTTTTACAGTGGAGAGTGGAGAGTATGGAACCAGAGAGCTGTAACATTGATATTGAGAGTTCATGATTTGTTCTGTGGTTTTGGTTGAATAGATTAGAGTAGAATTTTCAATTTTCTTGCCCTTCCTCGTCAAAAGCCCATAACGCACCTACATCGAAGTATGACTTCATTTAGTATTCTTCTTGTTTCACGAGTCTTTTTAAAGCACAACCAATCTATGCACTTTGTACATTTCCACAAATGTGAACCATAGTCTATCTCTGGGATTCTATCCATCCAAGCAAGATGAGGGTAATAACAAGCCTAAACTATGAATCAGAGTTATTACTTTCACTCATTTTATTCCTTCCAGTTGGAACTTCTAAAATGAATTTCCTCATACCCATGTTGCATCTGACAACGGATCAAACTAATCTATTACTAATAAGAGCACAGAGGCGTGGACATTTGATGCTTACAAGAAGATTGACAACTCCGAAGAGTTCATCACTGACAATTTATTAATTTCTATATCATCATTCATTTTCCCTATTCTGTCTATAGGGGTGGCTACAAACAAGTTCTGAAAACAAAAAAACAAAATTGACAAAATGAAAGCATCAAGAATGGAAGACATACTCACACCTCTGCTAAAATAGTAATAAATGGAGTAGACTGCATAGTATTGCGCACAGAAAAAAAAAACAAGAGGAATATTAAACTTGTTTTCAACTTTAGGAAACCTTGGGAGTAACTTGTAAATTATGCAAGGTATATAGTTTGCTTAAGTGTTCAACCTTTCTATGGAATTTGGTAAGCTTAGAAATCCCATTTTGCGTAACCTCTGCATCATTGTTTTTAATTCCTTAGAGCGGTCGTACATGATAATATTTATGATATTTACGAATGATAGGTTACAGTATTGAAACTGTTGGGTTTTTAAAATGTCATTTATTTCATCTTTTTCTTCTTCTAGTCAGTTGGAATCCTATAACGTTATCAATCCTCCCCTTGAAGCATTCAATTAGCTTAAAGGCGTCCATCCACCTAGGTAATAGTAACTTGTTAAGGCGTTCATACACCTAGTTATGGATTAAATTTCTGTAAAACAAGAAAGCCTCTCTGTCTTCTCTCTTTATCTGTATAAGAAGAGAAAGTTGAGTTTTTTATGATCTTCTTTTAATTTTTTCAAATTTATACAATTTTAGGATTGGTAGAGAAAATCCATATCTCACAATAACAAAGTCAAATGTATCTGCCTATAAACCGTGACTCAAATTCGAATGTATCTGCCTGTAAATCCATATCTCACATATTGCACTTATAAACCACTTATACATTTTATACCGAAACTTATAAACTTAGATAATGCCTATTTCACAATAATAGATTAACCAGTTTAATGTAAATCAGTTAAAACACCATGAAAATTGTATATGTTCAACCATGCCTATTATAGACTTCTATTAATACTGGCATAGATCCATGTTAACCCAGATTTAATTAGCCAATGTGAAACCTCCTTATTTCAACCTCCTTATTTGCACATTCATATTCAAAATTTTTTTTATGAACGAATGACACCAATTGTGTCATGAATAATTCTGTCAAATTTAATGTATGCATTGTATGTTCTGAAGACTCCAATGTAATGGATGCATTGTATGTATTTTTTGCTTATATATTTCTATGCTGTTTGTCATAGTAATGTCATATAGTGTATGAAGTTTTAAATTGTTTTTAAATTATTTTTATTATGTGTTGTATGTGATTTTGATTGAAAATGTTTCTTTTTTATTTATTAATTAAAAAAAATTATTGCTTTAAGCCTTAGAATTTACAATCAAAATTAGAAAATGTATTTTTATCTAAACTATTTATGAAAAGTTTAATATTGTTTGATCTTCTCTACCATGTCCTTTTTACATATATCTAGAATAATTTATTATTTGTACATTTTTTGGTTTTTTGTAACATTTTACTACCATAATCAAAATCTATAGAAATAATAATCTAACATTATAATATCTTGAAATGGAGCTAGCCAACTCAAATATAGTATTGCAAATCCCTAGCTAAGTTAGTTGAGGAGGCTATGTATTACATATGGTCTTGAATGAGCATTTGGACTCTTTAGATATCTAAAGAGTCCAAATGCTCATTCAAGACCATATGTAATACATAGCCTCCTCATATAATATATAAAACTTTAATCCATGTGCTTAACCTTAACATTGACACAAATGGAATTTACAATTTTACTCACTGCTTTATGATATAAAAATATGTGGATGAATATTGCCCACATATCCAAAGTCAAAAGGGATAGATTAAAAAGGGATGCGCTCTGGTCATCTATAAAAGATAAATTAAAGAAGCATGACATATTAGTAATGCAAATTAGATATGCGTACCAATTATGTTCATATAACACAACAAATAGATGATTCAATAAAATGTCAAATAGAAGTCATTTATCTCATGGGCCTTCAACTTAAATTATATATCTAGCATTACATTAAGCTATAGGAGATAAATCAAAGAAGCATTTGAATGTAAATTAAACATGTGTAATAATTATGTCCTTTAGTTTAATAAATAGATAATAATTTGCAAATGCCATATCTAAGCTATATTTCATCTAAGTAGCTTTCAATTTAAACTTATATCTTTAATGTTAAATTATATAAAAGAATAACAGTAATCCAAACTTAAAAAAATAAAATTAGAACTTTAGTATAAAATGTGACATATAATTTTGATAGAGAGCCACACAAAATTGCAAATTCATACCTTAACAAAATTGTTAGATCCTTTTAAAGAAAACGTGTCATATAATCAACTTTCATCGAAATATATGATAAACTCAACCCAATTTTATGAAAAATAGTATACCATTTTTTACATTTCACATAATACAAATAGATAAATATTACTTAAGTATTGTTATAAAGATTTAACTACTCATAGAGAGATGGCCAAGTGATTGAGACAGGGCATCATCACAATAAAAAACCAAGTACAAATTGTAGTAATCCTAGAATCATGCTTTACATAAGGTAAAATTGGGGAACTCATGACTTGTACTATAGATAAAAAACATTTACCCTTACCAAAAAATATATGATAAAAATTGACAAACTACATAAGTTTAAGCTTAAGGGTATATAATCCTTCTTGCCTTCCATATAGATAATAAAAATGATTGTTCCAAGTCTCATGTTGCTTCTCATGTTATTTTATAAACCTTGAGTGGAAAGAAAAATAGGAGGGCAGAAATGTAAGAAATATAAAACATAATGAAACACAACGTAAGAAATAGAGAACATAATGAAACACGCACATACATATATCTCTAGACAATCAACACAATTATTTTCCTATGAATCCTTATGGGAGACAAGCAACCCTAAAAAGTAATGATGCTCTAGACTCTTGTTTCCCTAGGAAATCCTTATGGGAGAAAAACAACACTAAAATGTAAACATGCTCTACTCTCTCATTTCTGGTATGGAAAATATGTGAGTACAAAGAAAGAGGTAATATCTCTAGAGTTAGCTAAGACTTTTAGCGTGTAAGGTTGCTATAAAAACTTAACTTCATACATTTTTCTCTCTAACTTCACACTCCTAGTTGTATTTTCAATTATGGAACAAAATACAATAACACAAAATGGAACTCTTATTCCTCCTAGTGGCCAAGTATTTAACATAGCATGATAGCCAATTAGGTGTAAGATATGACTCTGTCAAACATTAACGAGGTTTGTGATTTTAGACCTTTTAGAGTCTTGTTAAAATTCCACATGTAGCTAGCTTTCCATGCATGAGTAATGGGGCTAAAATGTCATTCTCTCGTACCATGACTTGGTCAACATGATAGGTCAACTTACTAAAGGCATAAATTTTGAATGAACTTCATTTGATGTTTTTCTTGCACCATTGGATATGTCTTTAAGTGTAGAATAATGGTCAAGATTTCGGCACAAGGGATAATCGTTTGACCCCCAGAAATGTCATTTAATACCTCAAAATGACTCCAAAAGGTTTTAGACCTCAATTCTCCACCCACCATTAAAATGACCCTACAAGTTGATTCTTTCAGTTTTTTCACTCTATAAGCATCAAAATATATGACAAATAATATAATTATCCAATCTTATAATATTTGAAACCTAAGGTCTTTCCCATACCAAATTATGTTCTTTTAAAACATGTTTTCTTGGTGATATGGGTGATTTAGAAATGATTGGGAGAGTGAAATTCCTCATTTAATATGTACAATATGTTTGGTAGGGAGGTTAAACAAAAGGATTTTGGGAGGTTTTCATTAATATTTAGTGTTAATAAAGGTGTTGTCTAATATCATCCCCCTAGGGAAGCTAAATTGGAGATCATCATGGAAATGAAGTGTTATGTAACATGACTTTCTAGGTTCAAACCTCCTAAGTGTACTAATTTCCACATGCTAGGGGTGGAAAGGTTCAACTAGGGGTTATAATAGTAGCGATGGAAAACAACCTCACATCACATGAGTATGATATTGGCCCAATTATTGATTTCTCTAGTAAAAAATAATGTATTTTTTAATATCACATGAACACAAGTGTCATGAAATAGGTTTATTAAGTGTAGACCCCATGGATACATACACTTGGTTTATTTTGAAGTTAAAAATAGATAACATGGGTTGAAAGGGTGTGAACTTAAAGAAGACAAGAAACCACATGGATATGTTTGTACATGTTTCCGTTTCAATGGAAGTTCTTAAAATGGCATGAAAATGGATTAGAAACACTTTCTTAATTAGACTATCTCCATCTATGCTCATATTCGTATTCATCCACATATATAAAATCCTAATTTAATTTGACCATCAGAATATTCGTCTCTCTATCTATGTGTGTGTGTGTTTGTGTGTTTATGTATTAGTCATTGGTCATCCCTTGCCTATGCATCCACTCCTTCCTAATATTGATTGATTATTGGTCCTTCTAAATCTTTGCACAAACATGTTCATGGGTTATTGTCATTTTCTAATCAAATAGAAAAGAATCAAGGTTAGGTATCAAAAAAATGATATAGCTCCTTGTATGTTCCACCCAATGACAATTATATTACATTGTATACAATTGTAGGGTCTTTATGCGGTGAAGCATAACCATATATTTCATGCCCTTCCCCATATTAAGCACCATTCCATTCCATTGTATACAATTATCCCTTGAGAAGCACCACATGTTGCATCTTTAATTCTACTCAATTTTTTGGTGTGACCATCACCTTCACATCTAAGTGAGAATTG
Organism: Pinus albicaulis; assembly: GCA_034641835.2. NCBI lineage: Eukaryota > Viridiplantae > Streptophyta > Pinopsida > Pinales > Pinaceae > Pinus > Pinus albicaulis. Next base: position 1,030,090,642 of record CM076572.1, on the reverse strand, counting down.
TTGGATTACCATAATTGTTTATCATTGTTGAAACAATGTTTTTTTATCATTCATAAATAAATATAGCTTTAATAATACATACATATGCATTTAATTAGCCAATCTTTGTATGTTTTATTAAATTAAATTCATTTCAACCATCCATAGTTTTGGGCCACTATTCATTTTTGAAATGAAACTAATTGTTTCCTATCTACATTAATTTATATGGAACAAAGTACATGTAATTTATCTAAGATTCCTCCAATTGTTGAGGAATTTATTTGAGGTTAGAAAATGAACTTGTTTCTATTTCGTTATTATTCAATTGTAATTAAAGGAAAAATTACTATGGGATAATATTCATCATCAATCTCACATGTTGCTCCAAAATATGTTTGAACATCATGCAAAGAACATTTAGGGAAAAATAATATTGGCACACCGGATCTCAAGCACTCAAATATTGTAACAAAAGAAGTTGTATCGCTAGGATTAATTAGCAATGAAACTATATTATCTCATTTCCACGGTTGCTGTGATGCTTGGTAGAAAAAGGAGCTATCCAAAATGGTCAAGGAATATCAAACATACCTTGATTTTCAGTGATCTTTATTATAACATAAATATGATGGTGATACCAAACCTACTAAAGCAACAACAAATAAAGAGATTGCAAATTATGTGAGGCAAATATCTCTTGAATCACCTCTAAATATATATGTATTCTTTCTTGTGGATGCAACTTACGAAGGATCACTTGAATTTATCATTGTTAAACATACTATAAAACCATAAACATTGCAATAGTTGAGTTAAGGCTCAAAATTAATCTTTATAACTATTAAACATAATACAAAACCATAATGTAGAAGTAGTTAATTGAATTAAGTTTCAAAATTTATCTTTTAGAATCTCCGCTTCTGTGATCCATATAAAATTGTAAAATCTCTTTCGATAATTTTCACATGCAATGGAACATTGTCGATGCATTTCGAACCAACCAGTGTGGTTTGTCATCAGGACTAGGTGAGAGATCAGATCAAGTCAATAAGTTTAAATAGAAGTAGAGATGGTCAAACTAGTCGTTTGGCTAGTTTGACTTTTTAAAATTTATTTATCAATTATATATTATGTTTTTTAATTAATTAATAATGGCCATTATTACCGAAAGGGATTTTACAAATTTATCTTTTATAAAATGAATTATGGGGGGCATATTGAGATGGTTATCTTACTTTTTACTGATTCTTCTAATATTCCTAGAATTTTATGAAAGAAAATATGAATTTGAAATGTTTGTATAAATTTAATGAGGATACATGAGTTGATTTGGAGAAGACCATCATCACTTATGTCTAGATTGAGACAGGGCATCATCACAATAAAAAACCAAGTACAAATTGTAGTAATCCTAGAATCATGCTTTACATATAAGGTAAAATCGGGGAACTCATGACTTGTACTATAGATAAAAAACATTTACCCTTACCAAAAAATATTTGATAAAAGTTGACAAACTATATAAGTTTAAGCTTAAGGGTATATAATCCTTCTTGCCTTCCATATAGATAATGAAAATGATTGTTCCAAGTCTCATGTTGCTTCTCATGTTATTTTATAAACCTTGATTGGAAAGAAAAATAGGAGGGCAGAAATGTAAGAAATATAAAACATAATGAAACACAACGTAAGAAATAGAGAACATAATGAAAAAAACACATACATATATCTGTAGACAATCAATACAATTATTTTCCTATGAATCCTTATGGGAGACAAGCAACCCTAAAAAGTAATGATGCTCTAGACTCCTTTTTCCCTAGGAAATCCTTATGGGAGAAAAACAACACTAAAATGTAAACATGCTCTACTCTCTCTTTTTTGGTATGGAAAATATGTGAGTACAAAGAAAGAGGTAATCTCTCTAGAGTTAGCTAAGACTTTTAGTGTGTAAGGTTGCTATAAAAACTTAACTTCATACATTTTTTCTCTCTAACTTCACACTCCTAGTTGTATTTTCAACTATGGAACAAAATACAATAACACAAAATGGAACTCTTATTCCTCCTAGTGGCCAAGTATTTAACATAGCATGATAGCTAATTAGGTGTAAGATTTGACTTTGTCAACCATTAACGAGGTTTGTGATTTTATACCTTTTAGAGTCTTGTTAAAATTCCACATGTAGCTAGCTTGCCATGCATGAGTAATGGGGCTAAAAAATCATTCTCTCGTACCATGACCTGGTCAACATGATAGGTCAACTTACTAAAGGCATAAATTTTGAATGAAATTCATTTGATGTTTTTCTTGCACCATTGGATATATGTCTTTAAGTGTAGAATAATGGTCAAGATTTCGGCACAAGGGATAATCGTTTGACCCACAGAAATGTCATTTAATACCTCAAAATGACTCCAAAAGGTTTTAGACCCCAATTCTCCACCCACCATTAAAATGACCCTACAAGTTGATTCTTTCAGTTTTTTCACTCTATAAGCATCAAAATATAATATGACAAACAATATAATTAAATCCAATCTTATAATATTATACAATCTTATAATATTTGAAACCTAAGGTCTTTCCCATACCAAATTATGTTCTTTTAAAACATGTTTTCTTGGTGATATGGGTGATTTAGAAATGATTGGGAGAGTGAAATTCCTCATTTAATATGTACAATATGTTTGGTTCATGCCACTAAGCCAAAATTTTTAAATTCAACTGACTTTTAATATAACCAACTAAATCCTGCAAAAAAAGAATAAAACAATTTATGTTAGGGTTGTGGATTCAGGCATTGAAACAACACACCATGATATTTCAAATTTAAAAATTATGGTTTGAGTCCTAGGTAGCTTAGAATCCTATTTGTTTTCAAAATAAGGATGCACTCCCATTTAATTCTCATGATTAGGTTTTAATCATGAGGCTCTCGCTCAAGAGTGGACCTTCCCAAAATCTTGTGACGTCTTGTCACAAACAAAACCATCAAACTGAAAACACATCATGCAAGAAACATAGCTCGCTGACATATCATTTTTCTCCTTCAAAGAAAAAAAAATTCACATCATGTGAATATCTCCATGTACTCTTACATATTGGTGTACAAAACCATCAACCAAACACAAGTCAACAAAACATGCCTCTTCAAACAACTGACTCTCAAGTCAAATAATAGAGCTCATGTACAAATTTCCTTCCTATATTCTTTATCAAACTCTTCTAGTGATTCTTGAAAGGTGGATACTTAAATCCTTCCTAAAAATTTGAGCTCTAAAATGAGAAGACATACAAGGTCATTTTAAGTCATTCTTCTATCCAATTATAAAAACCAAGTGAATATTTCTAAATATTGATTTCTGTCCCATAAACTGTACAATATATGTGGAGTTGCCTCGCCCTAAGCGAGATGTTTAACAAACATAATAATAGAGAAACAATTAGTGACGTCACCAGAAGATGTAGCCTCTTCAAGGTATCATATCCTCTCATCAAGGTCAAGAATCTATTCACCAAAAATGTCCTATGGAAATGATGGTGTAAGAAAAAAAACTAGACAAAAACCTTCAGTGAGAACAACAAAATCTAAAACCTCTTCAAGGTCTTCAATCTGCTCGTAAAGTTAAATTACATGTCTTGATCAAGTCCAACAACAAAGAAACATTCAGTGACAACACCAGAATCTACAACTTCTTCAACATCTTCTAAACCATCTTCAAAGTCAATATTGTGTGCATCAAATTCCTCAGCAAGGTCATCAATGGAGTCATCAAAACTACTATTTCAAACTTCAATGCCTAAAATAAGTCGAAAGAATTCAATTTCTCCTCCAAAACCTTCTTCTCTAAGCAAAGCTAGCATGATGTCGTCGAGAAATTCAGTAATTCCACGAGGAAATTCTATCAAAGTTAAAACAAGTCCTTTTCATCCATATTTAATGCCTACTTTTTCAGGTGAAACACCTCCAAATTTAAGGACCACAGTGAAATAAAATATGTAACTTTACCTAATAGGTGTAGACCTAGAACCCCCAACTTTGCGTGACATGTACAATTGAAGATCTTATATGGTAAGCAGTGTGAGAAGAGAGTCATGGTCACTGATTTGAGCAAGAGAAATAGTTTGGTATGACAACATTACTTGTGATAGGTCTAGCTAGCAGGCTACCAAATTACATGGTAATGGCATTCAAAATGTGAAAATTCCCATTTCACTTGGAAATAAGATGGTAGAGAAAGGCATAGATGAAAGGAGATATCCATTTATTTGCATAATTTTTTCTAGCATGGACCTTAATGTCATAGCCTTCTTTTGCCTAAATGAATGCAAATTTCCTTGCCATTTGGCTTGCGACATTCATAATTCATGCTCATGGAACATGATTGTGTTGCAATTGTGATAACATTTGCTATATGCAGAAGCTAATAAAAAATGATCGAAAATGACATTTTTGCTCTGTTTTTTTGAAGATTTAAGGAAAATTACACCAAGTAGCTTCCAACCTCATATGACCATCATGTCAAACTCATCTCAGGATATTTTCCAAGTAAGAGCCACTTAAGCAAGCAATCTAGTATACATGACTCCAATTTCAATTAGCAGCAATGACAGTTCTAAGTATGGTGCAAACATTGCTCTAGATCCTCAATGGGGCATGTTTGATGGAAATAATTTGGGGAGTGAGAGAGGGAGATGGTAGGAGAAAAAAATCAAGGAATCCTCGGGAAATTGAAAAATATATAACTAATAAGGTGGAAGAAATTTGTAACCTAAGAGAGAAACCTGTGAGGAAATGGGTGAAGTTGGTATTACACACCCAATTGGACAACCTCGAGGAGAAAACATTTCTCCCAATTTATTTGTTGGAATAACCTAGTAAGTGTTATTCACTAGCATGTATTTTGTAAAGGCCTTTCAACCTAGTTCCCATTCAACTCCATCCACCAGGTTGTAGAGGATTCCAAGCCTAATTTCATAAAAAGTAAGTTGGGGATGATCACATTGACTTGCTTGATGACATGCCTATGAAGATTAACTACCTTGAACTATTTTTTTGCGTAGGGAAAGAGACACATTCCCATGTCTGAGCATGAAAACGTTCTTTGATATTGTTAATGCCTCTAGTATTTACTTCTACAAGTTCTATAGGCAGAGTCTGTAAAGGGCCAGGTAGCCTCTGGATCTCATCTTTTATGAAAGGTGACATATCTAGTAAATGCCCCTACAGTCAATCTTTGGAATGGATCTAAATAGAATTTCTTCATTTTAATATCCGTAAAACACAACAACTTTAAGGTAAACTATGTACATGTGTCATTTCTTCCACAAACTAAAGTGTATAAGTAGTAAATTTTATACCAAGTGTGCTCCCACCATGTAAAGCGCAATTTGGTGAACTTATCATTTTTATAATATCTTTTTTCGATTAAATTTAGTTTCACACATGATCAATTATTGCTTTGAAAGTTGTGTTCTACATAATTTGTGTACACTAAATTACAAATTGATTTTTTGAAATCTATTTTGTGAATGTCGACCAATAGATATATATCATGGAGGATGAAAGACGAAGATTAGCCGAATCCCATATGGAGGCTCAGGGATCGGAGGATGTTCACGGTATTTAAATATAATCTTAAATCTCCATACATGTGTGTACATATGGAATTGATTTTTTTATTAACTTTGTGAGTGAAAATAGTTGTTAATAAGTTTCATATTTTAATTTTTAGGAGGCAAGAGGAGAAGGCTTTCTACTCCATCCATGGAGCGTGGCCAAGGTTCAACTGGTCGAGGTATGAGTGGTAGCAGGTTGCGGGAAGGGGGTGATATTTATTCCCCCGAAGGCCAATCAACGGCTGTTGGTTCTCAACAGGGTCACTGTGGGTCTGGTTCTCAGCAGCGTCATTCTGGGTCTGGTTCTCAGGAGGGTCATGTTGGAGAAGATGTTAACCAAAAACATCAAGGTTGCCATCAATTTCAATATTTTTTCATTAAATTTGTACAACTTTTTTTACACGTGTTTTTTCTAATATACGAAATTTTATATATATTGATGCAGAGGCTGAAAATGTTCGAGCTAGTGGTCAAAATAGACGCAGAGCAGCTCGCTACATTCAAGAAGAAGGCTGTCAACCCAGCACAACTTATCCGGCTGAGATTACTGATATACCATGGGAAACCAACATGGCGGAATGTACCTTACAAAGGTGTGAAAGCCTTCATGTAAAATTGCAAAGAGATCTCATGGCTTTGTCTCTACCTGCTGAGAGTAGACAAAGCCTTGAAATAGTTACACATTCATTGGGTGAAATGGTAAAGGTGTATAGAAATTTGGGGCCAACGACTGATTCGTTTGTAGAACTGATGAGAAAGAGAAAATAAACAGTGATAGGTCCCGATAAATGGCAGGACATAAAACAAAAAGTTACAAGAGCAGATGCCAAGTCAATGTTTAATTATAAGGAAGGGCCAAAAATAAAAATGTTGAAGGTGCAGTATTTCAAGCACCCAGACAAAGCTGGTTATTTGTATGATCGACATCTTGCAGCCTTTGGAAGGCTTCCATGGAACGATGAGGTTCCTGTTTATTTTGCACAAATTTTTTATGCAGAATTTTTTTTGGGTATGAAACCTGACTACAATGACCTTCCTTCAGAATTTTTTGGCCCGGGGAGAGGTCGATTATATCAATGTAAGGGCGCTAAGCGAGATGTGGATTTGCCTCGCCCTGAGCCGCCATTGGTGAGTCGACCGTTTCGAGTCGAAACCCTGCGATCAGAGATGGATGCGACTTCTCAAATAAGTCGAGAAGCAAGAGATGTTATGATCGACAATGTTCATAGCGGATTGAGTGGAGTCGATCTTTGTTTAAATCGACAAAGAGCACATGAAAATGCACGTGCCAATTTTGTTTATCGTACATATGAGGAGATTTACAACATGAATGTTGAAGATCTCCGAACATATGCAATAAATTGTTGCAATGGTCTGCAAGACCTAATTTTTCATGAGGAAGAGGGCACCGGAATGGTATGTGTTAGTGACCTTAGGGTTTGAAATTATATTTACATATACATGTGTACAATTTGTAATAAATACATGTGTATGTACATGTATACATTTATTTGTATGTGTACATTAATCTAATAAAAATGTATGATTATATGTTAAAACACCATTTGCAGTTCTCAGGCATGATGCGTGATGAAATGTTAATATTACATTCGGGACCTCTGGCTGAAACGATGCAGATGGGTCTGACCATCATGATATGTTGGCACATGTATGTTAGTGTTTTTTAAGTGACTCTAAAATAAATAATTGTTGCCACACATGTACATGTATGTATATATATAATTCGATAAAATGTTTTAACAAGTACCGATTCCGTCTGATGTTTTTGGGATGGCGGTACCTTCTTCTTCCTTAGGAGATATACCTTCTACTTCATTGGGAGATGAGCCACAAGTATGGACAATTTTTCACAAGTTTAAAATTTATGTTTAAAAGTTATATATATATATATATATATTCTACCTCAAAAAGTTCCATTAAAAATTGAGATATATATATATATATATATATAGAGAGAGAGAGAGAGAGAGAGAGAGAGATCTATATTTTGAGTTATTTAAAATTTTTTGAATTTAGGTTCCTATAGAAGATTTCTTTAATCCGGGGACTTTAGCGATGGAGATAGGGACATCCACAACATTTGAACAAGTTGTCTTTAGTTCCTTTTTTTAATATTATTGAAAATAAGTTTATATATGTACACGTGCATTTTCATTTGAAAGTTTTTAATATATATATATATTTAACTATACATGTATATTGTACAGTTTACCACTGCAGATGTTCCTATGGGAGAACCTGTTCATCAAATGGAGAGGGAACCTTACGAGGTATTGCATGATTTTTTTGTTATATTTTATTTTTTACATGAAGTTCTAGATATATATATTCTCATTCATTTTTAAAACTTCAAATTTTAATGTTCAAGTACATGTGCATTGTGTATGTAGGTTTCCTATTCACAAGATAGGGCGCGGAATGAGATCTAGACGCTAGATCCTCCATTTGATGGACATGATTTACAGTAGATTTGATTTCAAAATTTAGATGGTTTTAAAATTTGTTAAACTTGATACAGTTTGATACTCAAGTGAGATTTACAATTTTTGGACATATTTTATTGTACATTGTTATTATATAATTTGTTTTATTTAATTTTTGGATGGTTTTAGTACTTTTGGCATGTGAATGTGAAGTAATGTTGTCATCTGAACTACATTTGGCATGTGATATTTAATGTTAAATGTTTTTGTTGGATAGTTGAATTATAATTGGCATGGCATGTGAAGTTTTTAAAACTCAAGTTTTGGATAGTTTCAATCTACATTTTGCATGTGATATTTAATGAACTTTAAATGTTTAATGTTTTAATGTTGCACAATATATAATCAAAAGGGTTTTAAAACTTAAAGTTTTGGATGGTTTCAATCTACAACTTAAAGTTTTGGATGGTTTCAACCTAAATTTGCACATATGGTAAATTGAAATTATGTTACTTGTAACAAGACAATCCCCATTGATTTCATTGTATATGTTGATTTCTAATTTGATATAATTGCATGTATGATGGTACATTACTTGTAAAGACATTGGATTAATAGTGTTCATTGATTTGAGTGTAAGCGCAAAAAATTATTGACAATGTAGAACGATTTTTGTGTTATAATAATTAAACCTAATAATATTGGAGAGCAAGAGAGACTTGAGGTATGGTGTTTACTACAAGAGTTCGAGCTAAATATTTAAATGGTTTATGATTTATGATTTTTACTTTCTTTTTAATATAATCGATAAGGGTGACAATAAGAATAGAAGAAGAGAATAGTTTAAGATTGATCACAATAAATGCTATTTGCAATTGATTACATTCTAATTATTCACATTCTATCATTCAATATTATTACATTGTCACTTTGCATTCAAAAATTTTATTTGATCATTTTCCATTATTAAAGTTATTCTACAATATTTATCATCTCAACAAATTGAGGTAACTAAGAAAATTTAAAATTAAAAAGACTTGATAAATCTCAAACATATTTAGCATATTTAAAATGGTTATATTAATATTAGATGTATTTACATATTATTGATAAAATTAATCATATGTTTCTCATATTATCGATAGTTTTTCCTTGGTTGCACACAACTGAAACCAACTTAGATCCATCTTAACTATGGATCTATCAAGCGCCGAGAGGGATCAAATCTCTCAAGGTGCAAACCTTTCCTCAAGTTTTGCACTCAAAAAAGAGGTTTGCACCTCTAGATATTTGATCCCTCTCGGCGCTTGATAGATCCATAATTATGATGGATCTAGGAAAATAACTTTCTAAAAATAAGTAAGGGAAAATCAGCATAGGGAACAATTAGGAGTAAATTTAGGAACATGTGATAGTTGGGTGAGATAAAATCATATATTTTAATAAAATAATGGGAATTTGTAGGAGAGACAAATAGTGGATATGACATGTATTTTGGTGAATAATCAAATTTATGGAATTAAACAATTAATTATTTTTGTATGTGAAAACAAGATTCACACCTAATCCTCACCTAAAAGACTAAATTAAACACATTATTATTAAGGGGACGAGGAGCTTTCTAGGTTTTGAGCTCCCCATTGTTAGATGAGTGTCGTAATGGAATTCCATGTATTTTTGTGAGAACTTATGATATTGTGATATTCTAATTACGAAATAGTGATCTTGAGTAAATGCTGGATAATGTAGTAGATAGGAACTTTTTGATAAGGGGAGATAAGGGATGTGACCAAATTCCTATCAGTGAAAAAAAATTTCTTCACCTTCCTATAACTCCATTGTAGCTTTGGGGGCCAAAGGTAAGAAGAGTACCTTGGAATTTCTTGGGTGAAAAACCAAGTGGGTCACCAACTTTGGTCTAGTGCATTGGAATTCATTAAAGAATTGGTCATTGGAGTTGCTTCAAGCTAGGAGTGAGCATCGTCACCAACCTACATTGAATATTTTACACTCCCTAGGGTGAATGATACTTTAAATTGATTGATAGTCTAAGACTTTCGAATTTTTCCGAATGCCAAATGATCTTACAAAGCTAGTATTTATAATATCCTAGTAGGTCATTCGGTGACAACTTTTACCGGCAACTTGAAACAAAGAGAATCTATCCTTGGCTAGGACATCAAGTAAGATGTCTGCCATAAACAGTGAAATTGTACTTAAAAGTTGAGATTCGGGCAAGTGGGGAAAACCACTTGTTATCTCATCCCTTGGAGGCTAGGCCATATGGGGACCGAATCTGACCTTACAAAATAAAGTGAAATAATTTGTACCATACAGTCAGAAAACATATACAAGAACAATTAATATACAAGAACAATTAATTTCATTCTAAAATATATATATCCAATACATATAACATTTTTCATCAATGCACATGTATAGAAAAACTACTTTTAGTTGATACTAGAGCACGTGCTTGTACCCAAACAATTTGTAACATGTGCAAACCACAAATAACATAAGCAGCTCAATTTTTAGTTGAGTATTGGAAGTTCTAAAACATATTTAATCCAAAGATAATAAATTGTTGGACACTTCCCTCAAAAAAATTCTAATGGAATTCCATCTTCAATAATCCGCTCATGATCGGATTTTGACATTTTCCATTTCTTAATTTTCGATTTTTTCTTTGATTGAACTTCTATCAACTTTATGCGTGCTGCACACACCAAGTGACTATATTGACAACTTATGGAATCAGGTTCATAGTCTTCAAAGTAAACAAAGTCTTCACTTTGATGAGTTTGTCTGAAAAAATAACCTTTCAGTATAATAAACCCTCTGTCATACTAAAATCCGTGATCATTAAAGTCTTGTAATAATTTCATTTTTCGTTCGGTGCAATGCATCAAATAATATTTCACATTTTCATCGTTGTCAATAGGTGCAATTACAGTAAAAACATCTCTTGCACAATAAAATAAATTTAACATTTAATTATGCATATTTAAATTTATTTCTAGATCTTTAAATCATTGGAAAGTAATTCAAATGTTACCTTCTCTAACAAGATCAGAAACTCGATAACCATCGGATGATATTGTAGTTTCCTCTGATTGCATTTCTTCAAACATTGCAACAAACATTTTTCCCTTTGTATTTAGCTCTGTATGTTTCCAATCATTCACATACATTTTGTTTTCACAAACATCATTGGATTTTGTGTTGTCTATGCAAACATCACAAAAACAAGAATATTTTCTTTTATCCAATGCAAACACATTTCTGGACAACTTTGTTTGAATTGAATGCAATTTTCGAGTCCCTTTTATTGTTTCAACGTCATTTCCAATTGATCTATCTACGTCTCCGATTCCAATATGCCAGAAAAACCTTTATGTGGAAAATTAGAAAAAGAATTTGTAAATATGATATCAAAATACAATTAAAAATAATCATTGCATGATAAATGTACAATGTTTAAAATTAGATTTCCAATATAAATTAAATTGAATGTACCTTCGCACTTCTCTTGATGGGTTTTTCTCATGGCTTAGAGAAGCGATGCACCATTGAACAACTTTTTCAGCATTCACAAGTCGGTGTGCAGAGTGGTTCATTTGATATCTTCGAAGTACTCGTTTTATGCATGCTCCTGCATCGTCGTGTTCTCCTTTTCCATGGCCAGTCTCGAAGAAATTCCAAAAATGTTTAATGTAGGTTTTTTTATGAAGACAACACAACCAAAAGAATGATCGTGCAGATTTGAATTGACTTGCGCATCCGTCTGACCATATCCAATGTTCATTGAATGTTATTCCACGATTTTTCAATGAATCATAAATTCTTCCAAAACAATGTTGTACAAAACATGTATCATGTATACGATCGTCACTAATATAAAAGTGATATTCTTTAATGATATGTCGATTTTCACTCGTGATTTCTATATGATCGACATTTTGTTCAGCATGTCTATATAGAATATGGATGAGCATGGAGACTTGGTCAGAATGATAGTATTCACTCTGAATTTCTTTTTGTGGAACAAATGTGTAGTTTTCTGCAAAATCAATTACTGACAAAATGGTCCCTGGTGGAAAAACTTCACGAGATTTTTTGAATTGCAAGTATTTCCATCGAGCTCTATGGGAATGCTTGGTGTATTTGTAAATTTCTGCCTCAAACTTTCTCAAAAAGTTTATCAAAAAAATTTCGTCTTCTTGTAATTCGATTCTTTTAACACTATTTGCACCTTGAATCGATGTACCGATATATTCATATCTCTTCCATTTCACTTTCATGTTGGACAATGATTGATCATTTATATCAATACGATATTTGTTTTCAAATTTAGTCAAATTTCCACAATCATCGCATTTTTTACCACCAACACATTTCTTTTTTGTAAAATAGTTCATCGCTTTCTCTTTCACATATAATTTGAGATATGAATTCGCGGATAGTGGAAGGCGGAGGTGAATCCTTCCATAATGTTCTACCGAAATCAAGGAATGTGTCATAATATAACTCAAATTCCACATAATAACGGCAACAACAAGTGTCGCGTACGGTGATAGGTTTTACATACCATGGTTTTTTTTGAACAAAAGCACTGAGTGAAACACGAATTTGACGATTCTCTTCTTTGAACTTGTTGAATAATTCTATCTAAGTGGTTTCCAAGAGATGTTTTTCATGTTCTTCGTACTGATTTTGTGCTATTCTTCTTCGCATCACATGTCTTAAAGTTGGTGAAACACGCGAATTGTTCTTCCAATATTCATATATTATTTTTTTAACATTTTCTCCAAGTCTATCTTTGTATGGTTGCCTACAAATAGCCCTCCAACAAGCGAGTTCATCATTTACATCTATTTGCAGTCGAAATTTTCGATGTTTGTGCAGAGTTTTTCGCGAGGTTCCCAGTGCTCGTGCCATAGATGTTGTCAAACGATTCTCTTGAGTACTTGGTGAAACCATTGCCATCTGTATTCCTCTACGTACATTTGAAACATCTTTATCTCTAGATCTCTTAATTGAATTTATAGCACTACTCATATTTTTTATCACCTCTTCCTTCATTTTTTTATCTTTGGTTGATTTCTGAATACCCAATAGTGTTGTCGCTTCTTTTAATTTCTTTGATGATAGGAGACCTTTCAACATTTGAGCCTGAACTGTCACTCGCTCATTTAAGAAATACTTTTCAAAAATGCGGTCGACACGATATCGTATAATATGGTCAGGTTTTTTATCTCCATATGTGTGAGTGTCAACATTTTCTAACATCTTATTATCGATAGTGATTTCATCTGTACATATTCGAAAAAATAGTACATATTCAATAAATCACTAAATTAATAAATATGTCAATAAATATTAGGAAAATTTTAAATATATCAATAGATCATAATATATACATTTACATACCTGCTTCAATTTCTGCTTGAGGTTGATTTTCTTCTTCAATATTTTGAGGAGTATCTCTGTCTGTTTACATTAAACAAAATATTTTTCAAACTAGTTCATCAAATAAAAATTAAACTTCACATTTTACATTGGGAAAATTTTAAAAATATATCAATAGATCATAATATTTACATTTACATACCTGCTTCAATTTCTACTTGAGGTTGATTTTCTTCTTCAATATTTTGAGGAATATCTCTGTCTGTTTACATTTTAAACAAAATATTTTTCAAACTAGGTCATCAAATAAAAATTAAGCTTCACATTTTACATTAGGAAAATTTTAAATATATATCAATAGATCATAATATTTACATTTACATACTTGCTTCAATTTCTGCTTGAGGTTGATTTTCCTCTTCAATATTTGAGAGGGCTTCTAAATTTCTTTTGCGAGATTGTCTAGTCTCTTCTCTACGTGTCTCAGGGTCTCTTTTTCGATCATATTTTCAAGCACAAGTTCTTCGATTTCCCATGATAATAGGGTATGAAGTTAAACAAATTTTCTTCAAAAAATTGGACAATAACTCAATTACAAAAAATATCACAAAATATTTAATTTAAAAAAATTCAGTGTAAATTTTTTGCAAAAAATACATATTCCAATCCAAAATCACGCCGCCTCTAAGAAATGTCCTTCAAAAAAATTCTTTAAACCCAAAATTGTAAAATCAACCAAGAAATGCTCTTAAATCCAAACTTTGAAGAAATTTTTTTGAACCCAAACCAAGATCTTTGTAAAATGAGAAGAAGTGTGTGAAATGTGCGAAAATTGTGAATCATTTCGCGCCAATTTATATTGACGCGAAATGTGTTTTAGTAGGGGGCTCTGCAAAACTCTCCGGCCGACGGAGAGTTATACAATAGTTCAGCCGAACTTTTGATCAAAAGTTCGACCGAACTATTAAGACGTTAGATTTAACGGGTCTTAAGCGGAAAACATAGTTTGGCCGAACTAACGCGTTATCAATTACGCAAAAACCAGGTTCTGAATACGGTTCTGCAACTTTGGATTGATTAAACTTTATGAAAGGTTGTTAATTAACTGTTGGAACCAAGACAAGCATTTTCAGAATTGAATCTATTTTCAGGAAATATAACTTTTATGGAATTTCATAAACGTTTAATAATTTTAATTATTTTTCTAATAAAATGGGTGCAAACAATTTCTGAGGGTCATTGTGATTTAATGAAATCAAAATTTTGTATCTCCCAAAATACATTGTAAAAAAATTGAAAAATTTATGGGGCATTACATTGGTCCGTCGTCTCTAATGGGTAGCTTTTAGATTTTTAGTTTATAACTTATATGTTAAGAAATTTCTTGCGACGCGAAACATATCCAAAATACGCAGTTTTTCGTATTGGACCAGTTCAAAAAATTCTAGTAATTATGATATGCATCCATTGGCTTTGCAAATATGACGAAAACAAAGTAGACTCTGTCTAGATTGTTGTAGCACATTTTGTTTTTTCAAAAACACAAATTTTCAATGAATACAACATTGCGTCATAACATGGCTTCTTATGAATCCTTTGATTGTTAAGAAACACACACTCAAAAGAACGCTAAGTTGACATATCAAATATGCATAAAAAAATTTCAAAAAATAAGTAATAGAAAGCTAACAAAATTTCTCACAACTTTTATTTTTATCGCAAAATGAAATTCTACACAAAAAAGTTGTTATAGTTTGCAGAAAGTTGAAGAACCGAAAAAAATGAAAATTTTTTCTCGAAAAAGGGCAAAAAGTGTAACCCAGCTTCAATGTTACTGTGTAGTGGCAATATAAATATGCATGTACTCGACATGATGAGCTTGTTGGTTGGTATCATATAATATAATGTAAGGGTGATTTTACTGCTTCTCCACTATGTCTATTATCTCCTTACTTGTTATGTCTATTGTATCAGATTGTTTGGTGTATATATTGATGGTAACTAGTGCATACTTTACCCTATACTAGAACATTGGTTCTGTCATCAGTAGTTTCTGGACTTGAGTAAATCAATTATGTATATTCAAATGAAAATTTTGGAAGAGATATAAGAGTGATGGTAGATAACCCCGGATGCGGGTGAATAAGGCCCACTGGAGGTAGGTGTGGTGCCACACTCGCTAGCCCACCTAGAGTTTGAGCATTCGTGAAGGGCATGAAGGAAGCAACGTGGAGATAGGTATGACAGAGGAGGATATTATAAGCGGGGGAAGGATCGTGGCAGTGATTAGTGGAGTGCAACACCGGAAAACGGAGGCGGAGGAAATGGGAACGCAAAATCCTGAGGGAGGGAGGTACCATCTCTGTCCTAGTCCCCTCAAGTGGGGATTTATTGGTGTCAGAAGGCATAGGGAAGAAGGAAAAGAAGAGTGGAGAGCTTGGGACAGATTTATAAGCAACCGAAGGGGACGAGGTGGAATCATCTTAGCTTGGGACCACAGGGTGAACGGGCAGAAAGGGGAAGGGATACCAGGAGCGACGCAGGTGGTAATGGTAGTGGTCTTTCGACGCTCTATCTTGGAAGGGAGAATGGTGGGTCACCTTACACAAGCTCTTTGATGGGTGGAGCGCAGAGCAGATAGAGGTAGAGGAGAGACAACCAAAGGCAAAGAAGCAGGGTGACACAGGTCTCAGTGGGAGATCGGGGGTAGAAGGCTGGACTTGGAGGTGTTGTTCTTCACTGAGAACAATGATGAGGATGCCTTCTCCATCTCCAAAATGGAGCCGAACTTGATCAATTCCATGCGACATGAGTATGGGGAGAGGGTCGAGATGCATTCGGTCTAGGTGACACAGATTATCCTGGGATGCCTGATACACGAGCGAAGGAGAATTGTCCAAGTTGTGGGAGAGAACCTCTGCAGCATCAGGGAAGGGCTAGACCAAAGTATCGGTAAGCTGCATGACACCTTGATGATTGCAGGGTATCTAGACATTCTTTGACTAGATTGTGCACCCCCTTCGGATGATATCAGAGACGGAGAAGAGGAGGATGCTGTGACAATGCAAGAGTTGAACATCCTGGGAGGGGAGAACTAGCACCAAGGCTGATCAGGTGCCTTTTTTGTGAAATGATAAGCTTCCGGTGGGCTTATAGCCCTATAGTTTACATGGTTCTAAGTATTAGCAGGTTTAGTTGGTTATTAGTTGAATATCTAGCCCTTCTACCTATTTTAGGCGTCATTAGACTTGATACTCCTCCAGTTTCCCGAGAAAGGCAGAGACGTTTTGATAATTTTGGATATATGGTCTGGTTTCTCGCTAGCTAGTAGATCTATGGTTGTAAATATTTAACCAGTTAATAGAAGTCGTCCCATACTTGCTGATAAAAAAAAAAGTGATGGTAGAGAAAAATTAATAACTACTTGAATAGTTGCACCCGTAGAAACCACTTATCAATAACAAAAATAAGATCACATTTTTTCACATAAACCCAAAAATAACATCTCAATTCGATCCCCCTAGAACTAAATAAATACATGTATCACCCATCTAATATACTGAACTAGCAATGATGGATGGTTAATGTTAAAATTAACAAACAAAGGATGCAAAAATCTGCATGAGTGGGTCAATAAAATACTCGATGTTTTTTATGAGGAACAAGCGATTAAAGAACACACTTGAATCGACAGTATCAAGGAAAAGTTCCATGATGATTTCCATGAAGGTTTTTTCTATACTATACCTACCTTGTTACAAAAGTTCCTCCTTAACAAAGGAGTTCTGACACATCGTTGAGCATAAAGCCCCTTTAGAACCATTACCAAAATTGACTATGCCAAGCTCTAATCCAACTAGGAGAAATTTCTTAATGTTCATTATAAGAATACTAAAGAAGCGTGGGACTGGTTTTTAAGAAAATGAAGTTGTTTGTTTAAACTTTAGCCGTGTTTTGAGGTCTATGGCGATCCCCCATTTCATCAAAAATAAAATAGGGAGCCTTCATTTTTTTCATATTTTATGTTTGAAGATTTCATTGAAAATAAACCATCTTTGATTTAATTTGAATCTCTTTAAAATTCAAAAAATGTAAAAAAAATTTCAAAAAATAAGAAAATTCTGAAAAAATGGACATCCGGATATCCAGATGAAAACACTTTTATTTAGTCATGCATCTTGGACTCCGAGACTCCTGGATGTCCCCAGGCTGCTTTCTTTGGGCAATTTTCTATTTTATTATAATTATTTTTTAAACTTTCAACTTTTATATTATATTTGTGATTGGATTTTTTTTTAAGGAGTTGTTTTTAATGGTTTTTTTTGGAATTTCAGGTGTTGAAATTTGGTGAAAAAAATTGAGATAAAATCTTGATTTTTGTTATTTAAACTGGGTTTTTCACTGTATATATGAATTCAGCACCCTAAAAAATTTCTAGGACACTTTGATTGTGCAAAATTACCTATCAAACTTTTATTTTCAATAAATTCCTGCGGAAATTTAAAAAAATTAAACCAAAATACCTACTGTAAAAACCTTCAAAAAAGTAACACTATAAACTACTCGCTTTCTTAAAGTTTTTGACCTGATCTTCTTCCCAATCCCAAACATCCAGACTTAGCCAGACAACACATTCGATGAATAAATATTTTATTGTATTTCTTTATTTTTTTGATTGATTGCTATTTAGTATAGAGTCTAGGTTATTTTATGAAACTCCATTCGTTCGCACCTTGGACTCCCGCCACCCAGATTCAATAAAGGATTTTCATGATTTTTTGCACTTTTCCTATTTTATTTTCACTCTCATATGAATTTCTTTAATAAATTTCATTTTTTCTGCCTTATGTTCGGAGTTTGATGGCTTTCACAAAACTTTATGTTTCTTATATCCCACACCCTACACATATTCAGATCTCCATATTTACTTCAGTTAAATTCATTTTTCGATCAATTATTTTTTAGATATATGTTTTTTAAGTCTTTTCAAATAAAAGACTGAAATCCATTTCTATAATTTCCTCACGAAGGGATTTACTTATGAATGACCAGACCACTGGATTTTTTAGATTTTCTAAATATATAACTTAAACAAAATATACATTATTATTATTATACCTGTCGCTGCAGGTATTATGCATCAGGTTTGTTCCTGATGTGACATTAATTTAATTTTGTTTTGAAAAATTTATATTTTTGTCATAGTTCAACTTTGGTAATTTTTATTATTTATTTATTTTTATTTCTTAAATTTATTTTTCTGTTCTTGTATTGATTAATATTATTAACTTGTTATTACAAACTGCATTAGGCAAACTCAAAAAGCTGATCTGCTATTAAACAAGGTTACAAGTAGCGACTACCTGCCCCTTAATGTAAATATAGAAATGTTACAATTTGAGATGGATAACACTTTAAAATTGGAATCTATCACGTTTAAAATGCTCAATCTTAAATTAACTAATTACAAATATATTATAGTTAAAAAAATAAGTTTTTATTTACGTTAATTATACTTTAATACTTAATACATATATATATATAGTAGATATTTATTTTGTTCAATCTGCCACTTCTCTTTAAGTTATTTGTGCTAATAGCTTGTTTATTTATTATTTTATATTATTATGTTTATTTAATATTTTATACTATTAAATATTGAACTGCAATTGCAAAATACTCTTAATTTATATAATTTTTATTAATGTAAATTTAGTAAATTATGATAAATAAATATAATAAATTATTTTTTAAAATAAGTTTTCACTTAAATTATTATTATCAATATTTTTTTTTTATAATATTTAGGTAAATTTTTAAATTAATAAAAAAACACAAAAAAAAATCATCAATATTCAATCTAATTTAGTATATTTTTGTGGATATCACAAAAACAATAATGAATGTGAAAGTTAACAAATCGAGTAGTTAGCAGTTTGCATCATTTGTAAACTCAATGATCTCCCTCTAAGTACCAATATGTGGATATGTGTGAGTGCATCTGAGTTCTATGCTCGTGATACCCTACAGTAAACTAACCCATTTGCCTATTTTAAATTTTATTGTTAATTTAATTACTAGCAGTTGCCCCAAAAGGTGCAAAAAGAGGCCGATAGGATTTTGGAATTAAAAAAGTTGTACAAGAAAATAACAATAACAATTGAGACGTTAAACTTAAATTTATTTCTTAAGTTTATAATATGTAACTAAAATATTCATGAATGTCAACAAAATGCTAGAATATTAAATATTAAATTGATTATGTCATATTCAAAAGCAATCTAATTAATAGATGAGATGATATTTTAATTTTACAAAAATTGAGTTTGTGAAAGACACATTTATGCATGCTAAATGATCTATTAAAAAAAAATTATAATATGGTTAAAAATTGTATTGTTAGATTACAACAAAAAATAACTATTTTATTTAGACTACACCTATTTTAAATATGTGTTGAGTGGTTCTAATAATTCTAATAATTAAGAATGCATCCCTTCTTGTAAAAAGTTAAAAGTTCAAATTCAAAAAGGTAGAAAATATACATTTAGGAATTCTAGAAATTCTTCAAAATCTTAATGTCAATAATATTGAATTAGACCAAGGTAAGTGGTTAGATAATAACAAATAATGAATTCATTTTAAAAACATATATTTATTCTTTTTAAAAACATAAATATATTCTAAAAACATATATTCTTTTTAAAAAAGATATTTATTATTATTAAATATATTTAAATAGTAATTTTTTTAATATAAATATCTATTTATAAATAATAGACTCAGTAATTATATCAAAAAAGTGACACTGCGTAGATTTTTGGAAAAACAAAAAATTATGACACTGCATAGATTTTTGGAAAAAATATATTTAAAAATAAAAATATTTATATAAAAAACTTAATAATCATATTTAAAACCATGAAATAACAAAAAATTATGAGGCTAGATAGAAGTGATAGTGCGAAATTAACATTCAAATTTTACATGGAACGTACGCCTTAACTTTGGTAACAGCCATAGTCCACTCAATCAAATTCATATATATATATATATATATATATATATATATATATATATAAGTAAAATCCCATTCAATACATTGACATCAACCACCCTGTAATTTCCAGAGGACACAAATCCCAAAAGAATAATAAATGAAATTTGCAGCCTATTGTACACAACTCTTCACAACAAAGCAAAGTAAAATCCCATTCAATACATTGACATCAACCACCTTGCAATGTCGAGAGTACACAAATCCCAGAAGAATAATAAATGAAAATTTCAGCCACTATACACAACTTTTCACAACAAAGCCGTTATATATTTAGTAAATTTGAAGGTCTATCCATGATACTTGAATCGCTAACTGCGCATGAGGTTGCCTCCCTTATTTCCCAATGATTTCACTGTGCATCAACAATATGTAGAAGAATTGGGTTGCCGAGAGAATGATAAGGAGTACCTCTATTGTTTTCTGCAGCAACATCAATAATAGCCATGGCTAAATGTATACACATTTCAAATCTCATTAACAAATACATCTAACAACTAGTTCGAGCTAATTTTCCTGCAGGCATTTAAAAAATCGGTACACAGCTCTTACCACGCGTGAGTTCCTGCCGTGCAAATGAATTTCCTTGCATGCCAGCCTGCAGAAGCTCATTAATACCAGTTATGCATTGATGCAGATAGATAATTGGTCTCGCTGCAATTCCAATTTCATAATTGGGCTAAATCTACAATGTGAATAAGTTCAACCCAATATTTGTGATATATACATATACACTTCTGATCCATTAAATGCAATATATAGGAATATATACATATATCCCCTGATTGATCCTATGTTTGATGATATTGTTTCGAATTGAAGATTGTACAAGTTGATTATAAATTATATATAATGCTATACTGCTCTGTAATGATTACTTAAGGATCATAATGATGTATAATTTGAAAATCAAAATAAATAAATATCTCTTCAAAATTAATTATATATATTACTGCTAAATACTTATTATCAACCTTAACTGTAAATAAGTTGTAAAATTAGAAACATGGCATAAAAAAATGAGATATACCCCATGGCCAGTAGAGTGAGAGCTCAGGCTGTTGTGGCAGCTGATGCAACAGCAGAGAAAGTCTTCTCTGACCATAGCCTCATATGGTGCATCCCCGAAATGCAAGAATCCGCACCCACCACGCCTGCTATGAGCGCAAAGATGACCATGAACCCTGTAGCAACGTTTCCCCCGCGTTTTCCCAGCGATTTCCATCACCATCACTTTGCTCTGTGCCTGCAGGAACTTGGCGAGTGGGAAAACCATGGCGTAAGCGAAGAGATGGGGGAGCATCCACAGAGCAAAACTGCCCGCCAGCTCTGCTATTTCCTTCTCTTGCCCGATCAACAACAAGAGAGGCGTGGCGAAGACATAGAGCAAACTCAGAAAGCAGGCGATGCAGAGGACAATAATCCAGGAGCGCTGCATATACAATCCCAGCATATACCCAGTAAAATGAGCAAGATTTTTGTGCCTGAAACCCTTGCAATGGGTTCGATTTAACAGTCTGCACCGATCATTAAACGGAGTAAAAATCATGTTACCCAAATTAGAAATGGAAACTCAGTATGATTTTATGATTTTTTTGCTTTTTCAAAATGAATTGGTTGACGAAAAAACACCTGTATTAATTCAAAATAGAAAGCCTATCGGCCTAAATATATAAAAAACAATATATCATTTCAATATATATATATATATATATATATATATATATATATATATATATATATATATATATATATATATATATTTAATTTAAATAAATACCATGTTATTAATTTGAAAAAAAAAACTCATAAATTTAATAATAAATTTTAATATAAATATGACCCGTATAAGCATAGTCCTGCATTATCTGCAGTTTTATTATGGGCCATTGGACTTGAATCCATAATTGCCACGTAATAGCCTAGCCCTGTAAATATTGCAATGTTGTCTGACTATTTGTTCTAATTATTACAAAACTGAATTTAATGTGAAACTGTGGGTTGAGTAATATTATTTATTTATTAATCATGTATCAAAATGTCGCTAAACATCTCAACCAACCTACGCATTAGACACACCGTAAGAAATTTTCAGCCTAAATTTTTGATGTAACAAGTTTCGATGACGGCATCTATACCACCAGCCACGTAACAATATTGGGCGACGCCTTTAAACGAGACTCACCTACATTTATTTCCAGTGACACAAAGAACGTTATTTCCAAGGACACAAATAACGTTAACAGAACCCTAAGTTTATGCATACACATTGAAACATTGTAGTAAACGGTAAATTGGTTATTAAACAAGGTTGCATAGTTACTATTTTTTGCGGTTTAGGTAAATTAATAAATTTTGAATAGTTACTATTTAAAAAGCAATAAATTGTCAACAGAACTTACTGTGGATGGCATCCACAGCAGTCACACTCGGTCGAGTGAGAAAAAGAAGACAGGACAGCACGGTCCACGTTAGGCGCAGTTACAGAGACACGTATAAATGCCGTGAGCCACACGACTTGAAGCTTCTATGCATCCAGTACCCAGGAGTGGCGAGCCTTATTTCAGCGGTCATAGGCCCATTAATGCGGCCAGGCCGCTAATGCCCGTCGCACGATGAATGGGCCAGGTAGCTGATGCCCCCAGGAGTTCCCTTATAGTTAATTTTGGACAGTCCAGCACAGAGAAATATTTAAAACTAAAGTCATTCCCGACAATCACTTTTGTACTTTTTTTTAGGGCATTTTATATAGCATTTTCCAATAACATGTTGAAAGTATGGACTAATAAAAATTCAGAAAAATAAATTTAAATAATTTAAATAAATAAACAATAAAAAATTTCAATGTTTAACTATGGAAAATTATCAATTTTTTTTTGCAAATACATAATTAATGTCAGCATCAAAAATAAAAAATGCAATGCTTAGTATCTGGAGACTGAGGTACAATAAGAGTGTTTAGATGTGATTAATGCATCTAAAGAGTTGTCTGTTGCAGTTGAAATAAGGCTTACCCGTGGCCCATGGCTTTGGCCACCAATATTTAAATATTTCCCCTTTGCTATCAGCCCATTAATGCGGTGGCGGATATCTTTTGCTCACGTTAGATTTAAAATTGTTTAAATCTAACGGTGGCTTGATGTATCTCTGCCACGCAGTGAGCCGATGCGGTGGAAATAAACTTAGATCCATGGCTTTACTTGCTCAAATATTATCATCTTTAAGACCGTACACAAAATGTGACCCATGGCTGCTTGTTAAAACCAATCATCATCTTTAAGGACGGTACGGATAGTCAAAAGTTCCTCTCACGTCATAACCGTATTATCCTTTGAGATGGCACGCGCAGCCTGTGGGTCGCGTTGTTTCAAAGAAAGCGACCAGTGTACTATTATCATGTCAAAAGTTATCATATGTTTTAGACTTTATTGCAGATTTAGACATGTATTTAAGTGTGAACATGAATGGCAGATTTAGACTTTATTGTCTTCCAGTATTAAAGTGTGAATACAAATTTCTAAGCATGACCTTATAAGATATTAAAAATAATAACCAATAATATTATAGATAAATGTTAAAATAAAATTTGTAATAAATAAATAAATAAAATTTTAGATAAATTAATTAAATAAATAAATAAATAAATAAAATTGTAGATAAATAAATTATAAAATTTTATTTTATGAAATTAAAAAATATTTTACAGATTTGATTAAAATGGCAGATTTAGACTTTATTGTCTTCCAGTATTAAAGTGTGAATACAAATTTCTAAGCATGACCTTATAAGACATTAAAAATAATAACCAATAATATTATAGATAAATGTTAAAATAAAATTTGTAATAAATAAATAAATAAAATTTTAGATAAATTAATTAAATAAATAAATAAATAAAATTGTAGATAAATAAATTATAAAATTTTATTTTATGAAATTAAAAATTATTTTACAGATTTGATTAAAATAATATATGATCAGCCAAAAACCAAATACCAAATGCATAATCCCAATTAGGACATGCATACTAAAGCTGGCATTGTAGCTTAGTCTTTAAATTTCTAAGCATGACTTTATAAGATGTTAAAAATAACAGCTAATAATATTATAGATAAATGTTAAAATAAAATTTGCAATAAATAAATAAATAAAATTTTAAATAAATAAATTAAATAAATAAATAAAATTATAGATAAATAAATTATAAAATTTTATTTTATGAAATTAAAAATTATTTTACAGATTTGATTAGAATAATACATGATCAGCCAAAAACCAAATACCAAATGCATAATCCCAACTAGGACATCCATAATAAAGCCTGCATTGTAGCTTAATCTTTTACAATGGATGAATTGGAAAAGGAAAAACAGCAAAAGCACGATTTGGAAAGTGGACATAACAAACAGTGCATTATTTGGAAAATGAAACTCTTAAAGTAAAATAGAATCAAGATAAGTTTCATAGCATCAATGTAAATATTAATAATTAAAATTACAGTAGTGTAAATATTAATAATTAAAAAATATAGTAAACACTTGCTTGTTATTAAAGCCTAAAGCCTATAGTGAATTTAATCATTATCACCACAATTCTAAAATTCAATTTATAATTTTAAAAAAGCATATACTAAAATTTAATTTATAATTTAAAAAAAAGCATTTAAACATTACAAACATATGTTTTGGCAGTTAAAAAAATGTTTTGAATAATAATAATAATAATAATAATAATAATAATAATAATAATAATAATAATAATAATAATAAATTCAAAAATTTTAAAAATATATATGCTAATTAATATTTATTTGTAATTTCTTATTTAAACTTATACATTACATTAGTGTGATAATATGTATAGACCCACTCTTTGTAGATATAGTCATTTTAATTAACCAAAAAATTAATAGATTAAATATGGATTGCAATGCATAGAAAAATATCAATAATTGTAGCCATAGCTGTGACTGTCATTGAATTTTCTTTTGGTATGTCTTAGTATCATAGTTCAACTTTAGTAATTTTTATTATTTATTTATTTCTATTTTTAAATTTATTTTCTGTTGTCCTATTGGTTAATATTATTAACTTTTTATTTCAAACTGCATTGGGCAAACCAAAGAAGCTGATCCACCATTGAATGAGAGTACTGAGATGTGATTAATGCATTTAAAGAGCTGTCAGTGGCTTCTAAATTTCCAAAAGACCGAAGCCATCCAAGTGTCAACAGTTGAAAGCATGGAAAAAGTTGCGGATAGACGAGGTACTCAAAACCCTGACATGCCATGTGATGTTTGTCACATTCATACTACATAACAATTTTTTTTTTTTTACACTAATCCATGCAATGGTAAATTTAATGCTTCATCCTAATAAAAACAGGAAGTAAATTTCTTAATGTATTGACAGTACTCAAGCTTCACTCGGAATACATGAGCTATTTTATGACTTACCAATCATGAGTTACCAAAAGTAAAAGAAACGTTATCATTTGAAATATCAAATCTCAATTATATATTATATGTCAAACATATCATACACAGGATGTAATAGTTACGCATGGTTGGTTTAAATGTCAATACTATAGTTGTATGAGACCTACTTTGATCTATACCCCTTGCGCATTAACACCCTGTCGTGATCGCATTAATTTCTGAAGTTACGATCATACCCATAAGGGTCTCCTCCACGTGATTAACCAAGGGTCTTTGTGTGAGGTGGCAAGTGATCTGCATGCGGGCTTTATTGAGGTTTACACACAGTTTCTCTCGGGATAAGTATAGCGCCATTTGGCAACTCCAATCAATGTTTCCGTCCGTGGCAGATCCCGTCGCCTCCGGCAACTTGATACTCCCGCCGGACTTGGCGGTGCCATTTCCATTGTTACTCTCCATGGCTTTCACCGGCAGC
Organism: Pinus albicaulis; assembly: GCA_034641835.2. Taxonomy (NCBI): domain Eukaryota; kingdom Viridiplantae; phylum Streptophyta; class Pinopsida; order Pinales; family Pinaceae; genus Pinus; species Pinus albicaulis. Next base: position 1,030,064,213 of record CM076572.1, on the reverse strand, counting down.
ATTCCGACTCTATTTCTCTGTAATTCCTTCGGCGCTCAATGTATTCAAGACCTTCAGTTGCATTCGGGTTGTGGTGCCTTGCGAAGTCTGTCCTGGAGGTTATTAAACATGCTCAGTGTACCGGTTAGCCACCAAGGTTTTCCTTCTGTTTTGCTAGCATTCGATTTTATCAACCCTCTGTTATCACGTATTTACAATTTCCTTTCTGGTTTAGCTTGTTGACGGGTGTGTTGGGTTTGCATTTTCCGCAAGGTTTTCATGCTTAGGCTACACTGTCGCCGTTTCAACCAGCTGACAAATGCTTCCCAAACTGTGCCCTCAGTCCTCAGAAAAGTGGGTAAGTTATGGTACCTATCTTTTCGTTGCCATTCATGCTCAGTCGAGTTCTGTTCTGCTTATTTCGGTTCTAATCAGTATTTCTAAACCCTATCTCTTATTTTATTGCTCCAGGTACATCATTTGTTCTTATTCTCTTATCAGGTAATCACTTCTCAGGAATTTCAAATGCTGTCGGCTTTCTAATGGAATTTTCCTTACCCTTTTGGGCGTTTAGAGCTCTTACCCATTACGTTTTGTTTGCAGGTAAGACATGACTCAAACCTCTCATCGGGTTTATCATTTTCTGGAACGGCGACTTCTTGCGAGATGCATCTAATAAGAAGGTGCCCCTTCTTCACAGGTATTTAACCCATTCAGGGTGCTCTCCTCAACCATCTGTCCGTCGAGTTTATGGAATTCGCTTGGTTTCGAACCCTGGTTGTTATGTGTCTGACACGGCTCGAACCGTGGAGTTATTCTTTTCTTGACTTGTTTTGTAAATGCCCAAATGTAGACCGATGGCGTCTAGGGTTCTGTACATATCTACTATAAGCTTTATTTTGTCTATGACACAGTTATAGTCTTTATCTATTCCCTTATACCGGTGAAATGAGTCGAGGTTATTTCTCGACAAGTTTATGTTGTAGTCATACACAGTATACAGTTTTTTTTCAATGGTTATATATGCTTTAAAATGCTTTGGTTTATGCAAGCTCTTCCGTCTGAGCTGATAATGGGAATCTCTATAACTTTGAATATGTGCTCATATATTATTCTGGTTTCTGTGTTAGTCTTCCTTGTACTTAAATGATTGTGTCACATGCAAATTTCCATTCAGGTTTTCTGTTTACTATGGAATTTTCGTTCTATGATTCCCGTATGGGTTTCAGTTAAAGTTCTACAAAACCCTAACCTGACAGGGTTATCTCCTTCTACTGTTCGCTTACCAGTAGAAACTCAGATTCTTGTTTCTTTGTCTGCTCTGTAGAGCCGTGGCCGTTATGGCCACGCCTCTTAAGTCTTGCAAAGATGAGTTTAGCGGTTTAATAGTTTTTGCTTACAAATAAATTCCTCTGCTAACCCTTAAGTCAGGGAAAAAGAAACGGTGGTTATTTTTCCTTTCTACAGGCGTTTCATTCATAAAATATATAAACAGTTTTTGAAAGGTTACCTGTATATTTTCTCTGCATCCAATATTTCGATGGTTTACGAATAACAAGTAAAGAGATTGCTAAGTTCTTTTTAAACCTACAGAAGGTCTTTCAAGTTATACTGTTTAAGAAAAATAGTGATTACATAGTAAATGCATAAGTAATCTCTTCGCATTCTGCTTCAGAGTAACACAGAACTTTTCATATCTATCTTGACATAATAATAGTAACAGTAAGCAGATACATCTATTTCTTCTACAGGTTCTCATAAATCACTCTTTTCCTAATTTCTTGTCGATCTCTAAGAAGTTTCTGTGGAACAGTGCCCTACAAGGGTTTAATCAGACACGTATTTCTTACTACTGCACACACATACACGTATACATATATTTAACAGTAAATCTCTGAGGCTTACTTAACAGTCTGTCTACTTATCTTTTAGTACTCCTATAGACATTACTGATTTACAAACCCACAGAATATACTTATCTGGTTATAGAATTCTTTCTTTCTAGCTGATGTCCTCCCAACCTTCAAGGGAGGTGATGACGTCCTCCACTTGCCCCCAAGCTCCAGAAATCTGGACGGTGCCGCAGGTTATCAGTGGAGATACCTCTGCTGTGACCTCTGGATGGCCAATCTAGTCACCAGCAGTGAAGTTCGATCATTCCATGGAATTCAGTAGAAATCTTTCCACTGGATCCTTCCAGCTCAAGAAAAAAAATTCCTTTCCCTTTCTTCCAAGAATTTCAAAACCCTCACCCCTTTCCAAGATTTACTTTTTATCCTCCAGGGGTGAGTAACTGTATCTCCTAACTACCCAACCACCTCCTATTCTAGAAAACTTTTACCATCAGCTTTTAAAAATATTTCCTTTCTATTTTCAAATCCTCTTTTAATAATATTTCATAACATAATTAATTCCTTGTTTTTAATTCAAAAATAATATCTCTAGTCTTTTCCAACAGTAAAATAGTAATTGTCTTTTAACTAGTACCTACTAGTTAATTTTCTTTTAGCAAGACCGTTACATCTTCCCCCCCAAGGGTGACACCGTCCTCGGTGTTTTCAGCTCATATCCGTGAAAAGTTCTGGATAAGCCTCTTGCATGAATTTTTCATCCTCCCAAGTAGCCTCGTCCGGTCCAAAGTGCTTCCATTGCACTTTCACCTGGACAACTACTCTTTTGCGGAGTTCTGTTTCTCTTTGATCAAGTATACGTAGCGGCTCGACCAGAAACTCTCCGTCCGGTTCTACCTGAAAAACAAGTGTTCTCAGTTAGTACTTTATATAGTAACCAAATATATATATCTATATATATATATATTTTCTTTTACCTGAACATTCTGCCAATAAATTATATGTTTCTCATCATGCACGTATCGCTTTAACAACAACACATGAAATACATTATGCACTTTAATATGACTAGGCAACGTCAGTCTGTAAGCTACTGGCCCCACCCTTTCCATAATTTGGAAGGGTCCGCAGTAACGAGGGGCTAACTTGGCGCAAGAAGTCCACTTTAAGGTACTTCTTTTAGGCTTAATCCTGACATACACATGGTCACCCACTTCGAATTCGCGATAAGATATTTTCTTATCTGCAAAGACCTTTTGTCGATCCTGAACGGCTTTCAAATTCTGCCTTATTCTTTTTACTTCCGCTTCTAGCTCAGCCAACATTTCTGGCCCCAACATTAATTTTGTCTCCGGACCACTCCAGTTAATTGGTGTGCGACACTGCCGTCCATATAACGCTTCGAAGGGACTCATTTTCAGAGACTCTTGATATCCATTGTTATATGCAAACTCCACTAGGTGCAGATAATCCTCCCATTTAGTTGGCTGCAGCATCACATACATACGCAGCATATCCTCCAAAACTTGGTTTACCCGTTCTGTCTGCCCATCCGTCTGAGGATGATAGGCAGTACTGAAATGTATTTGGGTACCTAAACCTGAAAACAGGGTTTTCCAAAAGGCGGAGGTGAATTTAACATCCCGGTCTGAAATCACAATCTTGGGTATTCCATACAACCTGAAAATTTCTCTCATAAATATGTCTGCAATCTGCACCGTCTTGTATGTGGATTGCACAGGTATGAAATGGGCAGATTTACTTAATCTGTCCACCACTACCATTATTGAATCATTCTGTTTCCTTGTCCGAGGTAAACCTGTAATGAAGTCCAAAGAGATCACCTCCCATTTCCATTCAGGAATGGGTATGGGCTGTAGTAATCTCGCTGGGTGCCGATGCTCTGCTTTAACCTGTTGGCATTCTAAGCACTTGCTTAAATATTCCGCAATGTCTCTGCGCATACCTGGCCAGTAATATATCTTTCTAATTGCCGAAAGCATCTTTTGGTAGCCGGGATGGCCAGCATAATTGCTGCGATGGTACTCGTCTAAAATTAACTCCTTGAGACTTGCACGGTTAGGAACAAAAGTTCTTCCACGAAAAGTTAACATTTGTTCTTCATTGCTTCCATACTCAGATGGCTTACCTTGCTCTTCGTCCGCTTCCATCTGCTGCCATAGAAAATTGTACTCGGGATCCTTTCGTGCTTCTTCTCTCAATTTCTCTGACAGCTGGCTTACCGGTTGGCTGAAGTACATCGCATAAACCCCATGCAATTTCCTGCTCAGGGCATCTGCAACTCAGTTTTCTTTCCCCTTAACATGTTGTATGTCCATGTCAAACTCACTTAAAAAGGCATTCCACCTTGCTTGCCTATAGTTTAAATCCGCCTGCTTAAAATAGCTGGTCAAACTGCTATGGTCGGTCTTAAGTATGAACCTTTTGCCCAGTAAATAATGCCTTCACATCCGGAGAGCATGCACGACGGCTGTGAGTTCTAGATCATAAGCTGAATACTTCTGTTCATGTTCTCTCAATTTCCTGGATTCATAGGCTATTACCTTGCCTTCTTGCGTTAACACTGCCCCAACTCCCTCCTTGTTGGCATCCGTACACACCACATAGTCTTTGCTGGGATCAGCAACTTTCAGCACTGGTGCTGTGGTTAAGAGCTGCTTTAGCTTCTCAAAACTGCTCTGGCATTCATCCGTCCACTTGAAAATTTTTCCTTTCTTTTGTAAGGATGTAATAGGATAGGAAATCTTGGAAAACCCTTTGATGAACCGCCTGTAGTATCTGGCCAGGCCCATAAACGATTTGATATCTGCCACATTCTGTGGTACTCTCCATTCCATGATAGTCTTAATATTTTCGGGGTCCACTGCTATCCCTTCAGCTGTCACTACATGACCCAAGTACTGGATCTCTGATTTAAAGAAATCGCACTTGCTGAATTTAGCGTACAGCTGATGCTTCCTTAATATTTCCAATACTATTCTCAGATGCTCCTTATGTTCCTCCTCGCTCTTTGAGTAGATCAAAATGTCATCTATGAAAACCAATACAAAGCGATCCAGAAACTGATGAAAAATGCCATTCATCAACCTCATAAAGGTTGCTGGTGCATTTGTCAATCCGAAAGGCAATACCACAAATTCATAATGCCCATACCTGGTGCAGAATGCTGTTTTGCAAACATCCTCATCCTTGATTCGGATCTGATGATATCCAGATCTCAAATCTATTTTGGAGAACACTTTGGCTCCCCGCACCTGATCAAATAAATCATCGATCCTGGGTAGAGGATATTTATTCTTAACTGTCAGCTTGTTGAGTTGTCGGTAGTCCATGCACATACGTAAGGTTCCATCCTTCTTTTTAACAAAGAGGACTGGTGCTCCCCAAGGTGACACACTTGGGCGGATATATCCCTTATCCAACAACTCCTGCAGCTGCATCTTCAATTTTGTTAATTCTGGTATACTCATTCTGTAAGGTGCTCTTGACACAGGGGAGGCTCCGGGTAGCAACTCGATAGTGAAATCAATGTCTCTTTTAGGTGGCAACCCTGGAATGTTTTCTGGAAACACGTCCAGGAATTCCTGCACTATAGGAATGTCTTTTATGTCTGCTTCTTTTCCCTTAGATTCAGCATACCCTACTTGAATTGCGTACATCTGACATCCTTTCCGGATACATTTTCTTAACTGAGATGCTGTTATGGGGCGTAATTGCATAGGATTTTTAATTCCTTTAATTTCCTTACGCGTACCATCTAGTGCTCTATAATAAATGGTATTTTCCTTACAGTCCACTAAAGTCCAGTGTTTTTCCAGCCAATCCTTTTCGAGTAAAACATCATACGAACCTAATGGTAGAACATTTAAGTCTACCTGCAGTTGCTGTTCTGCAACTTCCAATATGCAATCAACAATTTTCGCAGTCACTTTGCGCTTTGCCCCGATGGCTAATTGAACTAACCAGGAGTTTTTAAACCTCTGCTCTTTCAACTTACACATCTCCACTAGTTTAGGACTTACATAGCTTAAAATAGCTCCAGGATCTACTAAAATCGAGACAGGTTTAGAAAGTATAGTACCTTCCAGTTCAATCATTGTGGGTTGAAAGTCAGCCTGTCGATCCTCTGGTGCTGCGTTTATACGTGGTATATTCCGCGCCACGTCCCCCACTATTGATGCTTCCTGCAAGTTTGCCACAGACTCATTCTTTTTCCGTTGTGGACAGTTCTTGTAGTAATGTGCTTCCTCACAGCCCCAACACTGTAGGGGAGGCTTAGAATTCTGCCCTTGCTCTGGTTTGCTTGATGCTTCTGTGGGTTTTTCTTCAGCTGGCCACCTGATTCTTTGATGGTTCTTGTTAAACTGCTTGCTGCCAGCGTTCCGTCCTACCCCCTTAAAGTGATTGCTTTTACTGCTTTTAAAAGTAGGAGCATTCTTCTGATTTTTCTTGGGCTGCCAACCCTTTCCACCATCCCCTTTGGTCTTAAACTGCTGGTAACACATGCGTGCTTTCCGGACAGATTCATCCATCGTTTGGGGGTTAACAAACTCTATTCTTTCCCTCATGGAAGCAGGCAAACTACTCAGAAATCTCTGTACCTTGGCCTTTTCCTCTCGAAGATATGGTACATAGCGTAGTAGTGAAGTAAATTTTGTAACATACTCATCCATAGTCATTGGACCCAGCCGGAGATCGTGGAATTCCTTAGCTTTATCATCATAGAATCTTTCCGTTAGATATTTATCCTTGAAGTACTGCTGGAATGACTCCCAGGTAATGTATCGCTCATCAATGCTGCGAACATTTTTAACCTCCTCCCACCACAGGGTGGCTTTCTCTCGCAGCTGATATATAGCCAATCGGGCTATCAAATTGCTACTATACTCATATACCTGAAAATATTTATTGATGTTAATCAACCATGCTTCCGCTGCCTCCTTTGCCTCGCCATCAAACATTGGTGGCTTAATCTTGCGGAACTCTCCCTGCAGCTCCACTTTCTGCCTCTTATGATCCTGCTGATCAGACAGATTTTCTGATTCTGCTTCATTGTTATTACAGTTTTTGATCTTGTGAGAATAACTCTTTTCAGTCTTTCCAGTGGTGTTATTTCTGGTTTGCTGGTCCTCTGCTTCTGTTGATAGTTCTTTTTCCACACTGGGTTGTCACATTTCCTGATTTTGTTTATCTGATATACTTTTCAGGATCTTTTCCTGGTCTTGCAACAATTTTTCATTGTCCTTCCGGACTCTCATCATTTCCTCCTATAACTGCTGTACAGTGTTTAGCAGGAAAACAGTTTGTTGCTGCTATTCTTCCAGCAATTTGCTCGTTTTTTGATGCTGTTCCACAGTTAATTGGACCCACATCTCTGGGTCCATAACTGTTGGACCTTGAGTCTCGTTTGGTTGTGATTGAGACACTATATCTTCCCTCATATTCTTTCTTCTTCTCAGTGCACTAATACACACACAGCTTTGTTAGTAGACCTTTAGGTGCCAGTGTAGTAACCGACTCTGATACCACTTGTCACATTCATACTACATAACAATTTTTTTTTTTTTTACACTAATCCATGCAATGGTAAATTTAATGCTTCATCCTAATAAAAACATGAAGTAAATTTCTTAATGTATTGACAGTACTCAAGCTTCACTCGGAATACATGAGCTATTTTATGACTTACCAATCATGAGTTACCAAAAGTAAAAGAAAACGTTATCATTTGAAATATCAAATCTCAATTATATACTATATGTCAAACATATCATACACAGGATGTAATAGTTACGCATGGTTGGTTTAAATGTCAATACTATAGTTGTATGAGACCTACTTTGATCTATACCCCTTGCGCATTAACACCCTGTCGTGATCGCATTAATTTCTGAAGTTACGATCATACCCATAAGGGTCTCCTCCACGTGATTAACCAAGGGTCTTTGTGTGAGGTGGCAAGTGATCTGCATGCGGGCTTTATTGAGGTTTACACACAGTTTCTCTCGGGATAAGCATAGCGCCATTTGGAAACTCCAATCAATGTTTTCGTCCGTGGTAGATCCCGTCGCCTCCGGCAACTTGATACTCCCGCCAGAATTGGCGGTGCCATTTCCAATGTTACTCTCCATGGCTTTCACCGGCAGCATTCCGACACTAGTTCTCTGTAATTCCTTCGGCGCTCAATGTATTCAAGACCTTCAGTTGCATTCGGGTTGTGGTGCCTTGCGAAGTCCGTCCTGGAGGTTATTAAACATGCTCAGTGTACCGGTTAGCCACCAAGGTTTTCCTTCTGTTTTGCTAGCATTCAATTTTATCAACCCTCTGCTATCACGTATTTACAATTTCCTTTCTGGTTTAGCTTGTTGACGGGTGTGCTGGTTTGCATTTTTCGCAGGGTTTTCACGCTTAGGCTACACTGTTGCCGTGTCAACCAGCTGACAAATGCTTCCCAAACTGTGTCCTCAGTCCTTAGAAAAGTGGGTAAGTTATGGTACCTATCTTTTCGTTGCCATTCATGCTCAGTCGAGTTCTGTTCTGCTTATTTCGGTTCTAATCAGTATTTCTAAACCCTATCTCTTATTTTATTGCTCCAGGTACATCATTTGTTCTTATTCTCTTATCAGGTAATCACTTCTCAGGAATTTCAAACGCTGTCGGCTTTCTAATGGAATTTTCCTTACCCTTTTGAGCGTTTAGAGTTCTTACCCATTACGTTTTGTTTGCAGGTAAGACATGACTCAAACCTCTCATCGGGTTTATCATTTTCTGGAACGACGACTTCTTGCAAGATGCATCTAATAAGAAGGTGCCCCTTCTTCACAGGTATTTAACCCATTCAGGGTGCTCTCCTCAACCATTTGTCCGTCGAGTTTACGGAATTCGCTTGGTTTCGAACCCTGGTTGTTATGTGTCTTACCTGGCTCGAACCGTGGAGTTATTCTTTTCTTGACTTGTTTTGTAAATGCTCAAATGCAGACCGATGGCGTCTGGGGTTCTGTACATATCTACTATAAGCTTTATTTTGTCTATGACACAGTTATAGTATTTATCTATTCCCTTATACCGGTGAAATGAGTCGAGGTTATTTCTCGACAAGTTTATGTTGTAGTCATCCATAGTATACCATTTTTTTTCAATGGTTATATGTGCTTTAAAATGCTTTGGTTTATGCAAGCTCTTCTGTCTGAGCTGATAATGGGAATCTCTATAAATTTGAATATGTGCTCATATATTATTCCGGTTTCTGTGTTAGTCTTCCTTGTACTTAAATGATTGTGTCGCATGCAAATTTCCATTTAGGTTTTCTGTTTACTATGGAATTTTCGTTCTATGATTCCCGTACAGGTTTCAGTTAAAGTTATACAAACCCTAACCTGACAGGGTTATCTCCTTCTACTGTTCGCTTACCAGCAGAAACTCAGATTCTTTGTTTCTTTGTCTGCTCTTGCGAAGATGAGTTTAGCGGTTTAATAGTTTTTGCTTACAAATAAATTCCTCTGCTAACCCTTAAGTTAGGGAAAAAGAAACGGTGGTTATTTTTCCTTTCTACAGGCATTTCATTCATAAAATATATAAACAGTTTTTGAAAGGTTACTTGTATATTTTCTCTGCATCCAATATTTCGATGGTTTACGAATAACAAGTAAATAGATTGCTAAGTTCTTTTTAAACCTACAGAAGGTCTTTCAAGTTATACTGTTTAAGAAAAATAGTGATTACATAGTAAATGCATAAGTAATCTCTTCGCATTCTGCTTCAGAGTAACACAGAAATTTTCATATCTATCTTGACATAATAATAGTAACAGTAAGCAGATACATCTATTTCTTCTACAGGTTCTCATAAATCACTCTTTTCCTAATTTCTTGTCGATCTCTAAGAAGTTTCTGTGGAACAGTGCCCTACAAGGGTTTAATCAGACACGTATTTCTTACTACTGCACACACATACACGTATACATATATTTAACAGTAAATCTCTGAGGCTTACTTAACAGTCTGTCTACTTATCTTTTAGTACTCCTATAGACACTACTGATTTACAAACCCACAGAATATACTTATCTGGTTATAGAATTCTTTCTTTCTAGCTGATGTCCTCCCAACCTTCAAGGGAGGCGATGACGTCCTCCACTTGCCCCCAAGCTCAAGAAATCTGGACGGTGCCGCGAGTTATCAGTGGAGATACCTCTGCTGTGACCTT